>VZSF01008260.1:10573-448817 GCA_013398295.1 Chionis minor
TCTGCCTGGTCGGTGGCCCCGGGGCAGAGCGACGCAGCTCGGGGAGGAAGAGGAGCACGGGACATCGCCCCCATCCCGCTGCCCTGCTCAAATCCTGCCCCAGGAGCCCCAAAATCGCGTCTGATTGGAGCAACCTGAAATGACTTTGCCCTCCAGCCCTTCCCTCCCGCCCTGCCAGGAGCACCAGCCCCTCCGCTGCCCGGGGGGTGGTCGTGGGGTGGGGGAGAAGGGACAATGCCACACCTGCCGGGGACAGCACGGGGGCTCTCGGCACGGCGATGCCGGCGCGGGTGCAGGCAGCCGGCACCGGCACCCTGCCTTTCGCAGGGATCCCCTTCTGGGTTGGGCACAGCTATAAATAAGCTGTTTTGTGACTGATTCATTTTTATTTCTGTTAACTTTTATCACGAAATAGCAGTCATCGAATCGACACCTCGGTTCCCTTGAGCATATTCCCTCTGGTGTCATTTTTTGATAAATGCCAAGAACAGCCTAGCAGCAGGAGACCATTATCCTGTGACATGCTCCACTCTGCTCATATTATCTCTAAAATAACACGGATGCTCGCACAAATCCCCGCAGCCCTTGTGACAGGGACCAGAGACAGCCCCAGCCTGGCTGCACCGGGGCCGCGGCAATGCAGCCGGCAAAGCTCGGCCACCTCTCGCTTCTCCCAGCCGGGGCCCGTTCCAAAGCTGCCTGGCACCAGCCACCAGTTCTGGCTGACAGCGGAGACAGTTAGAAAATGGTAACTCCTTCCTATAGAGGGGGGAAAAATCCAAATTTTGTAGGTTTTGTACTTTCCACCTTATAATTTTAGGCAGATTCCTGTCTCCTCAAGGACAGTAGGGGCCTGAAGCATCGCGGGAGATCATCAGCATCTCACTGCCCAAACCAGGACTTAAACTTATCCCAGATTTTAGAGCTCTCCACCTTTCTCCTTTCCTTTTTATTCCCAGTGAGACCTCCAACACCCCACAAACTCAGCAGCAAAGAGCAAAGGAGGGAGAGGAACACCCAGCCCAAACCCAGCATTGTTCAGGTTTCACCTAATCCCTCACATTTAGATTTTGTGTTTCTCAACAAGAAGCGGGAAAGCTCGACATTTAATTTGCTATGGAAATGCAATTATCCGGGGGTGATGCAGGGATACTTTTTTTTCATAGCCAAGTCATCAAACAGGCTGTGAAAGCCAGCTGGAGACGAGGCAGCTGGGGTGAGCGGCTGGAAGCGAGTGGATCCCGGCATTTGGGACTGGGAGCTGTGCTCGGGGGCGTCCCCCAGGGCTGGCAGCGCAGCCAGGCACCGGATGGGAGTAGACGGTGAAGGAAACCCGAGGCAGAGATTCCCCCTCCTGCTCGTCTCCCCCGTTATGCCCCATAAACACACTGGTCTTGGAGCGGGCAGGTTTCTGGGCACTCTCTGGGCAACAGGAGTCCGATCCTGTTCCCAGGGATTTGCCAGCGTTTTGTGTCAACCCCGCACTGTATCAGTATTTATTTTTGCTAATACGACACAATTAAAGGGTAATCGTATCTGTACCTTTCATATCACGTCAGCCCAAATGAATGCTGTTAGAAGGCTGATGCTAACGTGACACGATAGGACATAGTTAACGCGATGAAACGTTCAGATCGTATTAACGCAAGAGCAGAAGGGAGGGAGAGCTGTGGTGTGTCTCACCCTTCTCGGGTGCCTCGCTGCGGCGCCAAGGGCTCATCCCTGCAAGCTTTGCTGCTCCCGACGAGCCGGTGCCTCTGCAGAGCCCCGCAGGTGGCTGGGCTGGACGTGCCCGGGGTTGGGACAGTCACTGGTGGCAGAAGAGGGGAAAAAACCTCCTAAGCTGCGACTCCTACACCCAGGTCTCTCTGGGTGACAGCTCGCGCGTCTCTGATGGCTTCCCCTGGCTCAGCCCGCAGCACCGCTGAGGCTTTGCGCCCCCAGCAACCATCTCCATCGCAAACTTTGAGGCACGGTGGCAAAACTTGGAGGAAATAATTAACAATTATTTCACAGGAGAAGGTTCCAGCTGGAGCAGTATCTGGTGGTTGAACATATATCTAACAAAGGATTGTTATTTAAGCAATAACCCTTGAGAAATTGGTCGTTACCAGCATTAAACGACTCAGCCCATTGCCAAGGATGGTTAACGCTCTAATAAACTGGTCATTAACTGCAGTAACAATGAATTTCGAGGGGATTATTGCTATTATAAACCTTAATCAATGGTTTATAACAGCAATAATGTGGTCCTTTCTTTTAATGGTAAGTAGTGCGGCATGAGCAGCCCGCTTGGAAATATTTTCAGTCTGGCTGATAAGACAAAAGCAGGCGTTAAAAGCCCTCCGACTCCCAACACTTTTTTTGGGGAAAAAAGGCCCAGCGAGACGGGCCGTGAGCGGCGGTGGGTGGCTGTGGCCGGTGCAGGAGGTGGTTGTGCCACAAGGGGCACCAGGAGTGGCCGTAGGGGAGCCAGCAGCGGGCACCCTCGCCGGCTGCCCTCTCGGGAGCTGGGTACGGAAAACCACACTTCACCGGGCTTCCACTCCCACACCCGGCGGGATGGGAATTCATGGCACGTGGCCTCCGGTGAGCAGCAGCTCCGGGCAGAGACGTGGGAAGAGGCTGTCCGGGGGAAGAGGAGGGGAAGGGGAGTCAGCCGGCACTGGACGTGATGCGCCCAGCCACGGATATGCCAGAGCTTCCACGGATAAGGAGCCCCTCGCACACGGGAACCCCAGGGACGAGCAGCCGATGTCTTGAAGAGTAAGAACCGTCTCCACCTCCATGCAAAGAACCGCAAACATTATTACGGGTCATCAATTACTCCGTCTCCTGAAACCCCACTGCCGTACGGTGCTTGACACCGCAACCTCCCGCTGCATCCCCACAGCCTGAAAACGCCACGGGTCCCCGTTCCCTGCCCTCTCCCTGCTGCTGATTTGGAGACTCCCGTTACTGCCTTTTGTTTGCCGTGGGAGACGGACGTGCTGCTTATTTACAGTGTCAAAAAGCTGGGGAATAGGAAAGGTTCATATTCACCCCGAGGTGTGCAAAGAACCCAGGTTAATTAAGGAGATGAGGAAGAAGCCAGCGATGCTGGAGAGCCCCAGACCTGGTAGATTTTCTGGAGGAGGGTTGGGGGAGCCCTTTGCTCCTGCCCTGGGGGACAGGCCAGTGTGGGCACCCGGGACAGGGACCACAGCGCCTTGGTACTCGGGGCACCCCTCTGCAGGGGGATGAGAAAGCAGCTCTGCCACTCTCCCAGCTTGTTTCATGCCCTATATCCCTTAAAAACCAATATATTACAATATAATAAGGTAACAACCTGATATCAGTGTCTTTCTAGGGGGATTTAAGAAACATCCCCTTTTCTTGAGCCAGTGGAGCAAGACCGAAGGATGCTGGGTCGATACCTGCCCGGTCTGCACTTCCTTGCCCAGGCAGGCTCCCGAGAAATCCCTTGCTGGGCTGAAACTTGTCTCATTACCCCCATCCAGGGAATTATCTCCACTTCTGCGTCGAGCAGTCGGGGGCTCCGGCACCTTCGCTCTTGCTTCAAAACTCTGGCAGATCCAGGGAGCTCCCAGGGGAGCGCAGGGCGATCTCCAGCAGCTCGGGCTGCAAAGCCCCCAGCCAACGAGTGAGTTGTAATTATGCCCTGACTTTAACAGAGGTTTTCTCTCTTCTGTGCTTGAGGTTTTTATGGCTCTTCGGAGCTGGTTCTCAAGCCCTGCTCTTATCTCTGTGCTCCTGCGGCTAAGCTGGCTGTGGCTGCAGGAGCACGGCATCATCCCGTATTAGCCAGGGGGAAACCACGAGCAGTTTGGAGGCTTTGGCTGGTTTTGGCCCGTCTTTTGACATCCTTCCCGACACGGTCCCGCTCACCCCTCCTTTGCTTTGCTTGTCGGTGTCCCTCAGAGTGCAGGAGGTGGTTGGCGACTCTTCTCTCTGCACTTTTTTTTTTTCGGAAGGAGGCTGCAATGGAATAAATTGGAAAGTTTACTTCATGTAGCACGGAAATAAAAAAGCTCATTCAGAAAGTTAATGATTTATTTTATAGTTTCATTATCAGGGTCACATTACTCAATAGCATTTCAAACATGTCATTTGTACAAACTATGGTAATTAAAATTTATAACGTACTTCATCAGCGGCATATGAATCTTTTAGCCAGCACTCTGCTGTCATATAAACAGTGTAATTTCAGCTGCAATTCACCCTTTATTGGCTCTCATTTGTGATTTAACAGCCATCAATGACTGTGCTATAAAGAATAAATTAACCATCCGTAAACCTTATGATGACAGGGACAGTCAAACAGACTTAAACTGCCTCCACCAGCCTCCGGTGAGCCAACAGAGATCAGGCCCGGGGGTGCTGGTGCGAAGGCGTGATCGCTCCCGTCACCGGGGTGCTGGGCACCACGCACGTCACCGCGAGGGCCCGAGCAGCTCCCGCACCGCAGCGTCTTCTCTGGCCGGAGGCTCCCTGCTGTCCTGCCAGCCATTTCCTGCCTGGGAGGAGGAGTTTCAGCCACTCACAGCTTCAAAATCCCCTCGCCGTCCCTCTCGCTGCAGAGCGTCCCGAGATGCGCTCGCAAGATCCCCGCACCGTCGCATCCCCGCACCTCCCGCTGCCACCCCACGGTCCCTGCATCCCCCCCCTGGCCCCGGCAGAGCAGCTGCCCCCAGGTCCCCATCCATCCGGGGGTCCTGGGGGGAGACTGGGACCCACTGGAAGCTCCCCAGAGCCTGGCACCTCCAGTGCCATGGCCAAACCCTGCCGCTGCGGAGCGGCATCCGTCCCGGCGCAGGCAGGGAGGGGAAGGGGCAGACGGCACAAACCCAAACCCCAGCGCTTCCAGCCCCGGCAGGTTTGACGGACCTGAGAGCAGATCGACAACGAGCAATTTCTTAATTGGGGGGGCTCCTTGCAGCTGACAATTATCCGACAGCTTATTTGTGCCCATCTTTTGCAGAGGGAGCAATACGTTTAATGGGATCCCTCCTATGCCGAGAGCTGACGCTGTACAAAGTTAATAAATGATATGGATTGGATTTGTTACTGAGACATCTCCAAGGAGCCTGGGTCATACAGGCCAATAAAATTGGCCTCATAAATTTACCCTGACACTCAGGATTACTCCAGCATTGCTGAGGTCACCTTCTCACACTGATTTATTGCCAGCCCATGGGTTAATAATACTGTTTACGGGGTTGTTGTTTTCCCCTACACGTCGCAGATATTAATCAGCGCGTCCATGCCTTCTCGGTGCTCTGGGGGCGGGCGCAACGCGGGGGAGACGCCGGGTGAGGACACGGTGGGGAGGGCGAGCCTGATTTATTTTCGAGGCAAGAGTTTTTGTGTTTAAAAAAAAATCTTCCGTGAGTCCTTTGCGGGAGGAGGCGAAACTTTTCCTTCCCCGAGTCCCGAGGGCGAGGGGCGGCGCTGGGAGGTTTTTGGCGGTTCCCGTTTCTGGGCAGCATCTCTGTCACTCTGAGCTGTGCCTGCGCAGGTGCCCTGAACGTCTGATCCGCGGGAGGGATTTTGATGTTCAGAAAACTGTAATTCCCGCCCGGTCCATCCTCGGGGGAGCACGCAGCAGTGCAGGGGACCCACAGGGCAGGTGCAGCCCGGCCGCTGCCTCTCTTGGAGGGACAAGGAGGACGGAAACTGCGCCCCAGACATCGAAGCGGAGGCATCGACAGCGCAAGCACGATGCTGCGAGGGTTCGCTGGGCAACGAAGAGCTGCCCTGGGTTCAGGACACTCCTCGCTTGGGTACCTGAGGCATATGTTTAAGAGAGGCAGCCAGGCTGCAGAAACGCCCACAGACTTTTCCAAAGCCCAACGAAGCCAGTGCAAAGAGTTCCTCTGCCTTCGGCGTGCTCAGGTGAACCACTACTCACTGAGCGCTCGTTTTGCAGGATTTCACTGTTTTACTGCAAGTATTCCCGGACGCCTCCGGGCAGGTGGCACACACCAAGCCCCGGTGCCAGTGCAGGGGTGGAGCAGCAGAAAGCCTTGCTCCCAACTCCCAATCCTTCCGAATCCAATGGCAGGACTTAGGACCGAGCCAGGGAGAAGCAAAGCCACGAACGTGCTTCAGAGAGACACACAAATAAACACGTCTTAAAACTAACAGAGCGGACTGTAAGTGTGTCAGTGCTTCCCCAGGGACACTTCTGTCCCCAAGTGCAGGAGGGACGGCTTCTTCCCCGGGGCTTCCTGGGGTTCTCCCCCTTCTCCTGGTGACCTTCTCCCTTTGTCCCGGTAAAAAACGCTTTACAAACTGGCTTCCAACTTCAAGCTCCTGTGCGGGGTGAAACCTGCTTTGAGAGGCCCCAGCACTGTCCCCTGCTGCACTTCATGTGGGCACTGGGATACGCTCCGCTGAGCCCCGGCACAGGGAAAGCGTCTTGGTCTGGCAGCACGAACAGGTTTTGCACCCTCCAGAAATTAAGATTTCCCTCCAGAGCAGGCCAGCCCGGGCTCTGCATCCGAGCCTGATCACTGCTGGTGCCACGCAGCCTGTGCTCCTCTTCTCTCCCCCTGAACCCTCGTCTTGAAGGTTTAAATAGCTGCGGCTGCTGAGGACAAGGTCCTGCTTTTCCTTCAATACGGAAGAGTTTTTCGGGCGTCTGAATTCATTTAGAAAGGGGGCGAGAACGGCAAATAAAGATAGCAAATTCTTCGCCCAACCAGAGCGACTGGTGGTGTGCCAGAGCTCGGCAGCCATCTCACGGGAAGGCAGCCACAAATCCCAAACGGGCACTCCGGCAGCTCTGAAATCCATGCTGGAATTTAGACAGAGCGCACAAATCGCTGTGATGTCCCGCTGAAGAACCCCCGGCCGCTTCTCCCCGAGCACCTCGCCTGCCTGGGCCGCTCCAATGCAGCTCACGCCTCCACGCAGCGGGAAGAGCCTCCAGGTGCAGCCGCGGCGCTGGATGCTCCAAGCTGAGGAGTCCCGGGGCATCGGGAGGCGGCTGGAGCCCAGGGGACACACACAAGAGCACTGCGGCCCCCCTGGGGACCGGCATCCTCCTCTCCGGGATGAATTACGGTGGACTCGGGATTTGCCCGTGCCTTGCAGAGCAGCGCTCCTGCTCGGGCACGCGCCGCTCCGGCCCCTTGGATCGCTGCCGGGCTGGGAAGACGCCCGGCCGCAGGCTCGCAGCGCAGCACGGGCGACCATCTCCTGTCACAGCAACTCAGACAGCCCCGTGACACGCTGAGCTGGCACCGCAGGTGATGCTGGGGTAGAAGTAAAGTGTAAGCGAAACCCAGACACTTGGTCTCATTACTCCCTCTCCCACATCCTCCTTTTTTAAAATCTGTAGGAAACGAGCCTTGAGGAAAAAACTCGCCCAGAGCGCTGAGCAGGGAGAGGCGGGCGACACGAGAGGCGGGAGAAAGCGCAGCGGTCCCCGAAATGAAACTGAGTGGCGTAAATTGCTCCGACTTACAAAGAGCAAACTCCAGGATATGAATTATGGAGTATTAATTCCCAGCCAGCTCCAGCTCCGCACTTAACGTCTTATTTCTATAAAAACTCACCGAATGCAATAATACTGCAGGCCGGGGCTCTCTAGCCCGGCTTTCAGCGAGCTGGCCGGGATTCAAACCAGGTGTTACAAATGAAAAGCTCCGGGCGCCGCTTCCCCGCTCCAGCTCAGGCTCTCCTGGGACAGGCGGTGGCCCCGTCCCGCAGCGGGATGCTCTGGACGCCCAGGCGCTGCTTTTCCTTACAAACTCGCGTGCCTGGATGCCGCACCAGCACGTCACAAGGATAAGCCTGTGTATTCCATGAAAAAAACACGGAAAAACACAGCCTAGAGAGCCGTCTTCTCTGCGCCCCAGTTCTCCCTCCTGGCGCTGCTGATTTCCCTGTGTTTGTCGGTGCTTCAAACCCTGCGGCAAGAATTACCTGTGTGAAGCAGCGGGAAGGTGTCAGGGCTGGGCGTCTGTGTCTGTGTGTGTCCGTCCGTCCGTCCCTCCCTGCTCGGGCGATGTTTTTGGAAGTCCTCGCTGTCCCTTTCTCCAGCTCGGAGAGCGGCAGCACGTGTTTACCATCCCGCAGCCAAGACCCGGGGCAGCCAGCCTCGCTCCTGCTGCTTCCTGTTATTTTCATCCTGCCGTAATCAGAGGGGACAGGTGAGATGTGCTTCAAAACACTGTAATCATATTTTAAATGGAAATGAAATGTGTGAATTAAATGTAAATTACAGCAGAATGGAAGGACAATCACTATTAGTTAAGGTCTGACACCTATTTTTGCAGACCTTTCCTAAATGCCACAACTTGTTTCTCCGCACTGGTGACGAGGACTTGTAATTACGTGGCAGCTGCTCCTGCAGCCGGGCGGATGGCGGGTACCGAGGGGGGCCTCTGTATTTTAAATAGCTATGGACTGCTTGTTGGTTCTGGGAAATTATGAAGCAGCAATGATATTTTTATTCGGGAGCCATGAAAATAAACCTTGGTGTTTTCCTCCTGAAAAGGTGAGGCAGTAATACAAAAGGACGTTTTTATAGAGTCAATTTATTTAAGGGTTCCCCCATTTGCTTTTATATTGGAAAAATATGTGCCCTGCCAATGAGCTGAAATTTCTTCTTTATCTTTAATCTCCACCCCACCTCCTCCGAGCCGCTGGCTATTCCCGCAGCCTCGCTGCACCTTGAAGCTTCCCAACAAAGTCTCACTCCATTTTTCACAACGGGAAGCATCCGCAGGCCCTCGCCAGTCACGGCACCGGTGTGTGAAACGCGGCACACGCAGACAGGCAGAGACAGCCCTTGCCCTGCGGATGCCGCAAAGCCACGTGGCAGCCGAAGCAGCATTATTATTTGGGATGGGAAGGTGACTCCCAGCGAGATCAGAAGTGACACTCGGGGTCCATGGCGCAGCCTGGGGACAGCCTCCCCGCCCAGGAGAGGTTGACTACAATAATGAGACAACTTACGTGCCGGGAAAATGGTACGTTGTGGGAAAAAATAGCGCCGAGCAGGAACTGGTGGCACACCGCTCCTCAGGTGACATCTTTGTGATTCAGAGATTTCCTCCTGCGCCCGCCTGTTCTGCCTGTCTCCCCGCAAAGATAAAACATTTACTCTTCTCATTATCGCCGGGAACTTTTCAGCTGGGAAAAAAGAGAATCCTTGTCCTGAGGAAGCCGAAAGCTAAGTGCTGATTTAATCTATTATTAATACCCGGGGCTACTCGGCAAATTCTTTATTTTCAAAATACTGGACTGTAAATAGTCAACGAAAACGGATCGCTCGGAGACCCTGAACACAGCGCCACGCTGCTCTGCGGTGTACGAGCTCGGGTGACAAAACGCCTCGCTCAGGGCCTGGCGGGGGCGCGCAGACGTCCCTATGGACTCTCAGACGTTTAGCCACGCTGGGCCGCCCTCGGCCAGGGCTACCTCCCATCCCGTGGTCCACACCGAGGAGCGACGGGAGACGGGAGCATCCCTCCAGCCCCAGGCACCTCACGAGGTCGGCGGACGCCGTCCCTTCGCCCGGCCGGGGGAGCAGCACTGCCCCAGCGCCCGCTCTCCGGCCCCCGCAGCCCCGGTGGGGACGTGGCCGCTGGCAGCGTGTCCCAGCAGCAGGGCCGGGAGAAGAACCGGGTTTTTTTCACTTCTCAGGTTTCCCTTCCCTGTTTCAAAGCAGAAGGATATTTGGGTTTAATTTCTTGCAATATTGTACAGGGGGAAATATATCATCACATATTGGGATAATCACAACATTTAATTCTGGTTTCAATAGTTCTTACAGATATATTGTACATCGAAACAAAATGCTTTTTGAAATGGAAAAAAACCCTATGCCATTTAATTCCTAAAAGGTCAAACTGAAATGCTTTGGCCTTATCGAAATGATTTTCTCCTTTGATTTTTCTTTCCAAATGCAATTTCATCAAAATCAGTGCATTTCCGCAAATGTTTCACCTTTGGTGAAATGGCATCTTCTGACAGAGAAGTGTTTTGAGGGGAAATTTCCGACGGGCTCTTGCCGGGAACGAGCCGCTGCTGCGGCTGGAAGGGAGGAGCGAGGGGTCTCGCCGGCGCCCAGCCCCGCGCTCCCGCAGCACAGCCAGGCTCCGGGCAGGACTTTCCACACCGAGTTGTTTCGGCTGGAGAGGAGACGCCAGGAGACCGGCACGAGGGCTCTGCCCGCTGCCGTGCCCCGCTCCCGCACAGCCCTGAGCGAAGGCAGCCGGTCTCCGGCAAAGCTCAGCCCGTGCCGCAGCTCGGCGCTGGATCGGGCCCCAGGCACGGCAGCGGGTGCCACCCCGGCACGGGGAGAAGAGCCATTTGTTCTCCCCTCGCGGCCGCCCAGAGTGGGATGTGATGGAGGGGGAAATGTCTCTCATTCCTCTCAGGTGATTCACTGCCCTGGCCCCGTGCTGGATCCTGCCTCCTGCCGGAGCGAGAGCGCGGGGAGGATCCAGAGCCTTCCTTCCTATTTTCACAAAGCTCGCAGCATTGTCAGAAAGGAAAGGGTACCATCTGGTTAGCCCTTGTTTACTGCACACCCTGCCAGTTTGAGCTTATTAATCATATTTACCCAAGTATCTTAATTACTCCCTGTCTAGCGACTTGCCTTGCACTCAGCTGTTGACCCGCTCCCCTCCCCTCTCCCTGGCTCTTTTTTTCCCTCCGCCTTTTTAATTCCTTTCTATCATTAATCACAGGAGCAGCGTGGGCAGAGGAATCCGTGGCTTGGTTTTTGCTGGCGGTGGTGTCGCTCTCACAGCCGACGGGCTGGAGTTCACCGCCGGCTCCTGCCAAACTTCCCAACGCGTCCGCCGGGGTGAGAGGAGGGCGAGCGGGCACGGAGGGCACCGCGGGGGACGGTCCTGCCCCTGCCCCTGCTGCCCCGTCCGGCGGGGTGCAGGGGGCCGGGGGCTGCCGTGCCGGGGCTGGCCGTGCCAGGGCATGCTGCAGGGCGTCAGCTTGCGCAAGGAGATGCCATTAAAGATGGTAATTTGTTGATCCAGGCTCTCCCGGTGCTCCAGCGCGAGAGTGGCACCGTTTTCTTTACGACCTCATAAAGTCACAGCCGAGAGGCTGATTTGGAAAACAAACTGCCTCAGGTTGACAGATAATTAGATACAGGGGACATATTATACGCCTTTGCATATAAATGCGCGCTGAAGCACGTTGGTTCATCAGAAGTTTAGGCTACAGGAGAAGCAGGTACTCCCGGCACATCAGGATATATGCACTGGCGCAGCCTTCCGACGACGGCTCCATTTTATGGCCCTTTCATCTCCTGTTTGCCAGTGTGCTGTGAGCACGGCTGCGCTTCCAAGGCAAAGCTGCCTTAGTGTGGTTGGGTTGGTTGGGTTGGTTGGGTTTGGTTTGGTTGGGTTTGGTTAGGTTGGGTTGGGTTTGGTTGGGTTTGGTTGGGTTGGGTTTGGTTTGGTTGGGTTGGGTTTGGTTTGGGGCTTTTTTACGCCAACAGTCTTCTGAGTTTCCTTCTTCCCCTGAGACAGGGCTCGCGTTTTGCATTTTGGATTTTATGCTCCTGTGCTTGCAGCAGGGAGGAGTGGCTGAGTGGGGATTCATTACTATTATTACTGTTTTTGTGTTACTATATCACGTCCAAACCTCACTCTTCCCGAGAGCGAGCCCGCTGAGAACAGCAGAGCAATTCTGAAACGACATGGTCCTTGTATTTATACGGCAATTCAGCATCCTGCTCTCCCGGCCCCCAAACCACGAGGTTTCAGATATTAAAACAAAACAAAACAGTTGGGTTTCTTTTTATGCACTTCAAGATTTAAGGTGTCATCCAGCCGTGTTGTCAAGCTCTCAGGGTTTGCTTTTCCAAACGAAAGCCAAGATCCCTGTAGGACCGTGGTTCCTGCTGGGGGTATTTTCAGAGCATAGCCCCACCTTGCAGGATTTAACCAAATTTTGCACACGTAGCTGCGTACCCCTTTGCTCCCCTTTCAGTGGCCCCCCCCGGCCCCCACAAGACACCTGCCCCTCACTAAGATAACCCCTCTTTCCCAGCTCCCCCCACATCTCCCTTGATTTTGGGGGTGAGGCAGAAATGTCAATTAAACTGCGATATTCCCAAGGAAAGCTTCACTATCGGTCCTTCTCCCCCAGAAAGGGAAAATAAAACTCTGTGTGGGAAAGATAAAGCTGTCAGAAAAGGAAAGGGAGAAAAATCCCCAACTCTAAACCCCCAGCAGCCCCCATGGAAGGAGGTGATATAAATAGAGTTGCTGTCACTTTGATGAATTAGATCTTTTGTTAATTAGGATACATTGATTTAAGGGTTGTCCAACCAGATAGACCTCTTTCCTTTCCCTTCCCTCGCAAATCAAGGCCCAGGGTGGCGGCAGCGCATCTGCCTCCCTGCCTTTCCTTGCCTCCTTCTTCAGACACCACGTTTCCTCTTTCACCTCAAACAGAAACCCGGGCAAAGCCGCCCTGGTGGCGGGGCAGAGCTGGCCACGCCGTGGCTCCGCTGTGCCTTCGGTGGGGAAACGCCGGAGAGCGGAGCGTGCCGCTGGCTGTTCCTGGCTTATCCGACATTGGCAGCCCCGACACCAAGGTGTGACAGACACTGGTTCTGTGGATGGAGCCTCCGCGGGGACACCGGGGGGTCGGGCTGGAGGAGTGGAGCAAACGCCAATACTTTCATCGACCACCTGGGGAAAACAGGCCAGGGAGGCTCCCCAAAATGCCCGGCATCCGCAGCTGAGGCCATCTCTCCAAGCACATTGGGAGGTCTGCATGAGCATCAGTGGGACTAGTAAGATTTTTCCAGGTGGGATGCAAGCACGGTCCCACATGCCTTGCCTGGGCTGTCCCAGTGGGCTGGCAGAGCCCCGGGTGCGGGCATTGCTGCCGCAGCCCCGTCCCACCCTGCTCGGGCAGCGGCGAGGAAAAATCATCGGCTTTTTAACTGGGGCCCTCTTAGCAAGGGAGGATTCACCCCGCTGGGCATCCCCCCCTTTGGCCCTTGCAGAGCGGTGTCCCCATTACTCTTGTCCCCTCAAGAGCCGTTGGCTCTGGTGCGCCGTGCCTTGACGGTATTTGCCATGACTTTCCGGTATTCACGGCAGCGACCACCCCTGCTCCTTCCCCTGCTCCCCGCAGGAGACTTCCAGGCTTTGCAGGTTTCCTCGCCGCCTCTCGCCGTCACCGGAGCACCAGCGAGTCGGCGGGAGAGAGGGGAGAAAAAGTGCTGCGCTGTGTGGATTATTGTGTGTTTGTCATCTGGAATGGTATAAGCTGTAGGTACAGCATCTCCCAGCGGTGATTTATGGCCCCTGTCAGGCAGCACCAGCGCTTTGTCTGCTGTAGCGTGGAGGATGAATGCGGAGCTGTCAGCCCGGGCAGGGCAGTCTTTCTCTCGCTCTGCTCCGCACACTCGCTCCCCATTTCACGCCACTGAACATAAACAATCTTTTGTAAACCTGACAGTCACACTTGCTTCTTTGGAAACATAAAGCAGGAATGCATGACTCGGCTTTCATTACCCAATTTCCGAGGCTGTGCAGCAAGCTCGCCGGGAAGACGGGGAAGGGAAGACCCCAGAGGATGCAGAGGTCCCGAAAAAGATAAAGGGAAGGGATGCACCTAACGAGGCACGTGTACGCCAGCACCGGCCCTCACACACACGCGGCATGATGGTTCACCCCCCTGTTTTTGCAGTTTTGACACACAGATGTGCCCTGCACAGACAGAGCTCCACTGCGCTCCCGCCGCAGCGCGCATTCCCTCCCTCAGTTGTGGCCGTACATCTTCCTCCCTCAAGCAGAAAATCTAATAGCGGCGCAACACCGGGCTCCCAGCCGGCTCGGTAATGGGCTCTCACGGGCCCACCGGAGGTAACAGAAAGTCTTACAAAAACTAATGCACTTTTCTTACTATTAATAGCCATTGTAATAATCCTCTCTGTGGAAAGCGCCTGAAGCTCTGCTCAAATGCAGCCTTTCCCAAAGCTAGAAGAGGGTGTGGAAAAGTTACAGCGGGAAGTGGGTAGAAAGGCAGGGAAGAGCCGGCACGTCCAGCGCGATGGAAGCTCCAGTCGGCACATGCTTCCCGGGGAGGACCAGGGCCAAGCCGAGCGTGCGGCAAAGGCGGTCGGCGAGACAGGCCCTATGCCTGGTGCAACCTGCTCTTAACGAACACCACGGGTGTAAGGAGCTGCAGGACGGGGCCGCTCAGCGCGGGGACAAACGGACCCTCCTGCCTGAAGCGCTAACGGGGACACACGCGCCCGCGCTCAGCCTGCGCAGTGCAGGAACCAGGGCTGAGATTCAGCCACCGGCGTAAAGCACCGTGAGTTTAAAACCTGCCAAGGGGCAGAATAAATGCTGTTGATCTTGTGGATGCTGTAAAAGGCGTGAGGAGCAGGTTCCATCTTGGTCCTGCTGCGATTTACTGCTCAGACTTTGAGCAAGAGCGTGGCGCCCACGCAGACGGCAGACACGGCCAGCCTTGTCCCGCTGTCCAGGGGACACAGAGGTACACGCTGCTCACTGCACTGGGCTTGGCCAGGTCTCCAGAGGGACATGAGAGGGGACAGACCCCGCTCACGAGCAGCCGTCAGCCCTTTGGCCTCTGCTTGAGGCTGGCACCGGACGCGGGAGATGAAGCCCAGACCCTCCTCTTTGGAGAAATTGTCCTCACGTGCCCTCCTGCAGCGGGAGGAAGCACTTTGCCTCACCATTCTGGAAAGGGAAGGAAGAAAAAAGCACGACTGTGTTTTGGCTCCCCGGTGGACCAGTGTGAAGAGCTGCAGACATCTAACGGGAAACCAGTGGCACTGCAGGACCCGCCAGAGGGCAAGAACGTCCTGGCTATGACCGTCCTGACGTTAGGAATCGGCGAACAACATACAGCTTTCCAACTGCGCGGCTAAAGCTACTGGCTCCTCTTTAAGGTGGGAGGAAGCCGGGAGAAAAAACAAAGAGAGAGAAGCTCCAGCCCCTGCGTGTCCTCCCGGCTCCCGCTGCCCCCAGCGCCTCCCTCTTCACCAGCGGAAAAACTTGTTGGATCCACTCAGCCCTGGGGGTGCCCGAGCAGCTGCCGGTGCCTCCCCGGCCGTGCCGAGCCGCTGTGCTGCATTGCCATATTTTGGAAGAACAGCTGCAGCCTTGCTGGGAACGCTTCTTCACTGACGCGCTCCTTCCGCTCCCGGCCTTGGCGCTCCACGCTCTGTCCTCGCAAATCCTTCCCTGTGACTTTGAGATCAGGGACGCCGGGCGGGGAGAGGGGGGGGAGTGTGCAGCAGAGGAGGGAAATAGCTTGCAAATAGTTTGGCATTTTCTCTTCCAGATGGTTTGTTTTGGAAGTTCCTGCGTGTAAGCCCGAGTGCTGAGTCTCGAACATCTGCTGAGGCGGCGCCCGCTCGGCACAAACGCGCGGCGGCTGCGGGAAGGGCACATTTCGGGAGGGTGTCGCTGCCCCCAGCGGGGCTCAGCCTGGTGGCCAAGGTTGCCTTTGCTCCCCGAGGCTGCAGGAGGGCACGCAGGCTCCCCGCGCCCGGGCTCGCACCCCCGACTCTCCAACTCCGCCGCTGCACGTCGGGTAGGATTTGTGATGTGTTTTAGTGTCTTAGAGCTTAGGGAAATGCACCCGTTTAAAACATAGCTGCATTAATCTGAATAAGCAAACTGGTGTCTCATACTGTGGCCTTTTCAATGGCTTTAAAAATAATTATTTACCTTCACGAGGACAATCAAACAGGTATTTTAGCGATGGCGCTGCCTTCTCGCGTTTGGCTGCCGAGAGTGGATCTAGCAAAGCCAGGATGGTTGGGGCTGACCACGCTGGCAGCCTGTGGGAACCACAGAAAATATGAGTAACCAGTTCAAGGGATCAGTGACAGGAAAGGAAACTTTCCTGGCAGGTTCCTATTTAAGTCTGTCGGTTCGGGGGTGACTCGTTGTTGCCACGACCTCATGGAGAGTCTCCGTGTTTGTGGAAGTGCTGCTGGGTTTGCCCGGCGCTTCCTGCAGGAGGGACCAAACCAGCCGCGCGGACCCGAGCCAAAAGTGACACCGAGTTATTCATTCACAAGTGAGAGAAACGGCGATGACAGACGGCACATCAAAAAAAAAAGGAAAAAGAGTCGGGTGAAGCCCAAGTGATGCTTGGAGCGGCGCTCGGCGCCCCGTTCAGAGCTGGGCGAGTCGGGAGCTCGGGGCAGAGTGGGGCTCGTGGGCTGATGTTCCCTCCTCAGTGCCGAGCTGTGTCTCGCCGCAAACCCACGCGCAAGACCCAAGACCCCAGAGGTGCTTCAGCACTGTGTGATTCTCCCCCTGCCCGCAGCGTTCTTCAGCAACGTCGCAAAAACCTCCAGGAAAGCTCCTGCTCCCGCGTACGCGCCGAGGCACGGGTCGTACGTACACGCGTTTCTGCTTGGAATGTGAAGGAAAAGCAACGCCAAGGTCCCTCGTAGTACTGTGCAGGGAGAGACACAGAAACTGCCAACGCGGGGTGGATTTTTTCACTTCCCGGTTCTGACCCAAGGATTTTCATAAGAGGCCCCTTCTCCAGCCGGCGACTCCGCTATTACCGTGGCGAGAACGGAATTAGACAGCTACGCCAATTGACAGGGCATCTCTTCCCCTTTACACAGGATTTTAATTTTAATGAACCCTCAGTGGTTGCAAGGTTACATCTTTAAATCCATTTCACCCTCCTTTCATCCTACCATAATCATAAATAGCGCTGGCGGTAGAGGTGGTGCGTTTAATTGAAAGTTCATTTGCAGCTTCCATCAATGAGCTTTTCTGTCCCCTACAACCAACCTATCATTTCACTTAAGAACAAAACCAGAAATTTAATGGAAAACAAGCTGTTTGCAGAGAAATGATAATTAGGTGACCGGTTTGGAGGGCAGTGTACTAAACAACAATTCAATTATGATGTTGTCTGATGTTTTTTCCTAACAGAATAATTGGTTGCTATATGGCAACTTCTGGAAGAAAAATGGGACCAGCTGATGCTCCTGGTGATAAGGGCAGCTGGGAAAGGAGCATCCCAGGCTCAGTCAAACACCACTTGTACTTTCCTGTTGCTTTGCAGAAATTTTAGAGGAAAAATGTACAATGGGGGAAAAAAAAAAGAATTGAGAAAATTGTTTAGCCCTTTCTACCTGCTTTGACCTCCTTTCTCCTTTCCCGAGGCAAACCAGAAACCAGACAGGACCTGGTAAACCCAAGGGAAGGGGAAAAAAACCAAAAAGATTTTGCCTGAAATGAAGACGCCGATGTGCTGCCTCTGTGCAGACAGACGTACGCACCCACGGACACACGCACCGACGCGCACCTTGGCCACGCACCAGGGCTCGGCTCCACCGCTCGGGGCAGAGGCCGGGACAAAGCCCCAGTTTCCGGAGCCCAGCGAGACCTGAGGGAGCCGGGTACATCCCTGCGGAGAGCGGGACACCCCGGCGGCAGAGCCTCCTGAGAGGTCAGAGGAGAGAGGAGAGAGGTAAGAGGGGTGACGCACAGCCACCCTCCCGCACCCACCGCGCTGCGCCGCCGGCCCCGCCGCCAGCCTTCACCATTTGCTCATTTACCAGTTTTGCTGAAAACCCCCCAACCCTTATTTGCACCGGGAGGGCTGTCTGCAGCCGGAGCCAGCCCACGCGCCACTGAATTCCCAGGCGGTGCTTTGGCACGCAGGCAGGTCCCTGCTCCTCGGCACAACGCCACGCGACGTCCTGGAGTCCCAAGGGGACCAAAGAGTTGAAGGTGCCCCAGTGGGGGGGCGAAGGACCATCCTGCCCCGCGACTCCTTCGGCCGGGGAAGGCGCCTCGTTCCCCCTTTTCCCACAAGCGGTTTCCCGCATCCGGGGGCTGCGTTTCTTCCCCTCTGCACGCCTCCCAGTGCACTGCAGCTTCTACTGGGTCTTACTGGTGTCTCCCTGTGCTGAAGGGTCCCTCCTAAGCTGTGCCCGTCCCAGCTGGATTGCTTCTCCCCATCCCACACGGGGGGAGCACACATGTCCATGGGGAGAATTGATTATTTTTTCCTGCAGCTGCACTTGCTGTGCACAGGAGTTATGGGTCTTCCCACACCTGTGAAAGAAACATTATCCTCAGCCTTCAAGGGTGAAGCATCTTATATTTAGTTGGACTAAATAATGATTCTTCTCTATCTTTCATATCAGGATTTAAGAGCACCCTGGAGCTACAAAGTTTATTAGAACCCATAAGAAGAACTGTACCATAAACGGACAACCGCGGCCATAAACCTGCACCTTGAAGTTGTAACAAATCCTGGGATGTTGAAGTAGGACACGGTCTTGTCTCAGTCAGCAGAATGGCAAAGAAAAAAAGGAAAGAAAAAGAAGAAATGCAAACTTAAGCAGAAAAGAGGCCCAGAAATATAGAGGAGAAGAAAGGGAAAAATAATAATAATAAAGAAAAGCACGCTGCTTGCGTGGCCCTCTCAGCAGGAGCCCTGGGACAGGCGCCCACATGATAAAACGCAACTGGGATTAATGGGGAGAGAGAGAAGGGGGAGCCTGAAGGAGGAGAGGGAAGACAAGGTGAAAGGAGGGAGGTGCTGGGGGATTTATGAGGTGCTTCCGCAGGGAGGGTCGCTGGAGCCTCACAGGGGATGGGATGCTCCGTGGCGGGGCTCGGCCAGGCAGGAAGTGCCGATCCGGTGAAGGACTCGGGAGCCTCATTCCCTGCTGCCTTTGGGGGAGCCCCAGTGCCAGGAACGCGGCCCAGTGCCTGGCGGGAGAAGATGCCGGAGGTGGGGGATGCCTCGGAGCAACCCTTGCTGTGGGGGAGGGCATGGGGTGAAATGGGCTGAGACCCCCGTCCCATCCGAGGGCGCATCTCTTGCTTGCCCCGTGCCTCTTCTCTACCGGGTTCCCTCCTCTCTATTGTGTTATCACTGCCTTAGCTCGCCCTTCCTTTCCTCGGTAGCCAAAATCATTTCAGCATCTCAACCCCCAGGCTCTCTCCACTTCCACCCCTCATCCACACCAATGCGGGGGGGCTGAAGTGTTTTGGTTTGCACATTTTCTGCCTTCTGCAACCATCGCAGACGCGTGATTCGGAGATGCCAAAGGACTTCTGGGATTTCAGGCAATTCGGGCAGGCTCTGAGCCGCCCTCCTGCACGCTGCAGAGGCTGCAGAAGCCAGCGAGAACCCTGTCCCTCCCCTCCAGCCATCACTCTTTTGTCACATCGGGTTATTTTTGCTGCTGTTGAATAGATTAAATGACAGAGGGTTTTTTTTTTAAGTAATTGAGTTTTATTTTGGAGAGGGAAAAATGGAGAGCTAAGTGGGAAAAGGAGGGAGATAGGAATAAACCACACATCTTTTTATATAGGATCCACAGTTAATTCTTAATTAGAACTGACAGATGCTTCTCCCATAATCCTATTCCCAACATGTTCTGTTTGCTTTGTTTGGCGCTGCATGATACATGGTGGCATCGTAATGACCTTTCGCAACTCGTCCTGGAAGTGTTATTGGCACTCCAATGATTTATTGCATGTTCCAGTTGATTACTGGGCCATTTGTCAACATTTTTTTTAGCTCTCCATAAACCTGTCTCCTGTGTCACAGACATTCGCTAGCATGAAAATTTAAACAAATACAGTGCGCGGCTTGTAGTCAGCGTCTGACTTTTACTCCAGGCTTCCAGCACAAATCCATTCTGGCCTCAGCAAAGCGTTTAAACTTTGCAGTGCTGGAGGAGACAATGGAGACCTGGGCTCTGCTTTCAAAGTCTTATTTTTGGAAGCTGTCTCCGGGTGATCCGCGCTAGGGGCTCAATTGGTTATCGGCATTTCGGTACTGCTTATGGGAACGGGGGGAAAATCAGGGCTGGAATTAAACACCAAAATAATTATCCTTAAAATGACTGCCTGAGGACAGCCTGTATTCTCTGCCGGCATTGCAGGGAGACGGGACACTTTTCGACACTGGGACCCACGGGAGCACGACGAGCCTGGCGGAGGAAGGGCTTTTCGGGGAGGCTGCAACGCCGACACCACCCCGGTCACCACCCTCTCCTGAGCAGCCGCAGTTGGGATTGGGGCAGGGGGCATTCCGTTAGACTGAGCGAAATTCCCAGCACAAAAATGCAGTTATCCAAAGGCCTGAAAAGGACCAGCTCTTCTGGTGCCAGTGGAGTCCCAGCCCCCCGGGGCACGCGGAGATGGATGCTGTAAATGGAAGCACCCAGAATCACCTGCCTGGTTTAAAAATCTTGGCCCGTAAGTAAACTGGATATAGTGGCTGTTACAGTGGCCTGGAGCATCTGCACTGCATTTCGAGGAAGCTTTTCCAGGCACTCGTATAAATCACCGCTCTGCTGCAGTAAAGGAAAGGTATTGTTTCACTGCTGTGACATCAATGCAGGCCACATAAATAATTTTTTATTAAGTGTGCAGTGCCCTGTAAAAATACACACACAGTCTGAGGATACTGCAGAGCGAATGCAGAAGCACAGCCGGCTTTAAATAGTCTTTTCCATACAGAAGAGGCTGGGATGAGAAAGGAAACTCGCTGGGGTGGGGAGAGGGGTGGCTGGGTCTTTTTCCAATTCCAGCTCAGATCGGCATGTAATGTATGGCTTAATTTCCTCTCAAATTAGACACTTGATAAAAAAAGTTATTATATCTGTCAAGTTGCCAGTGCTTTTTATGAGTGTGATAAACTAAGAACCACTGCTTTACAAACCTTGATAGGATGTTTCAGTACCTGGAAAACAATTTTATTGCAGCCTGGACTACTAACAAATTGCAAATACTGATTAAGCCATAAAGTTACAACAACATTAAAAAATAATGAGAGGTTATTGCACAAGGGGAAGGCTCTTAAGCAGCGGATGCAGCCGCCAGATTTCCATTGTGCAGGGGAACAGGCCAACCTGCAAAGCGCATTTCTGCGGGAGAGCCTCCCCACGCGCCGCCCCGTGCCCCGTCCTGCGGGAAGCCAGCCCGGCCGCAGGGCTCCGGGGAGGGCGAAGGAGGGACGGGCAGCTTCTTCCCTCCCCAGCCCTGCAGGGACCCCTGTTAGCGACGGCAACATCCGCGCTCTGCGTTTTCCCAGCCGGGGAGATCTGCAGCCAGAGCTTTGCACGGGGCCCCGCCAGGACAGGGATCCCCTGCGGGCACAAGGGTCTGCGGATCCCACCGGAGTGGGCTCCCGGGAACGCGGGGCAAGCAAAGTCCTCCGGGATGCCTGACCCGCTCCGATTCCCACGGGAGGAGAGGAGCCAGCACCTGAACAGGGGCAGGGGAGGTTTGGGGTGTCAAGGTCCAGGACAGCATCCCCAAAGGGTTGCACCCGCATGCACCAGCACTCAACGCTCATCCCCGTCTGAATCCGCTTTGAGCAGGAGCTGAGAGCCTGAGTACTGGGGGACCTGGGTGCTACACCTCCCTGCGCCAGTCTCCAGCTGCAGCGTGACCACGAGAACTCCACTGGCCAGCCAGGACAGCGTGAGGACAGGCAGGGGCCGTGCCACGGGCTTGGGGTCCATCTAGACCCCACCAGGTCTGGGCTGGCAGAGGGATGGGGGTGCTGACTTTCCCAACGGGGACTGAAATACGCCGGCACGGCACAACTCAGAGTTACCCAGCATGGTGAGAGCTAGTGCTGCTCATCGGCACCTGGGCAAGAGGGGAATTTCAGACCCTCCCCAACGCATCCTACCACCCCCAGCCCGTCTTCTGCCGCCGCTCCCCACCGCACAACTCTGCAAACACGTCATGTTTGAGCACGGCTTTAATAATGATTGTTTGGACAGAGCTTACACTGCCAAAACCTCCCGGGGAGCCGGAGAGAAATTCCTTCTGGGAAGCTCCGCCGGCGTCCAGGCCCCGTGCGAGGCTGGCGGGGTTTAGCAGGCAGAGCACAGCCCGTGTTTCGGCCGGGCTATCAAAGGCCATCGTGGCTCCGGCAGAGTCGGGGATAGTACGCAAAAAGCCTTCCCGAGGCAGCAACGGGGCGAGACGTGGCAGCAAGACAAAACGACCATCCTCGCGGCTTCACGGGGCACCTGCGGGGCGAGGGCAGGGGCAGGAGCGACGACCTGAGCCCCCGGTTCGCGGGAAGGTAATGCTGGTCCTGTCAGACCCTGCAATGATGGGAGATGTCACCTCCCCTGCTCCCGTGGAGGAGTCACTTGTGACGGCACTGCCCAGCCCGTCGGCATCGCCAGGGACTGTTTCGGTGCCTGACACCACCCCGGCTAAGAAATTTAATCGCTGCTGTTTTAGAGATGAGAACTAGGAGCTTCACCTGACTCTAAATCACAGGATTTAATCTGATTGTGTTTTGCCCCATGCGGTTTTAACGATGGCAAGTGGCTACGCAATCGGTGCCGGTGGCTTTCTCGGGCCCTGCCACTGCCGACAGCGGGAGGTCCAACCTCCTCACGCCACGTAGCGCGTCCTACAACCCTGCGCACAAGCTCCCCGTACCCTCGCACTAATTAAACGAGCCCAAGTCGCAGAAGGAACTTCAAAAGCTAAGAGTCAGTAAAATATGCGCCTATGAAGTTTATTAAGTGCTTTGGGGTCTACGTGGATGAAGGGTAATATATACACGTGCGTTTCTATTAGTATTTCTTTAGCCTTGCACTCTTGGCGAGGAGAGCTGGCCAAACTCCTCAGTGAGCAATTTATCTGATTAATTTAACCCTCTGCTTTTCTCCTTTTTAACCATATCTGAGTTATCTCCGAAGAACTATTGATCTCAGTGATTTATCGGTTTATGATAAAGAGCCTTTTATGCAATCCTGTTTCTCCGCCCAAGGGCTCTCCAGGAACACGCGCCTCCACTGCTCTCTTTCCATTTTCACATCTCATTCCAAGTGTGTCACCGGTGGTTTTGATGTCTGATTAATGATCACAGGTGACATTATGAAATGCTGTACAGAAGGGACAGCACGAGGACAACACAGATCACCTCTCAGCTCTGGTATTTTGTCCCTCCTCCTAGAGCAGAACCGCTCCCAAAATGAGGTGTTTTGGCTCCGGGCAGGGACAGCCACATCTCCCCCTCGCAGCCATCCTCGCGCAGGGGCGCACCACCCGCTGCCCTGCGGGGATCGACAAACCGCTTCACAAATAGCTGAAGAAAAGTGGCAGTAAAGGGGTACGAACGCAGCGGCACCACAAATCCACTCGTAATTCCCCGCTAACGCTCACCCTTCTCCTCTTTCCCCCCAAGTGCTGAGCCGCGCGCGAGGCTGGTGCTTTGGAAGTCCCCAGCAAAATTCAAAAATCAGCAAAATTCCCACCCCCTCCTGCCCACCCCCCCTGTCTGAGGCCGGGCTTAATGGCGGCATGACTGCGTGGCTGAACTAATGATGCTGCAATTAAAAACACTTAGGGTTATCGCCAATAAGGTGGATCCGTACGGTTGATTAAAAAGAGCTTGCTAAGGAAAGTAACTTAATGAAAGAGGTGAAATAAGCAAACGGGGGGAAAGATGATAATAAAAGTGAGGAAATGTCCTCTGGTCAGCAACGTGGTCCTGTGCGGAGGGCGCTGGTGACCCTGACCCGGGGCCTGCTCCTGCCTCCTCCATCCGTCCTGCAAGGAGAGCCCTGTGCCTATCCGAGAGCCAAGCTTCAAACCGACCTTTTCATCTGACCCACCAAAAAGGGAAATTATAGAAAAATTATCGCAAATGTGGAGATTAGTGGGAATCTTTCTTCTTTTTAAATAAACTTACTATAATTAAAAACAAAAATTGACCTTTCTTCAAGCCCTGAGTGGAAAGGCTTGCAGAAGCTGCGGTGTCCCCTGTGGACCGTGGCCTCCGAGCAAGCCTGGGGGGCAGCAGAAAGCGGAGACGGGCGCCGGGAGCTGCGTCCCCTGGGAGCAGCGCAGGGATGCTGGCACCGACCCTGCCCGCAGCCTGGCCCCGTGATGGCGCCCGCGCCAGCGAGCACTGCCGGTGAGCTGAGCCCCTTGGCAAAGAGGTGGCCCCGCACAGACGCAGCTGCTCTGGCGCCGGCGCTGCCCACGGCACTGCCATCCTCTGCGGCTGGCACGGTGAGGAGCCCAGCGCTGCCGCAGCAAGCCCCTACCAGCCAGAGAGAGGGTCCCTCGCCGTCCAGCCCAGTCAAACGTGCTCCCCGTGCTTGCCGTCGAGCGCAGTAAATGTCCAGGACCGCTCTCTAAAGGGCTCCTCTCCTCAGCTGTGTCACCCCTTGATGGCACGTGCTGGCTGGCAAGTGGCACCTTGAAGCCTCGAGCCCGGGAGCCGTCTGGGAGCTCAGCGTGTCTCCCCGCTCCACTGTCTCGCATGTCCCCAAAGGTGAGCCTGCCTGTGAGTGGCACCCATGGAAATACGGGCTGCTTACGAGCGTGATCTAAAAGCGTTTTCTTATGCACACACGGAACTGGCATTTTGCTAGATTTAGGGAAGTAGGCAAGACGTATTTGTCTGCGGAGGCTTTGCACCTTCGGCAATTATGTCTGCAGTCTGGAAAACAACAGCAGCAGGGTTGCAGCGGGGAGGGAAAAAAATTCTATCATGTCAGAATAATGAGATCTGTGATTTCAGCACTTACTGGGTCAGAGACACACACAGTGTGTTATCTGTAATGCTTTCCTCTGACATTCAGGGAAATTGCATTTATGCAGAGGACAGGAGGCACTGGAGCACAGTGCTGCTCTGTCCGGGCTTCTCCCGCCCCGCTCCTCCGGGCTCCCCGCATTCCCGCGGGCGCCAGGCCGGGAGCCCCGTCTGCTTCGTGCCCTCACCGGGGCACGACCGACACGGTTCCGCAACGGCAGCCCCGGGGGGGGTCCCAGGAAAACGGCGTCTATTTCTGCGTTCCCCGCAGGCACTGGGGGCTCTGGCAGTGGGACACTGCGGCTCTGCACCTCGCGCATGGGGGGGTCAATGGCACGGTCTTCCCCACCCCGTCAGGGTGTCTCGGAGGAGTTTCAGAGATAAACCCTTGGGGCTGGCAGCGCAGGGAGCGATGGATTCTCCCATCTTCTCCCACGGTTTTAGAGTTAACCCCACTGCGAGTGCGGTGGGTCACAGGAGGCGCGGAACAGGGGGGCGGAAGGCACCTGGGACGCCGTGGCCCCACGCCGGGACCCGCCGTCAATCCCAGCTAAGCGGCGCGTGGCTGAGGAGAGGGGTAATGGGCCGAGCAGCTCGTCCCTCCCCAGGCACTGCCCGGCTCAGCCGTGCTGTGGGCTGTCAGCGGCCCCCGCCTTCCCACAGCCCCCCAGGAGCACGGGAACGCGCCGCAAGTGCCGCCGTCGCCACTGATGCCGCGCCGGCAGCTCCGGGTGAGAGAGGGGCACCGTGCGTTGGTCCTCCCATCCCAGACAGGAAACTGGGTGAGTTGAGCGTGGCCAAATGCACAAAATAAAGTGTAAGGTAGAGCGGGTCGCCCTGGGGACGGTTTCTCAAGGAGACAAAACAGCGTTTTCTCATGATCTGGAGGAGGGTTCATAGGCATTTTTTGAGTTATAGAGAAGCAACTTAAAACCAAGAATTCCTTTCCCTCCCTCTCCCTTTAGAAACCCAAGGTAGCGAAACTCAAAACATGTTGCTTCACCAATTAAAATCTTTGTGTTTTCATCCAAACCAGCTTATTTTCTAGCAGAAATATGGTTTTCCAACAACAACCTATGTTCTTGTGAAAGCAACCAGCCCTCTAAATCCAAAACGAGCCGACCGGCTGCCACGAGGGAGCCCTGCCCTGGCCGCGCGTGGTGTGCAGCATCAGACGAGGGTTTTCCGACTCCAGGACTGCTCATGCAGCCACCGGCGCGGGCCAAAAACTCAATCAGAAACTCTTTTCCAAAAACGAACATGATTTTCTACTAATGATCTGAGCCCTCAAGTGATATGAGGCCTTGGACTAGAAGCTGCAGAATAATTAACAGTGGCACTGGCTCTTTGCTCCTTACTACTCCCTCGTACCGCTCATCATCCAAGGGTTTTATTACAGCTTTTGCCTTTTGTCTTCTCCCCCTCTTTCTTTTTCTCTTTCCAGTGGAGGAAGAAAACCATGTCTAGATTAAAAAGATCTCGTTTTCCAGCTGTTTAAGACAGACTGGAACACAGGCCTGCGCCAATACCCGGGATCAAACCTCCCACTGTGGGAGAGGGAGTTCCACCCCAAGGCCAGATCTGAATTTTGCCAATAGCTCCTATATTTACAGTTTTCCTTGAGGGCTTTCATTACAGGCCACAGAGCTTTCGCAGTCGGGATCTGGAGTTTGTCTTGGACCTGATCTGCAGAAGCGTGGGGCTGCCTCCACGGGCTGGCGTTTTTGGACCGTTCCTGCGAGAAATGCGGAGAGGAGGAGGAGGAGGGAGAGGAGGAAGAGGAGGAGGGGGTGGCTGCGGCACTGGGGCTCCCCCTCATCCCGCTTCTCCCAGGGGCTCCCGGACGGGGCAGCCGGGGAAGCGCCGCGAAGGGAAGCCGTGGAAGGGATCGCCCTGCCTAGGGTCCCGGCTCAGCCCGGCGCCCAAACGCCTCTTTTACTGCCAAAGCTGCCGCTGCCAGCGCGCGCTGCCCACGCAGGAGCGTTCACGAGCAAGCAAACCCCCCCGCCCAGCACGAGGAGCGTTCCATTTCATTGAAAGAACCCCTGAAAGGAACAAAGATGACTTTCTCAGCCATGCCCCTGCCCCCCTGGCAGCGCGCGGCGGGCACAGCCTGCTCCAGCCTCTCCCAGTCCCGCGGCAGAGCAGGGCCGGGTTCTGCTCCCGAATTTCCCCCGGCGCCTCTGGCGGGCTTCAGGAACCCACCAGGCAGCGGTTGGTGGCCGTGACCATGAGCAGGTCCCCGCAGCTGCTTTTTACGATGACGGAATCGACGAGCGGCGGTACGAAGCACTCTCGCTCGTCCGGCTGCTGATCTTTTGGGCAATTATTTGGAAGTAATGAAAGTGAATGCATGACATTTAAAAAAGAAACTCTGCTGTCAGCAGGAAAGCTGCCACATTCCTCCTGCACCTCGGAGAATACGCTTAGCTTGAAATAATGTTCATTTTAGCAGAGTTGTAAATTACAAGTGTGTTAGGGTCTTGTGGGATTTATTACCATTTGGAAAGAGGTTATAGGCCTTGCGCTGTTGCTGCTGCATCTGGTGCATGCTACAGAGCAACCACAGAGCAAGATTTGGAGGCAAAAGAAAGCACCTTTTATAGCTCATCTCTGGTGGCTTGTATTGCTAACATTACACATGCACACACACACGAGCTCCAGCAGTAAAGAGGAAGGATTTCAAAATCCCTTTTCCCAGTTGCTCGCTGTAATTGATCCAGCGTTATTAATAACCAGCGACAAAGCCTGGCCAGGCTGCGCCGCGGGGAGCGCGGCCGTCGGCCCCCGGCCCGGGGGCTGCGGGGAGCCGCGCAGGAGCTGGGCCCGGGCACGGGGCTGCAGCCCTCCTTTGGGACGGCTGTTTAATTTTCTCAGGTTTATGTTCTTTCTTTTTTTCTTTTTTTCTTTTTTTTTTTTTTTCATTGCAGGTGTTTCATAAAAATGCAGCGGTGGACCTGGCAGGAAGCAGTAAGCTTCAGCTTCCTCTGCATGAACCAAAGGGATTTCTTCCTCCCTTCTGGCAAGGATGGAGTTCTGCTAATGCAAGATTAATGCTCTTCAATCCTGACCCTGCTGTCTTCAGTCTGTAAATGCTGAAGGGTCACCTTTAGTCCATGCCATTAGTGATTAATTAATCTCAGTGTTTATTTGATCCATCCCTTTCAGTGAGAATTTCTGCACTAACGCTGTTTTGATTCCTTTCGCCCCCTCCCTTTTACGTGGTGTTCCCCATCAGAGCTATTCAACGCGTCCCCTTTGATATCCCGAAGGAAGCCGGACTCCCTGCTCCTGCTTCCCAGCTGCACGCCCTCTGAAACGTGCTGGGAACAAGCGAGTACCAGGAACCCAACCGCAGGTCTGCAGGGACAGCCAGAAGAAAGAGCCTGGGGAGAGGGGAGGCTTTTAAGCCCACATCAGAAAAAAACAGACAAGGAAATGAATGTCATCTTAGCTGGATGCGTAAATTCCTCGCAAGTTTCCGTGCCAGCTAATATAAGGGAGATTGATTTTTCAATTTTTACCAAACTAGTTTTTCCCTGAGGAGCCGGGCTGTTAACTGAGGAGCGCTCACGTGGGGACCTCTGGAAAAAAGTGACTTTAAGGTAAGTGGGAGCTGTGGGGAAGGGGACAGCACCGGCTCCGGGGGCCAAAGGAGGAGCGCCGCGGTGCTTCATTTCAGCGAAGGGTTGGCAGCAGCATGCCTGTCCCGCGAGAGTCCCGGCGCAGCGCGGTGGCTACTAAGGGCTGAGAGATGCTGCAGGACGGTCGCCTCCGCCTCGCAGCGCGGCGGCACCGTTAGGTAGGAACATCCTCCGCACCGTGCGGGACGAGCCACGACAGCCGCGCCGGCGTGGGGTGGGAGCGGGTGGGGAGGCCACGGTGGGTGGCTTGGCACCCCCCGAGCCTCCATCTCCAGGACAGCTTCAGCTCCTGGTCCTGTTCCAGCTCACCAATAGTTTCCCAGGCCAGGAACAGGATTTTCTTAGATCATGAGCTCTCTCCCCCCCATCTGTTTATCTCTGTGAATCCCATTAATCATGTTCTGCGCCTGGACAGCTTATAACACCACATCCATCCTCTAAGAGCTGTTATCGTACACCTTGAAGATCTGTCAGATAAATAGCCAGGTCAGCTGCAGCTGTTCCAATATCCTGAAGAAATCAGATTTATCATTTTAGATTAAAAAAAAACCCCACACATGCACACGCACCAGAAAAATCCCCCCCGACCCAGGGGCGGGCTGGCTGGGGAGCTGTGTTTCTTGGCCCTCCGCAAGCGCTGCTGCCGCTGCCTTCCATCTGCAGCCCCGTGATAAATGGCTGCAGGGTGCCAGGTACAGTTCAATGGTGAAAAATCCCAATATGTGACTTCGGCATCTCATCGCAAGTCATTAATCTAAAAGGAGCCCGGTGCCAGGACAAGGCTCTCCCTCACTCCATCGTCATCTGGACCCGCTCGGCACAGCCGCTGCCAGAGGCCGGGAAGGAGGGAAGGGAAGGCCCCTGCCATTTTCCACTCACATGAAAAGTGCTCTCCAGGCAATTAACCCTCTCAGCAGCCTGGACTGTGCCCTGAAGCCCCGGCCAGCTCACGCGTGGCTTCGCCAGGCTCCAGCACCAGCTCCAGGGAAGCTCTGGGCCAGACGATGCTCGGCATCTGCCCCACGCAGCCCCTCAGCCACCATTAACCCTTTCAGCCGCACGGAAAGGCCACCTTCGTGGCACACGGCAAGGCTGCCGTGGCGGCTCCAGGGAGAAATCCCTGCCCAGCCAGTCCTTTAGGGGGCCGCGCCACCCCTCACTCCCTATTTCACGCGCCTGCTGTAACACCCCGAAGCAGGTTCCTCCATAAGTAAACCAGCACGGTCCGGGGAATGCTCCGAGCACGTCACGGAAAAACAGAGCTCTGCCAGCTCCCTCGGGGCTGCTGCCCCCAGCCCTGCGCGGCTGCAGCGGTGGCAGCGGGGACGTCCTGCAGCAGAGCAGGAGACATCCCCCCAGCTGCAGAAAACGGTGCTGCTGACACCGACCCGCTGCTGGCCGAGCTTCCTGGCTGAGCTTCCCAGCCGAGCTTCCCGGCCGAGCTTCCCAGCCGAGCTTCCCAGCTGAGCTTCCCAGCCGAGCTTCCCGGCCGAGCTTCCCAGCCGAGCTTCCCAGCTGAGCTTCCCAGCCGAGCTTCCCGGCCGAGCTTCCCAGCCGAGCTTCCCAGCTGAGCTTCCCGGCCCTGCGCACCCTGGCCGCTGCCTGCAGCTCCCGGCACCACCTTCTTCTCACCAGCCCTTGTTTTTCCCCGCTGTCATTCCAGTTCCCCAGGAACCCCGCCGATGCCAGCAGGAGCTCCAGCCGGATGCTCCATCACTGGGTCTCTCTCTGCATGGTGGCCTGGGTCCCTGGGGACCGGGCCAGGCACGGGCAATGCTCCGGCTGCCTGGTGGCACCGGGATCTCGCTGGCGGCCCCCATCCCGCACTCTGGCTGGGAAGCCGAGCGTCCTGCCAAGGTGCCTCTCCTCCCCTCCGCACCAGTCACATCCCGAGCCGCGTGCCTGGTGCCAAATTGAGTTGTAGCCGTGAATTATTTAGAAGCATCAGTGGAATATTGTTGTATCAGTAACGCAGACTATCAGTTTGTGGCCTTGGGGCTGCCTCAGTTACACACTCCATCACTATTTTCTCTCATGAATAATGTAGGAGTGGAATTACTCTGCATGTAGAGAATTCATACCCTGAGAAAACAAGGTTGCTCCAAAATTAATTTTCCGTACTAAAAGAGCGACAGAAAATCAATTAATCGCATATTATTCTATACGGAGACAGAGTAAGGGAAACAGCGAAAATGGCTGTAGCTATACATCAGCAAACGCTGTATTGGCAGAGTGCTTTGCAGGGATGTGACTTACAGCCAGCTACAAAGAAGGTAAATATATTCTGCCCGAGAGAGCCCTCCAACACCAGACTCTGGAGCTCACGCCGCAGCCAGCTGGGCGCTCTCGCTCGCCGCTGCCGCTTTCCCAGTAGGAGAGCGGAGCGCGGCGGCGTTCCTTGTTCCTTTCGCTCGCAGCTTCTTCCTTTGTCCTGCCACTAGCGGGCCCAGGCTCTCGCCCCGGTGGTGCCCAGCTGGAAGCCGGATTCCCAGGGGTGCCCACCCCTGGCAGCCCCTGCACCCCCTGCCCGGCTCCCGCAGCCACGCAGCGCCTGGTGCACCCAGGTGGGGACACAAACACGGGGCGATTGCGGGTAGGAGCTCAGAAATCCCATCTGAATAAAGTCCCTGCTCCTAAATCATGGAGCTGGCAACCAGGGGAACGGAGCTGCTGCTCGACCGAGCCCGGCCACGGCCCCGAGGCTGGCGGTGGAAGGGACCGCTGCGCTCCGGGGTGTCGCTCCCGGGGCGGGAGGTGGGAAGCTCTCGTGGTCACAGCCGCCATCCCGGGAGCCGGCTCTGTTCCTGCCCTGGCACCAACTCACCCCGACGCTCTCGTCAACATCACTTCCTTTTTCTCTCTTTAGCACAAATAGTAACCAGCCATTTTAGGAGGGAGTGGAGAGACTTAATTAATATTTAAAACTGCTTCGAGTCTCACAGCAAAGCGAAGCAAAGCGAAGCAAAGCGAAGCAAAGCAAAGCAAAGCAGAGCAGAGCAAAGCAGAGCAGAGCAGAGCAGAGCATCGCCACTCAACGTACCCCTCAGAAGGAGCGAACGCTGAGAAACAGATGCAGAACCAGGCCGGCTCGGGACAGCCAGAGTCAGCGCAGGACCACCACTGCCCGCTGCCCCAGAGACAGAGAAAATGTCCTTCAGCCCTTCGCCGGGCACAGCCGCGTCCCTGGGACATCCCAGGGGGCTGGCTCCCACCAGAGGAGTGGAAGTTGCTCCATTGAGTTTGGCTGATTTAACTCTTCCCTTACGACACTTACGAAGGACTCCACAAGCACGTGGCCACGGGGCAGCGCAGAAACACCTGTGGAAAGGCTGTAACGGTACTGCGACCCGTGTCTGTTCCACTGCCTAGTTAGTTCTGATTAATAACATTCACAGGTTTCACAAATGGTATAATAATTAAGGGATGAGAAATTACGAGGCTGACCTCAAAAAAGCTGGTCAAACATCAATAGCATCTTCAGGAACAAAACTCAAAAATAAACTAATCTATAATGAAGAACGGCTATTCTTATTGCAGCTAATTATTTTTCCCCAAGTACTCAATTCTTTTGTCATCTCCTAGAACTGGCAGGTTTTAAGGGTCATCACACAGTGCAGATCTTCTCTCCAGCAAAGAAAACAGAGGCTTTCAAAGTGTTCACAACAACAACAACAACTGCAACTGCAATAGCATTTACAAGTTGCAGTCTTGGGGTTTATTACAGGGTTATTAACCAGTACGGTTTCTAGACTGAATTTACAGGGGTTTTTATTTTTCTCAGTACTATTAATGGGAAAAATTGAAGAGCCAAGCCTCTGTACCTCTACCACCGTGGCCTCTACCATCCCTAGACGGGGCTAAAAATCTACTGCAGGAGCTGGAGGCCATCGGCAAAGAAGAGAAGCCACTGGGTGAAGCGCAGCGGATCTGACACAAGAGCCGCCTCAGCTCTCATTAGAACGGAAGGCAGCACTTTCTCTCCATTCCTCCAAACCCAAAATATCAACAAGATACAAGATCAACAATCAATAAGATTTCATCAACAAGATGAAAACTAACCAATGTATTTTGTGTTTCAGCCCCGCGATCACACACTTTGGCCTCAGCGTCCACCATAACCCCCACCTCTGCTCCTCAAAGCAGTGCATTTTTTTTCCTGCTTTGAGGGACAAAATAAAGGCTTTCAGCTTTCACCAACAGGGGTGGACACGTGAGCACACGCGTGTGTGCATCCGCACTCGTGCCCAGGTGCGCTGACACGAGACGTTAACACGCCAGTGTGCCCTGTGCCCGCGGGACAGAGCAAGGGGCTGCGCGTCTGCACGTGCATGAAGTGTCCAGCACTTGCCAGCCCCTGGCCAAGCCCCTTCCGTGCTCCCAAGCCAGTCGCCCCGTGGTCCCTCGGCGAGTGATTTACCTTCTGCTCGTAGAGGCAAAGAGCCTCCCCGGCAGCGGAGAGCTGCTCCGTGGGTATGGAAGTGTTTAAGAAGTGTCTGCAAGTCCCCCAGCCGGAGCGGACATGAAAGGGAAGATGCTGTGTGTGATTTATTGCGTGCTGAGCAATTTGACAGTCATACTGTTTGAAACCACTGTCCTCTGGCTTCATCCCGGCGAGGGGATGGCTCAGATTAATGGCGCGGGGGCGGCGGAGATTTTTGGCGGTACAAAGCCCGCCGCTGCCTCGGCCGCAGATGCCGCTCCCCTCCCAGCCCCCCGCCAGATGTGGAGCAGGGGAAGATCTGCTCCAGAGGGTGCACTTGGATCCCAAGCCCTCTACTCCGCAGATGTTTATTGACTTATAAATTCAGTCTTTCAAGAAGTTCCTCAGAGCGCAGGTCTGCGGTGGCGGCTCTCCTCTCCCCCCACAGCCAGCCCTGCCCCACAGCTCCTCCCCGAGTGGAAAATGGCTTTTGCCCCCCGGCGGAGCCACACGGGCTCTCAGGACTTACCTTCTTTATTGCCCGTGGACAAGCTACCAACACTGCTCACCTGCCTGTCTGCCCCTGACTTACTGCGCCGAAGCCCTCGCTGCCGGGACCGCTGGCAGCGCCCTGCCACGGGGAGGGGAGAGGAGGGGGCACCACCAGGGGGGCGGCAGACTCGGCCCCCTCTGCCCCGCCAGACACCCCTCTGCCCCCAAAGCGGGCAGTGGCTCCAAACCATGGGAAACAGAGAGAAGTGTCTTCGTGCCGTTGCTTTCTTTGGCTTTTGGGACTCATAATTTCCCTTCAAGCGTGAAGGATGGAAACTTCCTCACACACAGAGAAAGGAGGTCAGGTTTTTATGCAATAGCAGGACTCCGGGAGCCGGGATTGTTAATGACGACAATTTGCTTGAAATCTGTTTTGTGAGAACCGGCTTCCCTGCGCCCAGCAGCGACCCACCACCTCGGCGAGCTGCAGCCCAGTTAGTCTCCGGAGCTCCGCGCCATGCCCGAGTCCAGCAGCGGCCTTGGCTGGAGACCCCAAATCCCACTTTGTCACCGTTCCTCAAGTATCGATAGAGACACTTCAAACACTGGATTATTCTGTCCACCCCCTTTAGACTAAATCTGCCTTGGAAAACAAATGACCCTATTGGGCTCAAAACGCTCCCGCAGCTGACTCCATAATGAGCTGTTTATTATAGTTCCCATAAGTGAAATCCATTAAGTCTGACAGAAATGCAGCTAAAGTTTACATTCAGCATCCGTTTGAGGGGAGTTCTGGGCCTGAATTAAATTTGCCCCTTCCCTCCTCCACCCCAGCAAAGCCATACACGATACTTCAATGAAATTTCCATCATTATTTTCCAAAAGAATAAGGCTGAACTTTACTGGGCCCTGGATGATTTGGCAAGTTGTCTGACTTGTCTGCTGCAAGTCTAAATTTTCTCCCTTCCAGTGTCAGTTTTCAGTCTCGAAAACTTGAAAGGAAGAAAGGTGGTTTAGGGATGACATTGTTCCTTAAATCTTAGACACAGCGATTTGATTTTTTTCTAGCCTCCTTTCAAGATTAATATTGGTGCAATGGTGTTACCATTATAGCTGGCTGAAAAATGGAGTTTCCATTATATGAGAAGTTCTGAGGTTTCAAATAGGCATAATTGTCCCAGATCTAGACAGAAAGCCAGTGTCTGTTACTACATTATAACTGAAACAATTAATCCTTTTCTTGTATATCAATTACATTATGACCTTAATACAGAATGGTAAAGTCAAAATGAAAGATTTCGGGCTTTAAAAAGCAAAACATTTTCATAGTTTTCAAGAAAAAGTTAATCAAAACCTACAGGTTAGCTAGGAACATTTTTATGCCGTTGAATCATCAGTTTCCAAGAGAACAGCATTCCAGGTACATCCTTTTAATCAGGTTTTATTACTGCTTGTAAGCACTGTCTAACAAAGCGCGCGGGGCTGCTGGTGTGGTCCAACCCTCTTGATGGCAGACAGGAAATGGGAATTGTGTGGAATTCCCATTTCCCAATGGAAAGAAAAAGGTGTGAACGGGGGCAGAAGAGAACAGACAGGACAAAATGGGCAACAGAGACACTAGATGAAAATCCTGAATCGAGGGCAAAACTCCCCCAGCCTCCAGCAGTGCCACGGGGAGACCCCCCTCCGCGAGCGGCTGCGCCGGGGTACCCCGCGCTTTGGGAGCGTTCCCGGAGCTCTCCCGCCGCCATTCCCCTCCGCAGGGAAGGGCTAGACAGGAGAGGAGCATCACCTCGCTTCCCCCAGGAGGAGGAGATGAGTCTTTTCCACGCTGAAGGGCTCTGCAGGCTGGAAATGGCAGTGATTACACAAACCTGAGTGGCTGATTGACCTTGGGAAAAGCACTTCATACCTCTGCAGATTGTAATCAGGTAATATCTGTGAAGTGCTCTGAAGCCTTTGGACAGAGAATGTTGTAAGATGATCCCAAAGGCAATAAAAAAGGGAGAAATGCTGTCCAGCCACACACAGAACTGTATCCTTGAAATTACATTTCCTTCCTCCCCTCTCCTCCTCCTCTAAACGTGGCACTGATTTGTCAAGTCCGGACAGACAGTCCAGAGGTGGCCTGTCTGCAACGCCTCTATCACACCAGCAAGAGCTCGTATATAGATTTTGATTAACGTAGACAAATCCATGGCCATATTTTGTAAATCTAGCAAGAAAAGAATAATTTCTATATAGTTGTGTGTGTTATGGGCGCAAGTGGGAGAGACTGTCTGCATTAGCATATAAATGCATTTAAAGTGAGACAAATACTGGTGGCTTTGGCAAGCTGGATACCTCTGGAATCAGAAATGTAAACTGTTTAGAAAAGGAAACATTTCTGTTTAAATGTAAGGAAAAGGCGGCTGTGGAAGGTAAACATCCTCCCAGAGAAGTAATCACTTTCAGAACTCGTGCTGCTCGTCTGCGTGCCGGGAAAGGTGGCTGTGGGAGTTCAGGAGCTGGCACCCCCGGCAGGTGGGAGCAAACCCTCCTCCAGGCCAGCGGTGGCACATGTGGGACGACATGCATGGGACAACACGCGTGGGACGACACGCATGGGACGACATGCGTGGCCATTCCCAGCCAGACGGGCCCCGAGAGCCGCGGGATCCGCAGAAGGGTGGGTGCACAACGGCCCCAAGGTGTGTAAGCTGGCTGGAAACGCATCCACGGGGATAAACTCTCATTTCAGACGGGGTCAGGTTACTTGGGATTGTAAATTCATCAAGGGTTGGGCCACTTCTTCGGTATGTGCTTGTACAATTCCCACTGCCGAGGGCCTGCCAGCTCCAAGTACAGCAAAAATGACAATAGTAATAAGGAAGCTTCAGAAGTCTTAATTAAGTAGTGACCTAAATTTCTCTCTCAGCTGGGAAAAGTTTACGGTAGAATATGGGCTATCCTGTAAGACAAGTTACCTCTTTAAAACCATACACTACTTGGCTTCGTAATTTGTTTATGCAGGGAAGGAAAAAAAAAAGAAAAGACATAAGAAGACTGATGGCACAGCCCTAGCGAGGCCCCAGGTCTGCGCGTGAGCTCCTCGCACGCACGCCGTGCTCTGCCAGTGGCCGTGGAAGCCCAGCTGACGCAGAGCGTCCACTCACGCACGACCTGGTGCAATAACAACAAGTTTGTCCAAATAGTCAAGATTTTGCCTGTTCATCACCAGGGTTTGTTTTGGAAACAGCTGTTAGTCTGTGCGGTAAAACATAAGATGGAAAGTGTCACAGGAATGTGGTTGTCATGTGAAACCTTTCCTAGGAATGGCAAGGAGATTTATATTTTGCATTTGGTTTTAATTTGATGCATATGGCTGTGGATGCCTGAGATCGGGGAATGGCACTCTCGGCCAGGACGCATTTTTCGGGGATGGCTCGTGGCCCAATGCAGGAGGAGAACACATTGCAGCCACACCGCCCGCCCCGCGCCAGCCACGGCCCCTCACCCGGGACTCCGCCGGCACATGGGGGTCCCCACCGCGTCCCCGAGAGCCCCGTCCCCGCTCAGAGCCCGGCCCTGAGCTCCTCCTCCTCTGTGCCACCTCCTGGCACCCTCCTGCTCCCCGGCGCAGACCTGGCTCCGCAGGACGTGCAGCATCCGTTGGAGGGTGCCCACCTCCCTCCGGCGCTCCCACGACGGGCAGCGCAGTTCAACTCTTCCCAACCTGCCCGTTCACAGGCGGCCATTGCTTCCTTAGTAGCATTTTAAAACTATTTCCCAACTATTTCATGACCTGGTTTGGCCAGGGGTGGGATTAGCAGGCAGGCTATGTGGAATTACGAGTTTAAATGCTTTTCCCTCCCTCCCTGCTTTTCTTCTGGGAAAAAACAAGCAAAACAAACACAAACAAAACCAAACCAGATGTGGCCTGTGCGCTGAAGAGGAGACCGCTCCACTGCTTTGCGGGAAAATCACAAGCGGCCGTGGAGATAAACAAGGCTGGGCTCGTAAAATGGAGGCCAGTGTTCTACGGGGAAGGCAAGAGGGGTGAGAAGAGGATCTCATTTTCAAAGAATCAGAAAAATGTGCTGCAATTCATTTAAAAGAAAGGGAGAGGGAGAGCAATGCAGGGAATGCCACAAAAGTCATGTAGGCAAGAGCCTGCAGCTGGCCGAGTTTGAAAACAAATGATTTTAATCAGCTGCTATTCAACTACTGTCAGCTCTGATTTACTGCGTTCAGCCAATTAAAGTTTTTGGGGGGTTCAAAGGTTAGGAGGTGAACAACAAAGCACGTCGTTGGAGGAGAGGGACGCTGAAGCAAGGAGAGGGATGGGGTTCTCCAAGCCCTTCCCTGAGATAAGCCACAGGCGTCGGAGAGGACTCGCCGCCCGCCCAGCCTGGCAAAGGGGCCGGCACCGAGGGCTCTCCGGGTTTGGGGCACCCTGGCACAAGCCTTAGCCCGGGCTGAGGCCGGGCGAGCGCCGGAGCACGGCCCCTTGCCCAGCGTTAGCCCGCCCCGCTCCTGGCAGCTCCCACGGATCTGGAGCAGCAGCTCCAGCTCAAACCTGGGGTGCCTCAGATCCTCTGAGTTCGCACCAAACGCAACCAAAAAGGCTTGGGAAAAGGAACAGAGAAATTGAAAAGCTGCTGCGGTTAAACGGGAGGCGGTGTTACTGGTGGAAGATGCAGAGCGAGCGCACTGCTCGCCACGCTCCTCCAAGTTTCCTCCTTAAGCAGTTTGTGGCAGCACCAGTGGCCAGCTAGTCAAAATAGTTGCCCTGGAAAAGGTGTCCTTAAACTTTGTCACACAAAGCGAATTACTTCCATCATCTAAAAGTGGCAAAATAACTCGAGGTATCTTTCCCCCTCTCAGATCATCACTAATATATTCAATGCAAACAGCTCCAGCAGGGCTGTGATATGAGCTTTCCGCAATTAATTAGTCCGGCTAAGTACCAAGTAATGAAGAAAATTAAAAAGAAAAACTATCTTCCCAAGTACAGAGATATCTGGGTGTTTGCACAACTCCCACCTCAGTGGCAGATAATAGTCTGGAGTCTTTGATCCTATAATAACTCTTACAACTACTAGTATTAAAATGCTCCCAGGTTTTGGCTCACGGCAACGCCTGCTCCGAGACATGGCGCGCAGAACAAATGTCTCTCTGTGTCCCACAGATTACGGTCGGTAGGTCCTGTTTACCCTGAGATCTATAGTTTCACTCATACCAGAATCGTGTCACCGTGCTGTCTTTGTTCCTCCTATTTAGCACTTTGATTTGTGCAGCTCTGCTAAGAATCTCCCTTGCAGCTTGTTGACTTATCACTCATCCCCGTGAGTTCCCATTCTCTCTCCTCCTGACAGCTTTGCCTAATGTACTTATTCATTCAATTTAAATAAATCGAACACGGGCCTATGACAGCCGATAAGTGAGTCACACAAGAACAAACAGAAAGGAAGCACTGCAAATAGTCAAATGTCAAGTAGGAATGGAAAACTGTCCCTACAGCTTCAGCAAACCTTAGATGTCTAATATTTATGGCCAATTGATGTCATTAGAAAGTAAATAAGCCCTCTTATGCTGCATTACAAAAGATTAACTGCAAGCAATGGAGTTTAAATAGCACAGATAAGTGCAGATGGAAATAAACCTGTTTAAAGCTGGAAATATTTGCTGAACCTCCTTGCTGCTTTTAAGATAATTGATCTCTGTATATCTGTATTGAATCTCACCATAAAAGCTTTGAAACGTCTTCTGGCAAAGCCGAGCTGGCTGGTGACTCAACCTCTCCTTATCTGCCCGGGCTGCGGCGGGTTTTGCATTCCGCAGCGCTGGGTGGGAGCGGGCAAGTCAGCCCCGGCACTCGCTGCCCCCCGGGACGCGCCGGGCTGGGATCACCCACCCTCCGACGGAGACCCTGCACCCGCTCCCACCCGGCCCCACGTCTCCAGCTCGCTGCCATTTGCCCAGCTTCAAAGGATGTCAGAAAAATAAATAGTCTTTTAGATTATTGAAGTGTGCTCCAGCTGAGGATCTTTGGAAAGAGCCCTGCGTGATAGATATTAATGAGTCACATTTTGCTGATAAGGAAAGGAAGCGGCAGGGAAAGGAAGAAGTGATTTACTTCAGCGTTTTGCTTTCCCGTGCCCGCACTAATCTCCGGAGCGCGCTCCCGTCCGGGGCGACGCTTGTTCTGATGTCGAAACACGCTGGTGGCCCTGAGCCGTGCCATCTGCTTGGGCAGCCCAGCAGCCGGGAGAGGGGGGGGCTCCGTGTCACCTGTGCCGAAATGCGGTGACAGGATGGGAGGGGGCAGAGAGGTCGGGGTGCCGTTGCCACCGCGGGGGTGCCAGGTGGGCGCGGGGAGGCCGGGGGATGCCGAGCACAGCTGCGCTCCCTGCACCGCAGGTATTTCTGCAGTGTCTGTGCGAGTCTGAGGAGGTCGAGAGAGGGAGGACACGTGGCCAGGATAATAAGTCAAGCCTTGAAGACAACGGCAAGACCCCAGCCCGAGGTGCCCGTGCCCTCCGCGGCTGCCCGCTGGGCACCATCTGCAGCCGGACGCCACGCCAAGTCAGCGCTGCACCACTTTTCCACCGCAGAAACATTTATTTGATCCTACACCATCGCTTTCAAGATGATTAATCTTTGCCCGGCTGTGTGTTTAGGCTCTCCATAAAGGCAGGTGCATGTGTTCATGTGCTGCTGCTGTCAGGGCTGTTAATGTAAGCGTCTGTTTTACAGCCCAATTGACAGCCGTATTGTTCTGGCAGGGTTACAGCTCTGACATGTGGAATCAATCTTTTTAACCTGTCAATTAATCAGTGGGCAGCTGTCAGCCCAGCTGAAAGGCCTGAAGGACAGTGCCCTTTCAATGGATTATACTGGATGCTCAGTGGAGTAAAATTGAACGCTTCAGTTTCGAGAAACTCTGCCTGCATTCAGAGCAACGCTCAATCGCACTTTTACTGGGAGAAGCAAACGCCAGGCGCTCGCCCCGGAGCAGGACGGAGCCGGGCACCCCGGCCGGCTTCAATACCTGGCAAGAGACATCTCCGAAACGCAACCGCTGGGACAGCTGGACGCATCCCACCTCCCCGCTCCTTCCGAGAGCGCGGCCGGGCTGGTTTGTGCTTTCGAGGGGCGTCACGGTGAGCAGAGGGATCCGCTTCCCGTGCTTGCTCGCAGCCCGAACGGCCCCTCCAGCCTCCGACACTTCCCACGGGACTGGGATACGTGAGCGTGTTTGCCCGGACTCCCCCGTCGCCAGCCTGCAGCAGCCAGCTTCCCCTGCCGCCCTCCTAACCGGAGCAGTGGCAGCCACTCCAGGGAACCTCCTGCCGCCGTTCCTGTCTAATTCCTTCAGGGCTTAGTCTCCCCCACCGTTTCCTTGCGATTTCCAAGGAGCCTTCCCAAACCAGTGCATAGAAAGGGTACCTGGGGGAACCGACGCCGGTCCACAACACCATTTCTCTTTTCTTACAACAAACTGGGATTCTCTCCATCACCCTCAGAGCAGAGGTTGGAAAGGGGACAGAAAATATCCCCCCCCCGAAAGTGACCGGGAGTGGAAACAAAAGAGGAACTTGGAGGAAACAAAAGCATAACCTTGAAAATAGCTGCATTTCCCCAGTCCCTTCAGCCTAATGTACTGTGGTGCTAGTTGAGCGGCCACTAATTTGATTCATATGAGAAGCTTGACCTTATTCCACCAAGTGTTTTCCAGTCTGGATTTCTCTAACTGCTTGTTTATAGAGAGTATATGGAGCATTTTATGTTTTTTCAGCTGTTTAGGAACTTGATTTTTTTTTAAGGCAGTCCCAAGAGAGCAGGGTACAAGTCACAGCCTCCCCTGTCCCCTCTCGGCCACCTGGGTGCCCCAAGCCACCCGCTGTGGTGCCGGGCAGGGAGAAAGGATAATTTGTTTGGTGGCTGCATCACAATGTGGAGGTGACTCCAAACACTATTATCTTTGTTTAGCACAAGCAGGGAGCAGGGAGCGCTCCCTGGGCCATCTATCTTAGGATCAAAAAGCTATTGGAGACACAGCAAAGCTCTTCTCAAGCCTCAGTCTCTCAGGACCATCATTTTCTCAGCTGAGGATGGGCAGGGACCTGCGTGCCAATGCCCTTCGTGATGATTTTACATGACTGATCTTTCTAAACTATTTTTTTCCTTGTTTGCTACGCAGACATGGACAGATTAAGCATTTATAGCTTATCCCCGTGTCAGATGATCAGTCACAAGCTAAGGAGCACCCTCTTGGTTTTCAGCAAGGGGAAGGCATTTGGGTAATGGGCAGTTTGCAGGTCTGGAAGCCAATCACGCAACAAGGGATGGCAAATTGTAAGGTGGGAGATGGGCACTGACCACGTGTATAAAACGCCACTGATCATCTGCCGCAGGGTCCTGGGGAACCTGCATAAAAAGCAGTTTGAGACTGTCGGGACTTTGACACAAGCACAACAGCACCTTCAGAGGAAAGCTGGATGCCAAGGAGCAGCACGGAGCGCGGCAGCAGGCGGCCTAGGAGAGGAGATGTGCAGTGAGAGCAGGGCTGGAGAGAAGCTTCAGGAGGGCATTGGCTCCCGGACCGCTCTGAACAGCTACCGTTTTCACTTGATTTATTCTCACATTGCACTGCAGGACATAGAGAAATATTATCTCCTGTTTACCACTGTGAGCCGAGATGAAGTCCCCCGTCCAAGGTCACGGAGCCAGTCTGTAGCACAAAGTCATCGAACGCCAGTTGCCCGAGCCCCACGCTCCGGCGCCCGGAGCTGCCCCGAACGGACACTGGCGGAGCAGGGAGCTGTGCCGGGAGAGCTCCTGGCAGGCCCCCGAGGAAAGAGGCTAAAGAAGAGTAAATAGTAATTGAAATATTTTCATCTAGAGCCCTGTTATAAAAAGCAGCAAGACTAAACACCAAATGCCTCCTAATTTGCACCTGACTCTCTTTTAATCAAATTGAGCTTTCAGCCCTAATCCTAAACCACGCTTTTCAGAAAAGATTGCAAAAAGGTTATTCATCAGGAGGAGCAGAAGCTCAGAGAAGTCATTAGCACCTATTCTTTTGACAGAGGAAAAAAGAGGTGACCTGCTCGACAGCTCTGCTCATGCCTGCTTCCTTCCCCAGCCCCGTCCTGCTCCCCACCGCGGCCAAATCTCCCGTGCCGCAGGAGCCCAGCCCGAGGACGCCCGGGGGGCTCCGCAGGGCTCACGGGCTGCACACATGGGGGTCACCCTGTCCCCCACTTCCCTCTACCCTAGATACATACCCCAAAGTAAAAGCCTGAGTGACATCTCTCTCCTGCCACTACCCTGCTCACTTGGATGGGGTTGTACCTACAGATAATCTGGATGCCAAACATCCTCTCCGCCAGCCACAGAAACAGGAGGATTTTAAGGTGAAATTGTCAGATCAAAGTGAGTTTACAGAGCTCCTTTAAACAAATTTTTTACAATAATAATTTCTCTGTGCAGTGTCTGCAATAAAAAGACAATAGATTAGATAGCCATCGAGTGAGCCCGTGGTTGTAAATCACTCGCAGGGCCCCGGCGCTGCTTCGCCAGCATCCTGCACTCTGCCGCGCATGGTTTATGGTGTCATCCGAGTCCCACAATCCCCAGAGTGAATTACAGCCTTGCAGGCAGCGGGTGGCCATCTATTATCCTACATGTAAACAGGTATTCAAATAGCAGCTTCAGAGCCTTCTCCTTGGCATTTAATCATGCCTGTAATCTAACCCCAGTCCTTGCCAAGGTCACAGCTCTGATTGCTCTTTCTCCAGCGCTGCAGGTTTCAGCCGGCAGCAGTGACAGCCTCAGACAAGCTGATTGTCCCCCAAATTAACTCTGATGCTCTGTGCAGAATAATTCAGTAGCAACATGGTCTAATCACCAACCCGGAACCTGTCTCCATCCCCACAGCAGAGGGGAGCCTCACGGGTGAGCCGTGGTGGCTCAGGCTCCGCGGGTGGCACAGGACATCCTCCGGAGCTGCCAGGGGCTCCGCTGGTTTGGCGGGGACCTCCTGGCCTGCCCGGCACAGCCATCCCAAACCCCATTCCTGGTGCCTGGTGCTGACCCTGTCAGCGTGTGGCTGACCCGCAGCCCTCTCCTTCCTCCTCCACCTCCAGCTCTCCTGGATGAACCACCCCAATCTTTTGAGAATAGCGTTCCCCTCCCGCCCTGCGCTGAGAGGGAGCTGCTGGAGGCGCACGGAGCACTCGGCTCCAGGCTCCCGCTGCCCCTGAGCTGCCCGGAAGAGGCGCCGTGCCCGTCCCGACCCCCTGCGCTGCTGGAGCTGGCGGTGCCCAGCGCACGTCCCTCGCGCGCGCCCGGGTCGCTGCACCCGCGGCGGAGCAATGCCGGCCCTGGGCGCGTCCTGCCTTTTCCCTTTCCTTGTTCCTCTCCCAGGGAGGACGACTGAGTCCACAGGCACCGGGATGTGCCGTCTCTGCAGAGCGTCACCCCGGAGCATCACGCGGGGCAGAGGAGCCCTGACGCAAACGCATCCAGGTCCTGGCCCGCGCCGCGCTGAAGTCAATGAGATCTGAAGGTGCTCAGCAAAGCCTTTTAAAGGATCAGGTCCTTGAAGCGTAATCAATACTCAGTTCATCATCCTCCCCACTTCTCCTTCCCCCATGATGCCTTTCTAAAAAGCAGCTGAGAAATTCCTCAGTCACCGGCCAACTAGCAGGCAGTAAATCTGCAGAATATAAAGATGATTTTCATTTCCATTGGGCTACTCTATTTTTCTCTCTAAATATTTCAGGGGAGCTCGATTCATGGCTTCTCCTTTGGCGTTAAAAGAAAATAATAATAATTTTTTATTTAAAAGGTAGAGAGCAGAGCCCCGAGCACTGGGGCCCTCTGTATTGTGTTTCAAATGGTTCCCAGCTTCATTACTAGCTCTAAGCAAGTTCTGTATACATCACCTAGTTTAATTCAGCAATATCATCAGTGTCAATGGGTATCCAGCGGCTGCCGGCTATTGGTCATCTGGACCTGACACAAACTCAATAAATACTCCATAACCCCTGACAGCCGCTAGCAGATTAGCCCGAAATGAACGATTGCCCAACCAACACCTGCTGAACCAAATCACCGCGGTGACTGATGGGCCTGTGCTGAGCTCTGACCACAAGTGAGATCAGGGGAAGAATGATTTTATACTTTAAGAAAAGAATTAGAGATGGTGGCTGGAGTGATTGGAAAACCTTCACGAGGCTTCTCACTCCTTCCTGCCTCCCCCTGCCATGCCGAAAGCCATCAGCTCTCCGACTGTGGCACGCTCCACGCTGCGAGCTGACCACAGGATTTCAACAACAGCAGCAGTTTTTATTATTCTATACATTATTTATGTTACTGTCAGCAGCTTTATTTCATGTCCTAGCATATTATTGCTATAAATTATTATTTTAAACTCTTTGCTGAGACTTTAACCACTGCTTAAAAATAAGCACTTATTTAAAGGTAACGTTTTGCAAATGGCTTCAAGAGCCAGAGGTGCGCCCGACTGCAGCCTCCGCTGCTGATTTCCGAGAGGGGCCGGAGCTCAAGCCCCAGCGCTTCCCGCGCCAGCCTTGCTTCCCTGCCGGAGAGCCGTCCGTGGCGCCCGAAGCCACAGCTGAATGCCGGCCCCCAGGCTCTGCCGAGCTCCAGCCCCATCTCCCGAAACTCCCGTGCCCGGTCCAGCCCTGCACCGCTACTGGCCTTGGGCAAGCACCTTGCGACCCGAGTTGGAAAGTTCCCAGCTCCCAGGAAAAGCGCCGGCAATCTCTGAGCGCCGAAAGCCCGGCTGAGTGGAGCCAAGTGAGAACGGCCAGGCCACGTCCAGCTTTGAGCACGTGGCTTTACGCTTTCGGTGCCTCGGTTTCCCCATCGGCCGGTCAAGAATGTTTTCTCTCTGGCTGGGGACTTTTGATCTTTTTCTCCCAACCCAGCCCTTTTTGGCTTCGTTACTTCCCCCGTGTCACCTTGGGAGTCACCGTGCACCAGAAGAAACAATCTGGCATGGCACTTGGATGGGGTCTGAGAGTTCCAGCTGTTCCAGTTCCAGATAACCCTGCCCTTCCCCAGCCCTGCAGCAAGATGCTGAGCGCCGTGCTCCCCCCGGCTCCGGCACTTCCCAGGGCCCGGCACGACTGCAGCCCTCGCCCGAGATGGGCCCTGCATGTGCTGCGGCAACGCGAACGGAGGGATAATAGCCTGGCGTGTTTTATCATGTTCCTTTCTGTCTGCTCAGAATCTGTCATCGTTTTCACTGCCCGGAATAGCTGTCACTCCAGTTTTGGCTCTAGGATCCTGTTTGGATTCCAGCCCTTATCGAGTTTATCTAGAATCCTTCTGCTCACTTAAAAGAAAAAAAAAAAAAAATAAAGCCAACAAAACCCCTCACCCCCCAAAATCTCTTCTTGAGAGTGTGTTCAGAAGTTTGTCTGAGCCGGATCCCGAAAAGCCCTGCGTGGGTTTGATGCACTCCAGCCTAATTGACGTCCCCAGTTTTGAAGAGCTGTCTAGATTAGGGGCCCGCCAAAGTCTTTCAGAGTAATGTGATTTGCTGGAGAGCCGCGGTGGAGGTTTGCAGCAACACTGATGCTCTGGCTGCCAGCTTAAATCAGATACCAGCCTGACCTCAGAAAGCAGTGTCTTTTCCTATAAATTTTGGCATCACATTGAGTTACATCATTCGTGCTGCGTTATGTGCTGTTACAGACAAGAAGTCACGCAAGTTAATGTGGCATCTGGCTGGGATTTAAAGGCGAACGCACGAGGCCGGAGAATCCAAATCCACCTTTGCCCTCCGCCGCCTGCGGCCGCCCCGCTGGCCTGCCCCCCCCATCCCGCTCCCCCAGGGCAGGGGAGTATTTCTCTGCGGGTAGAAGTTCCCCTATTTACTTCTGAAAGGCTCTTCCCCCCCCGGCTCCGTTTTTGACAAGGAAGATGAACAGTAATTCTTCATCTTTTGGAGGCAGAAGCTCGCTGACTAGAGCTCCATCTGGGGGCACCATCTGGGGATGCTGCCAAGCCCGAGCGAGTGCGAGCACGCTGGGGAAGGAGGTGGGGGACGCGGGGAGGCCCCCGCTTTGCTCCAGCCCAGCGCCCAACAGGCAGGACAGGGCTCCACGGGACACGAGTGCTTCCGAAAACCCCGGGATATCGATCGCCTCCATGCGCTGTCGTTCGTACGAGGGCTCCCCGAGGTTCGCCGGGATGCGCAGCGGGTCCTACGCTCCTGCGGGGGGACACACGCTCTCGCGTGCTCGTGCCCCCCGGGCCATCCTCACTAGACCGAGGTGAACGGCTACAACCCAGCTTGCCCTCGAAGCCAAGAGATTTTTCCAGCGTGCTCAAGACGCCCTTGGCTACCCACACATCCCGGCGGCTCATCGCCAGCGATGGCGCCCTTGGTCGGGCGCGGAGGACACCGCCACGGGCACACGGGACGGGCCGTCGGCACGAGAGATAGCCCTTCTCCTCCCCGATTGCTTCCCAGCCACGTTACTGCCTGGCAGCCCTCAGAGAGAGCAATCACGGCTCACAAACACACGCTCCTCTCATTCCTGCTTAATTTGCTCCTAGCTGCTTTACAGAACCCCTCACCAATTAACCAATTAGTAGCTAATTTAATTTGCTCTATCAGGACTGCAGCCCACTGAGTGCCACGGAGGATGTACGTAGCCAGCGCTGGCTCCTCTTGCCAACGGCCAGTGCCGGGTCTGTCCCGCTGCAGAGCCACGCGCGGGAAGCGGGTCACGCTCAGAAGTGACACAACCCAAGTTCCAACCCCCGTCCGTGTCCCCCCCCAAAAGGCCGAGACAAACACTGGCCTCAGACCCCAGACAAGACACTGACCACGCGTGTCCCAAAGCCAGCACCTCCAGCCACCCTCGCCTCCTGCCTCAGGGAGATGCGGGAAGCGGCGGCAATTCACAAATGTCCACTACGCAGCACAACGCGGTCCAGCCGGAACGGGGCTGCAGCGTGAGGCGTTTGGCTTTTTTTTCTAAAAGGAGAGCTGGAAGTGGCATAATCTGTTTTTCATTTAGTCTTGCACAGTGATAAAATATTTCATATAGGTATGATGAAACTTTTTACTTTGAGTCATTTTCCTTCATCTAATTGCAATTTTTAGGCTATGTTAAATTATTGATTTCATTATATTTTACACAAGTTCTAGCTCCTGTCCATTTCAATATGGGGGAGAAAAAGAAACGTTTGGGATTTTTCTTTCTGAGTAATACAGGATAGACAGGCAGAGAGACAGACACATGTGTCTGCGTGCAAACCATTCCACGGATTTTCCAGAAGAGACATAGTTTTCCTGGCCTGGTTCGAACCTGACCGAGCTGGACCCCAACACGAGCCGCCCCTGGCTCAGCACTTCGCAGCACCATCCTTCTCCCTCGTCCCTCTGCCCAGCAGGAAGCACAAGGGCTGGAATTGCATCCCATGAGCCTCCGAGACGGGGCAGGAGGTTTCGGGCTCCTTTCCTCCACTTGCCGCCGGGGAACACCAACATCTTGGAGACACGGTGGGACGGGGGAAGAGATGATGGGTGGGGAGGAAACAGACCATAATATTACAAAGCACCTGGTGAAAAACTACAAATGGATGGCTACATTTTCTGTCTCCCAGGCTCTGCCCTGAAAGAGGTTTTCACTATAATTGTAATTGATGTTTTCCTTCGTCCTTGTAAAATGGTTTAGTGGTTTGGAAATGATTTAAAGGAGGAATAAATATGCAAAACCTGAGCAGGTTTCTGTCAGGCTGCAACTCCTTTCTCTGCAGATGGACTGCGAGGCACCTTGCACAGATCGATACCTTTAGGGAACAAATAATTTTGTCTAGCTTACGTGACATTCTCAGAACATTCCTGATCTAACACTAACCTAGCCAAAGTATATTAAGCGTTGTGGGTGTTTCGTTAGATCAATTTTAGGCCAGTGCTGCTGGAAACTCATAGAGGGGAGGGTTGGATTCTGTCCGCCGGCTTCGAGAACAAAGATGTCTTCAGTTTGGCTACTATTTTTCAGTTAGCAGAGACAGCTAACGGATGGGTACGATCACACACATCCATACTGACTCACAGGTTTCACCTACGTGTTTTAAAAGCTGGCTGAAACATCCCGCGCTCCTGATCCAGGGGAAAGGATCTTCCTGCAGAATGAACTGGAGGAGAATCTAGCTACGGAGAACCTGGTTTGCAGGGGATAAGGGGAACAGCGCAGAAAGAGTTTACCCAGAAAGTGCCTCTGTCTGCCCAGAAACTCAGCTGCAGAGGGCGAAAAAGCGCGTGTTTCTGAAGAAAGCCATTTTCAGATTGTTAGGAGTCAAGATTACTGAAGTCCTCCAGCCCATGATGTGGGGAGCCTGTGAGATCAGAGCAGCAGTAGAGAACCCACCTAGAGACCCCAGGTCCCACCAAAGGACCCCACGGAATGACCTGGGATGAGCCTTCCCATGGGCACCAGCTCTCCCCTTGCTGTTGTGACCAGCCAAGCCTGGAAAGATCACACGGATGGGATCAAGGAGGAGATCCCGGGGCCTTTCCCATGAGGCCTCCGTGCTCCTGAAGTCTATTTTCCACTTGGTCAGAAATAACCCGGATTTGATGGCTTGTCAAATACGCTGGGAAGGGCTGGAGCAAGTTAGAAAGGCTGGAGAGCAAGCTTTCTAGATGACAGCAGGGTGGTGGCTTGCTGGCTGAGTGCCTATGGAAATGAGGATATTAACGAAGCAGAGTTTGTAATTGAATGGAATTTGTTGTACAATTAACAATGTTAAGGCATGTAGAGCCGCCTTGGATGGGTGTCTCTGTTATTTTAAATCTAAATAACTAACTAAATTAACGCTACCCTTACCAGTTGTGTTTTGTAGCATAGCCAAGGCCGAAGTAATTTACTAAAAATAATGAGAGTGGCTCACCGAAGACCAGCAAGACCCGTGAGACAGCTCGAGGGGGCTGTATTTACAAAGGGATGTCTTCCAGGCGTCACGGTGACTGGGAGTGGACACCAACCAGGAGATAACTCTGGCACCCGTACCCGGCCCCGCACAGGCTGTGCACACACAGCGCCGTATGCCCAGCACGCGGCCTCGACAAACGCCGGCAGCTGCCTGGAGCTGCCCTCTCGGCACTCTGTGAAATGGCTTCTCAAAACATCACAGATAGTCCCGAGATGTTGTTGTTATTGTTGTTATTATTATTATTATTCTTTTAAAAAGTTACTTCTGAAGACTGCTGTGCTGGTGACATTCCCTTCAAACTGCAATAACTAACCTGTCACAGCCTACAAACGCTGACAATACAGCACCGTGTGGGGTTGACTTAATAAACCTCATTTACATTCATTTTGATTCGCTCAGGCATTGAAAAACATTTCACGGGGAAAAAGAAATAAGTAGGAACCTCTCCAAGCTGACATGATGTTTGCTGGTATGATACGAACGGACTTAATAGCAGCACGTATGAGAACATGCGTTCCTTACAATATTTGCAAATGGGCTTCTTTTTATTTACTTGCAACTTTTTTTTTTTTCCCCTTCTTCTCTTTCGTGCTGGTGCCACTCGTGCTGTGGAAGCAGTGCCATGACCGCAGTGCCACGACCGCCTCTCCGTGCCACCCAAGTACTGGGCACCCTCTGCCGGAAGGGCCCGTGGGGCAGGATGGATGGAGTCTTGCTGCTCCAGAATCTCGGGCTCTGCTCCCCAATGTCCCTTTTCAGAGCTAGCCCGTGAGCTGCTCTTCCTGCACTAGGACAGTCCCACATTTCCCGCAGCGAGGGCCAGTCCAGGCGCTATCTCTGGGACTTGGGAGCTGAGCGACGCTGTGCCGAGCGGCTGGGCTCAGCCCGGGGGGAGCTGGTGGACCTGCCACGTCCAGAGCGGCAAGTGGCCCCTCGGGCTGAAGTCCGTTCGCTGAGCTCTGAGCCATAGGTTTGGAATCTCCCCAAAGTTGCAGGTTTTTTTATGCTTTGTATATCCCTTTCCTTAAATCTCCAGCGTGCCTCGTGTCCCTCTCTTCCCAGCCCGCACCACGCCGCCCAGCAGCACTCACCAGCTCCTGTTACTGGGAGTTGCGCTACAGCCTGCACAGCGCTGGAGGAATCGCAATCGGGCTAAAAGTTTATCTTACCTTGAAGAGTGATAAACACACGAGGCATGGTGTTTTTGTTATTTCTGCTGAGCTTTTTCCTGCTGACATTGGTTTAAAGTAAGTTCCTCTTGATTTACATCTGTCTAAGATCAGAATGGAACAGAACGAGTTTCAGCAGAATAGGATTCTGCAGATGAACACATGGGGCTCATTTGGTTTCTCTTATCTGATTTGCATCACATAGAGAGACAGTTTAATTTCAAGCACTGGCCCTGAGCAATTGAGAACAGGAAAAAAAACCCAACCAAGCCCAAACCCTGAAAAAGTATCACAATCAAGCAAGTTGGAGAGGTATGCGGAGCTGGGAAACCATCTGAAAAGGGGAAAACAATACCCCAGGATGAAAAATAACGCCAAGTGGAAAGGTATAAAGAAAGAGAAGTTTTGCGACGTGTGCAATCCAACGGCGCTTCAGAAGAAACTCGGGCCGCTGAGGAGGAACGCGGAGTAGCGGCAGCTTCCCCCAGCACAGGCCGTGTTTGCTGCCGGAGGCTGGGACCCGGCGAGGATCCGGCCTGCGAGAACCCAAATCCGTCTGCGTCACGACGGCACGGTGTCACCAGGGCACAAGGTCTAAGGGACTCCCCTACGCTGCCTCCAGCCAGGAGGGAATTCCTGGTAATACCCTCTGCTCCTTCCACTCCCGGCACCCAGAACCCAGCTCGGGGAGGCTCGTCCCAGCTGGGGTTTCCGCTCCCTTTAGTTTAGGCTGTACCATTCCATTTCAATCTGCTGTCGCTGCTGCAAAGGAGGAACCCCCTTATTCTGTCTCTGTACCTGCCTCATAGGGGCACAAAAGTGCAGAAAATGAACACAAAGAAAACCCCACTCTGCCCCGTTCAACACGGCAACTCCATCAGACCTGTCCTCTTCCACGGCGCAACTTGTCCCCGCTCCCCGCGGGCGTCCAGGCTCTCGGCAAGACCTTATAGGCGCGGGAGAGCCCCAGGGACGGGGCTGGGTGTCAGCACAGTGCAGGTGGAGCAGCTGCCCTGGCGCGGTCCTCAGCAGCCAGGCGAAGCCACGGGACGGCTGGCTCCGGGGACAAGTCCCCGTGTGACTCCCCCTGCCCGGTAAGGCTGCGGCGGCCGCCCATCGCCTGACTCAACTGCACCAACCCCGAGGGATAAAGAGGCCTCAGAGCAAAGCAAACGATGAGTCTAGTGAGAGCCTCCACGCTGCTGCGGGGTGGGTCTCTACGCTACCGCTTCCGGGACAGAAACACGCACGGGTTTGTCTTCCATTTCAAAATAAAACTTTGCAAGAAATCACAAAGTCACAACCGAAGACCTCGGAGCACGGAACGGCTCTTACAAGCTTTGCTGCCCACTGCTCCCAGCCCTGCCTGGCTCCTGCAGCCTCCCGAACTGAGGACCAGCAGGGAATGCGTTGTCCCTGTGGCACAGACCGTCGCTAAGGTTCCAGCACGTCCAGGTTCAGCGGCTGCTACTGGGGACTTTAAAGCCAAAGCGGGAGAGAGCGGGAGAAACACAAGGAAGGCTGTTGGGGGTCAGCAGAGACACACCAGCTGCTCAAGGGCTCAGAGCAGCCCGGGGTTTCTCAACGCTCCGACCATCAGCTCGCTCTTTTTAACGAGCCAAGCACACGCTGGGCATGGGGGTGCGTGTGTGCCGTGCGAGGTGTCCGTGCCGGACTGGGAGCTGAGCAGTCCGGGGGCTGGAGAGCCCTCGCAGCCTGCTCGGCCGCAGCGCAATCTCAACCACCCCAGGCTACGCAGAACTGCGTCCCGCACGGCACGGCTCCGGCACACACCCCCGGCACAGCCGCTGCCGCCGAGCCGGATCATCCCCCTGCCCTTCCCCAGCACCGAGCCCAGTGCCAGCCTGCGGTCGGGTTGCGGTGAGCTGTTTTTCAGCCTCCGAGATGTTTTCAGTCAAACACGCGGCCGCGTTGTTCCCTCTCCTCCCCCTCTCTCCTTGCTCCTGCCGCCACCACCTTCTCCAGGCTTGGGCAAATTGACAAAGCAACAGGATCGGGAAAATTGAGTTGTATCATTCCCCCTTGGGGAGTCTCACTTTGCTGCCTGTATTTGAAAGCACTCATTTCCTACATCACCTGATGAGAGTTCCCATCGACCAGTGACCCCTGAATGCCTATGCCGATCAATAGTGCCCGGAATCTTATTGGCAGGTCTATTGACAGCTCTCCCCGCGCAGGGGAGCCGGGGCGGCAGCCGGCCACGAGCTGGCAAGGGCTGGTTGAGGAGCAGGGAGGACTCCGAGCCAGCATTGACACCGTAAATGGGACAGTTACTTCGCAGGCAGAGAAGACGCATCTGTTAAGGCAGCCAATGGATTTCCCTACTGCTTAAAGCGGCCACGCAGGGAGGAAGAGGAGTTTCCTCGGCACAGGGCAGTGTCACCCCATGACACACACACGGTGGTGCCCCCCAGGCTGGTGCTGTGGCAGCAGGGTCTGCCCGCGTGGGTGAGCGGGGATGGACAATGCCTTCCTGACTCTGCCCATGGGCCTCTGCAACACACTCCTGAGAGCGGCGATTATCTTTGTCCAGATCTTGTCAGTGACCCACCAAGAACTCTCTCCTCTTCGTCCCTGGCTCACCCGTGCTCTGGCCTCCACCTTTCCTCCTCTCCAAGCGCCTGGTCCTCTGTGACTCGCGTGGTGAGAGGAGACGCTGCGCACAACGCAGGAGGGAAGCCCGAGAACCCAGATTCACACCATCTCCCACAGACAACAGAGGAGTTTTCCCTAGAAATACCCTTGTCCTGGGCTCCCTCTCCAGCCAGCAGAGAGACACTGGCACCCCAGAAGGCGCAGGGACCCCCGGCCTCCCCACTCCCTTCGCTCTCTCCAGGTGCAGGAGCACGTGCAGGAGCAGCACACCGGGTGTTTACAGTAAATCCTCCCGGCACGTGCCTCCATAGCCCACCACTCATCCAGGCAAGGAGCCGAGGGGAAAAAAATGAAAGAATATTGAACTTCTAATGCACTGTAATTACCAAATGATCCTATCTCAGAAGCAATGGGGCCCCATGGGATTTATTGCTGTATTAACAGTGGTTTTCCATTGCATTACTTAATGAATAATGTCTAGGCTAATAGCACACCAAAAAAAAAAAAAAAAAAAGAGACAAAAAGAAAGAGAGAACACAACTCTAGTGTAATTATTATTTCTTCTAATGCAGCCACTTCTTACATAAATACCCATCTCTCTTTATTGGGTTGTTGTTTAAAAAATGTCTCCTATTAAATCACCATCGGCGCAAGGCATATATTAGCGTTACTATTTTTAGTTCTGCTGTACAAGGGTATCTTCCCACTCCCCAACACTTTCGCGTACCCAACTGACCACCCCGTTCCCGTCCGTACCCCCGGTGCCACCCTCGGCTTCACTACCTGGGCTCTCAGCGAGCTGCGAAGATCTCAGCTGTGCAAACAGCCGAGCCTCTGTTTATTTTGGTAGCCTCACAAAATATTTATGGAGAGTTATTCGAGCAGAAAGGCTGAATGGAGATCATTGCAATGTGTCAAATTAAAGAGTGCTTAATGCTGCCTAATCTCCTGGTAATTACTGTTGTGGCAGCGGATGGCATTAGAGCTGGGTAAGAAAGCTAATGATAGTCAGAGAGGAGCCTGGCTGGGTGTCGGGGCGGGGAGCAGACTTCTGTCAGCAGCCCGCTCCAAAAAGTGGGTCTTTTTCTCTCTCTCTATTTATCAAAGGCCCCCTCGCCATTTCTGCAGCGTCCTCACTCACAAATAGCATTACTTATGTGTACAGAGGAACCACACTAGTGCCCCAGCACAGGTCCTGGGCTGGGCACTGCGCGTGCCGGCGGAGGGAGGCAGCCCATGGAGCTCATCATCAATTAAAACAAAGCAGACAAGGAAGCTTTGTTATCTCCCTTGCAGGGCTGGGGAATTGAAGTACCAGGAGACCAAGAGACCCAACAAATAATAATAAATGCTACTTGGAACTGCTGATGCTTATCTGAACTTTGCAGAGTTTGTGTCACGCTAATTACTGAGGCTGCGTCTGATGAGCTTTGCATCCACTGGAGGATCCTTGTGCCTATCTGGACATCCCGCGCTCGGATCACTGCTGTGCTTTGAGCGTCAAAAGCAACCACCTGTGGGGCAAGTGGGACTTCAGTCCTCACGGCTTGTCTAGTTTTTGTCCTTGATGAGGTCAGCAGCCAGTGGAAAAGAAAAGGGGAGACAACTGGCTAGATGGGTTTCAGAGGTGCGGCTGGAGATATGTGCTTGGAAGTACCAAACAGATACTGGAGACACTTCCGAGTAAACACTGATTTTGGTCCTTCAGGCCTCTTCTTCCTTTCTTTAATCATAACCCTGATTTTGCAACTGCAAACCCCTTGCCCTGGCAACACGCTGTGATGCCAGAAGAGGTTGGTTCTCACAGCCCTGGGGGAATAAGCAGGGGCAGTCGGTGAACCCTGCAGCGAGAAAGATCCATGTTTTGATGCCCACTACCTAGTGCCAGCGCTGGAAAACGAGCTCTCCGATCTCTCCCAGACACACAGCCCCTGACCGGGCACAGTTTCTGGGCAGGAAAATGTGATTCAGCTTTTCCCCCACCATCAGTAACTCTGCAGTGCCACAAGCACCACGGCAAGCCAAGCCCTTGCCCGTCGGGCACCCGTGCGGACGCTGCCTCGCCTCTCCTACCACTAACCGCACGCTGCGGTCCCAGCCCATGGCTGCGACCAGCACCGACCATCCCGTCTGGGACAGGACCGGGGGAGAAGCCACGGCAGTCCAGGGTGGGAAGCAGCAGGGAGGGATACAGGAAAGGGCTCAAGAAGGGGAGGGAGGGATGAACCGGTCTGTTCCAGTTACGGAGCTCAGCAAGCGAGAGGTTCATCATTAACTGTCAAACAGCGGTTTTAATCAGCCCTGCTCCTCGGCAGAAGATAGATTTAATATCAAGGCACATTTTCAGAGCCATTAGTTTAATTATGACAGGTGTCTGCAAACTGGATGGCTCCGCTTTCAAGCTATGAATGACAGCGTTTAATTCTCCGGGCCCACAGGGGCCACTAGGGCACTTTACAAAAATGAGCTTCCATTAAAGCATAAGTGTTTCTTTCTTTCTTCCTTCCTTTCTTCTTTATATATATNTCCCTGCGTGCTTCAAGATGAGAGCTGATCAGAAAATTGCCCTTTAGTCGAAGGCAAAATAATTTTCCTTGCCCATTAGGACTTCTATTGCAGGTTAGGAAGGCTGTGCCCCACAGTCTCTGACCAGAGAGAAGCAGGGCTATTCGCTGCTTAACCTTTCCATTATCCATCTGTCTGCAGCCTTTTCCCCATAAATAGGTAAACAAACAAAAATAACAAATAATGGAAGCTCTGGATGCCTGTAGGGTCCTGCTTCCCCCCAGCAGAGACTGTTGCACCTTTTTGGGAAGTTTGGATTAACTTCGATAATGGCAATATAGGGGGTCAGCAAAGCTACAAGCCTCCCTCCAAGATCATTAAGAGAGGAGGAGGAGGAATGAATACCCTGGCAGAGAGGGTGGTAGTGTGAGCCTGGGCATTAACAGACACCAAAGACCAAGCACAGAGTCCCAGTCAGGGCAAAAGGTCCAGATGAAGCCTGTAAACCATCCAAAACCCCACAAGACACTTTTTATCTTTTACCCCCAGTTCTGGTACCCAGAAAACCAGCTGTTTTAGGCCACTCTCTACACAGAAGCAGCAAAGGTTTCCACTGCCCTTCCTGTGGTTATCAGGCAGCCTTTGTCCGCTGTGGTCCCTCACGTGTGAGCTGCTCCAGAGCCACAGCATCAGATTTCCAGAGGATCCAGGACTTTCAGCATCTCCTGCCAGACAGCCAGAAGTGCTCAGTCTCTAAGACATACCCCACAGGCTGAGCTCATTTGAAGGACTGGGTTGTTCTGTAAACCTAACTCCAGCTGGCTTTATTATTTAGCACTCAGCTCTTGGACGTGTTTGTGAAAAGCAGGACTCCAGGACGGCTGCGATAGAGCGAGGCCGCCGAGTAACAGCCCGTCACACCGCCGGTGCCCAGGCTGGGCTCCAAGGGGATGCACTCGCCACGGAGAGCCCTTTGCTGGCCAACTCTGCTCGTTACTGGGGCAGTGGCAGGTGGGGTTACTGGTACCGAGTGGAGCTCACATTTACATTTGAAGAAAGCTGAAGTACTTGGTGATCCTCCAGACATAACAGCATTACAGTCCAGCTTACAAAGGAAGAAACAGAGGTGAGGAGAGAGGGAAAGGCTTGTCCTGCCTCTGAGGGCAGCACGCCTGGCTTGCCAGCTCCCTGTCTCCACTCTGATTTTTTTTCTCTTTTCAATATGCAGTGCATATGCACAGAATATGCAAGCTGCAGTGCAGCCCGTACTGCAATGCCTCAAGCGTCGCCCTGTGCTTTCACCCCAGCCCTGGCAGTTTGTCCACACAGGGCTGACAGCACTTGTCAAACACCCCGCGCTGTCGCTGGCGGAGCCACCCCTTCTGCTCACCCTTCCCCAGGTGAGGACGGGCATCGTCTCCCTGAGCAGCTGCCCTTGTGCCATCGTCCCCTGCGGGGGCACGTCCCTGGGCAGCAGGTGGGTGAGCAGAGGAAGAGCAGGGGCTGGACTGAGCCCCGTTCAGAGCCCGGGGAAGGTGAGGCTGCACCCGCAGCAGCGTGCGGCCCCGCGTCGTGCCGCTCTCCTGGCTGTACAGTGACCTCTGCTGCAGAGCACAGCAGCTACCAGCTACGCAGGCAGGGAGCTGCGGCCGACGCGTCTCTGGAGGACGGGAGCAGCTCGCACCCCAGACTCTACCTCCACCTCCTGCGAGGCTCCTCTGGCCTCTTCCCCAACGCCCTAGTTCCTGCTGCGCCTGCCTGGGACCTCCGTGCCTTGCTCTGGGCTCCAGCGAGGGCAGACCCATCACGCGTCAGCTCCCCAGTTCCTGCTGGGAACCCCAGAGAGCAGAAAAGGAAATTAAAGGGTACAGTGACAACTGCTGTGCTCAGACACGCTGCAAATAGCTTCTCAACCAGAGAAGCATCTCTCCAGCTCTCCCAAGGCAAAATTCATCTAGACCAGGTTACCTGCGAGTTTTGCCCCGGTATCCCAGCCTTTCCTGGCTGCTCTGCCATCCCTCAGTGCCGCTGCCTTCCCTCTGCAGCTCCGCAGGGAAACTAGCTTGAATTTTTCCCAGGCCAGGCTCCTCTGTAGGAAAATGCCAGCCTGGCACGCTGCAGCGCTCCCCGGGCTGGGCTGGGTCCAGTGGAGCGCTGACACAGCGGCAGCCAGGGATGGAGCGGAGCCTGCCAGGTCTCCAGCCCGGCTTGGCTGCCCCAGGAGCTCCGGCTGCCCAGCTCCGAGGTCTCCCGGCAAGAGGACGGCTCTAGACCAGGGTTTGTCGGTACAAGGAGCCCCCAAGGCCCTTAATTCCAGCCTCTGTGCAGTCTGGAGTCTCTCAGAGTGTTTCTAAAAGGTCAAAAGGAAATATCATTTCTACTTTTCCCCAAGTCTGATTTTGAAACATTTAAGTCTCCAGCCAGCCCTAAATGCTGCTATTTCTTACTCCTAATTCACGAGGTCCCTTGTTATCCCCACATGTCCATGACCTTTCTGTCATGTGTTTAGGAGCTGATGAATGGTAGTTAAGACATGCCAAACTCATTCCACTTGTGAGACAAACCACACCAGTCTCAAAAGGCATCGGGGAAATCACTTCTCATCCAGCCCTTCCAGCCCCTGCTCTAAGCACAGGAGACATCCCTGTAGGCCCCCCCGGTACAAAGCAGCAGAGCTCCAGGTGGAACCCACTGAACTATGCTGATTTATGCCAGCCCAGTATCCAGCACAGACTCCTGGAGACCTGCCTTGAGCGCTGACAGAATGTTAAAGTCTTTGGGAATTTTTTTTTTTGCCTCAATTTATACAATGGACTTGTTTAAGTGATGTTGCCAAACTCATGCATGCAAACCCAGGCCAGATAGACACCGGCATTCAACACTTAGAGAGGTTTATAGACTTGTCGAGGGATTAGGCATCTAGGTGATGGAGGCACCCAGCATGAACTGTTTTGAAATGGAAATCAGATGCATAATATGTTTCGGAGTTTCTGTACAGCCCTCTAGCATCCAGTCCCCTCTCACATCCACAACTGCTTTGCAAACACGGCCCGTGGGTGCGAAACTCCAGAAAGCCACTAGGATTTCATGGGAAAGAGACACTCCCAAGATCTATGACCAAAGTTAACAGTAAAGTTGATTCAATTTCTGCACGACTTTCCAATTCCTTAAAAGAAAAAAAAAAAAAGAATGATGTGTTTCTCAAGAACACAGTCCTCCCCCCTCCCTTTTCATCCTGTTTGGAAGCGCCTCTGCCTTTGTTCCTCCCCAGAAGGGGTCTGGCAGGTTCTAGCACAGGAGGAATCCGAGAGAAACAGCAGAAGTTATTTAAGTCCAAACACATAAAATTACACATATTCAAAACAAAGAGCATGGGAACTTGGCAGAAGAAGAGGGTGTCTAAGTTACCAAAGCAGCCATAACTCAAGCTGACAAATGATGTGGGTTTGAAATGACTATTTATTCTGGTATTTAATAATACAAATCCAGAGTGTGGAAACTACTATACTGCTACATCACATTGTCTTTAGTGCCTCCAAGTCACCAAGGACTATAAGGACCAAGCACTGTTGTGGTTTATATAATTCAATGCCTTTCTTACAATGTTTTACTGCGGAGAAATCCACAATCAGCAGGGACAGGGATTCCCCTGCTAGTTTCAGGGCTAGCATTGTTTCCAAAGTGCTGGAGCTCAGAGATGTGTTGAATAGCACAGGGGAACTTGTGTCAGAGCAAGTCCACCAGCTCCCAATCAACCTTTCTATCTCCGCCTTGAAAGTCACATCTCCAGAACTTCCCAGCTTCAGAGTAAACCTGACTGGAGTTACCGGCACCGAGTATTTCCTCACCGTGGGGCAGCATCTCACCAGCCGTCCAGCTGTGCAGACCCGCAGATGGCACCTGGGCTGGCACTGCAGGAGGAGGGGATGCTCCGCTACACAAGTTCCTTACTTCATCCCACTGAGGGGGACAGCAACAATATTGAGCTCCCACTACAAAAAGCCTAAAAACTGGGGGTCAAGAGCTCAGCAGAATATTTCTGTTTTTCATTTTCCTATTATTATGGCAACGAACCTGAGCTGGGGAGTTTGGGTCTAGACTGAGTCCAATTTCTATTTCAGTTTGTTCATCCTTAAGGGTCTCTGGAACTTACAGGGAGCAGCATTTCCCTGAGCGAGGCGCAGCTGGGTTCGACTCCCCCCAGGATGCCGGGTGCTCTCACTACTGAGATCTTGCTCAAATCGTCTTTTACCGCACAGGATGTGCCAGTGACCTTCAGGGAAGTTTGCAGCCTTGAGAGACTCTGGCCTGATTCTGTAGAGCTAAGAAGCAGGGCTTTAAGGCCAAATCATCATATCAGGTGTTTACTGCAGTCTCTGCTGCTCCACCAAGTTTGCTGAGACGAGCATGTTCCGCCTTACACCCAGGCAGGGGCATTATTTCAGGTGACCCTGGGATTAGGCAAACATGAAACAACAGCCTGTGCTGGTGCCTTGTGGGTTGGTGCTGGTTTTTTCTGCGTGTTCAGTAGGCTTTTTGTATTTTATTTTAAATGCAAACCAAATTATAGAGTAGCAGATTTCAGTTTTCCTAGTGAATACTGTTCTAATGACTAATTGCTACAGGAATTAACCTCTTAGTCTAATAAACCCAGCCCAAGCGAATGCAGAAAGGAATCTATTGTTTCAAATGTGTAATAATGGGGAAAAGGGTTTTTATGACTCTCTGTGACCTTTAAAAGGAAGCTCAGAAAGTAGCTGGACAAAGCAAACAGAAGGATTCCTAGGAAGAAGCTGTCTACAGTAGATGCCTTTCCTAAGAGATGTATTTATTATTATTTTTTTTAAACTTGGGTAGGGATTCTCATGTCCACTACACGGGAAACATCCCAATGGGGGCGCACGGAGGACGAGCCATTTCAAGAGAAAGTGTGTTACTGGTTGTGCAGGCTGATAATAGTAGCGTTGGTTTAACCACCAATTAAACACACAAAGAAGAGCACCCAAACCAATATGACTTGACTTTGCTTTGGAGAAGAAACGATGCATTCAGTTTTCTTTCCTTAACCCATCTTCAAGGCTTACAGCACCGTCAGTAGGAGACGGAGCCCAACAGCCCAGCCCCGCTCATTCAGTACTGACCCACACCTGGGGGGGTTTGGGGGAGCAGCGACGCCAGGGAGGCCGGATGGACACCTAACGTGGGACTCAAAAGGTCTACAAATGGCCAGAGACTGAGAACGTGCTAGCACCAACGACCCCCCGAGCGCACGCCGCATCTGAAGGGCCCGTTCCGGCAGCCACTGCAGGTTACACATCCCTCACCGGTGCCGCCGAGAGCACCTAAACCCAGGCGGCTCCGAGCCCGGGGCTCACAGCAAGGTGCTGCCCTTCCAACAAGGTCCCCACATCTCGGGAAGGGAGGGCAGCATTCCCGAGCCTGCAGGCTGCCTGACAAGGCTTTCCAATGGCTGGGAGCCACCAGACATGGACCACCTACCTCACAGAGCCAGCTGCCGATGAAAGCCCAGACCGGGAACAGCTCACCCAAATTCAACGGTAATAAATAAGAAAGAATACAAGTGCTCCCAGAAAGTGATGAAATCATTGAAGTTATACCCCTTCACACCGAGTGCTGGCAGCAGACAAGCGTACCCCGCTCATCAGAAGCTTTCTGTGAGTGCTCCGAGTGAATGGCAGGGAATCTCCACGCTCCAGAGCCGCTTCCCTGCCATTAATATTGCCAAGGACACAAAGGGTACTTGGAGGTGCCGGCAAGCAAGACTCTGTTGTCCCCAACGCCGCTCTGATGCCAACAGATGTCCTCACTAGGTCCCAATCCACCAGCTCAGCCCTGCGGGGGCGAGCCCGGGAATCAGCCTGTTCCTCCCCAAAAGGGAGCTGGCCCGTACAGCAGCCATCGAGGCACCAGAGCAAGAGGGAGCCCGGGTCCTTCGGCACAGGAGTTAACTAACACGCGCCAAATTAACCCGAGGCCCCACACACCTCTCACTCAAGCCCCCGGAGCCACCAAGGAGATCCCTAAACCTGGTGTTTGCTTTTGCCACGTACGGGGATGAACTTTACCCCCCAGCAAGGAGTTTGTGCTGCTTGACAGCCAGCCGGGTCCTTATTGCCGCAATTAAACAGAAGTAAACAAAACAAAGCAAAAACTGGTTGTCACTTTGCAAAGTGGTATTAACCGCCCAATGGAGAAACCACTAAATGTTCTTGCGGAGAGCCGCTGAAGGAACACATCGATGTGGTTTTTCATTTCCTTCACCTTAAATGCTATGAAGAATCAAGCGAGGAGCAGTATTTGGACTATTCAGCCTTCAAACGCGTTACCAAAAGAGAAGATCAGAACTAGTATCCGCACACTGTCATCACAAAGAAATAAAATGGTGCCGTTCCCAGGACCTGGGACATGCTCTGAGCATTATTACTTTTTGGCTGGGAAAGCTGCTTAAGTGCACAAAAGGTCTATACTGGAACATTCAGCCTGCAACAAGGGATATACCAGAACATTTGTGAATCAGCTTTTCTACAGCAGCAGCCCTTCTTCCCTTCCTCTTCTCCACAGAGGAAACGCATAGCAAGAATTACATAAATTATCAGCTGAGCCATGAAAAAGCATCTTCCCAGGATTATGCAAGGATTACAGCAAACACTAGAAATGTGCTGGAGAAATACAATGGCATCGAGATCAAGAAGATGAGGAATCAGTATTGATGAGATATAGGTGGTCAGACAGAGCGGTGCTAACCCTTAAGCCACTTGCCACCAGAAGCCCCAGTTACCACTCTGGAAAGGACTTAAAGAGCGGGTTTTACACTGGCTTTGTGCAGACTGAGGTTCCCCTGCCTGGGGTGCCGGGTGCGCCAGGAGGTGTCACCACCCAGCCCAGACACTGAGGTCAGACATTTCTCAGGTACGTGCTGCTCGTGGCAGGAGAGGTTTTCCTTCTGGAGAACGACGCAGTGAAGCCACAGCAGCCCATGGAGGACCCTCTCTCCCGTCTGTGGCTGCAGGAGAGCCTGGGGAGCACCAGGCACGGGGACGGGTCTCCACCACCTCTCCTCCGCAGCCAGACACCTGGGCCACAGACACCTTCAAGGCACTTGGGTAAAAACACACTGAGGACTGTCACAGAGAAGAACCCAGCAGAACAAAGCTTGAAAAATCCCTAAGGGCTTAAAGCAAACACAGCCCCATATTACTCTTTCTGTAGTATCTCATTATTTAAGTCAAAACACATGATTTTAAGCAAGCTGACTCAGGACTTCCAGTGCTTGGGGTTGCCAACGCTGCATGTGCACAAATGCTTTTCAGAGGTTCTGATCACCTGCAATTCATACCAAATTGTGGGTAGGTAGCACTTAAAACAGCAAGCCTGTAATTTTATATGCAGTTGCTGTTTTATTTCCTGCTTTCTGTTCTGACCTTGATATTTTGTGGTCCCAGACAGAGACAGCAAATGGAAAAACCCCACCGTTTCGCTCCCATGCAAAGCTGTCTCATCTCAGAAGAGGTGGTGAATTTTTATGCCTGGTAGCAAATACACAACCCATAATCCCAAGTAAAAAGCGTTACCTGTGGCAAACAGGCTTCTGCAGCAGCAGCACAGGGACAAGTTCCCTCAGAGAAACTGGCAGGAATTTTCTTAAGGTCAAGCTCTGACTCCAGGAGGGACAATACCACTTTTTGCAGGCTGGCAAGCAGTCACCTCGCTGCTCTTCAGAGCAGTGTGGGCTTGTTCATTTGTCTTTCACTGTAGTTAAAAAAAGAAAATAATAAAGGAAAAAAAAAAGACACATCAACAGAACTACAAAGATCAGCTCTCTAGAAAGCAAGCTACAATATATAGGTTACAGTTTCCTGCTAAAACAAACCCCCTCACAGTATGATTTCATAGGCCATGCTAATTATTTTTAGGGCAAGCATAATAAAACCCAGGTGATTTGCCTTTAGCAATTTCTTCTTATCTTCACACAGCTCCGGATCATTTACCCACATGGCAAGCAATTACAATGAGCCCTGCAGTTCTTAACAGACATCTTTTGTCGAAACCCGGCAAGAGTACACAAAGGTTAATATGCTTTTGCACTACAGAAATCTGGGCATTGTCTCGTGTATTGTAAGACGTGCTCGTGACATGCCGAATTCCGCTGATTTACAAGATCAGCAAAACAGAAGGCTTTCCCACTGGGAGCCTTTTTCTAACTATTTCCTCATCAGGACGTCGGCGTGCAGGAGCCTGGTTTGCCATGGCTCTGCCAGGAGCGCGGAGCAGCGCTTCCCGCTGGCCGTGCGTCCCTGCCCTCGCCTCCCTCGCACACTCCAGCGCCCTCCGCGCCGCCAGCGGATGGAGAGGTGGATTCCCAAGGCAGCAGCAGCGAGAACACAGACAACCAAAATCTCTCCACTTCCCATCTCCCACACGGAACAAGGTGGAACAAGCCACCCTTACTGCTGGGCTGAGCCCTCCTCTGGCTCGGGGAGCCGGGGGCAGAGGGCGAGGACGCATGGAGACAGGAACATCTGGAGCCCCTGCCATGCTGCCGGGGGCGAGGGGGGGGGTTACAACAGGAGAGGCCCAGCACGCTCATTTCTGGGGCGCCAGGATATCTTGGATTCAGCTCCTCAAGCATGAACTTGCTCTCAGGTTGTGTACCGTGGGTCCCCAGCCAGGACAAGCACATCATGCTTGACTACGTCGGACCCTGGGTTCAAATTTACATCCCCGCTATCAGCCCTAGCAACGGGCGCAAACGTAGGTGGGGGAAAGGAAAGCTCGGTGTAAATTCTGGAAGATGTACAGAATTCCAGAGCTTTCCCGTGGTGCTTATCCGTAAATGCTACGGTACGGCAGAGAGCACGGTAGGTCAGTCAGTATGGTAGAGAGGTTTCCTGTTCCTGGGTGCAGCCTCTGCCGAGTTCGCTGGCCGGGCAGCTTCTGCTCTCCATCCGTGTCACCAGGTGAGCTGCACTTGCCGTCACCAAACCCCTTCGTGCCAAGCTCCGCTCTTCCGTCTTTCAGCCACAGCACTCGGTGCTGACTGGGCTGGTAGCGCGAAGCTCCCGAGGGCTCCGCTCTCCTTCGTGTCCCTGTCACACATCCACTGGTGTCCAGCTGCCAGAGCGGTGGAGAAATCTCCTCGACCTGGAGGGATGTCAGGGCTGGGCTTCTCATTTTGGGGGGCTGCAGCCCGCGTCTCTCGATGGCAGGACGCACCCAGCAAGAAAGATCCGGGCCGGGCCGTGGAGAAGCTCCTGAGACCTGGCTGACCCTTCTCCCTCTTCTGCTCCGCCTTTGCTCCGGAGCATCCGCTGCACGTTCCAGAGCTTGACTTAGGTCTCAGTCACTGGCAGTGAAACGCAGGAGGGACATCGCGTGAGGGGGACAACGCGGGAAAAGGAGCAGAGAATTTCATTTATTCTGTCATGTGGGGCGCTTGTGCCTGCTTTTATTAAATTGTGTGTCTCTCTGTAGGGTATTAAATGTAACAAACATTTAAGCTAACTCTGGGGTGCCTAAAGAGTAGATAGAGACAGAAGATCTTTCCTCGGCATTTATTTATATCAAAATATATATTTGTATTGATGAAGTATTGGCTGTCAGGCTACCAACAGAAAATCACTCTTGATGCAATAAAACTAGCAGCTTTTTCAGCTCGGCTAACAGTAACCCTACCCCGGCATTTAATTACAATTTCCAGGCTGAGAAAACCAACCCAGCTTGATAGGAAGGGAAACTATCCACCAGCACCATGGGATCCTACACCACGGGGACAGAACTCGGTCCCAACATATTTCTGAACAAGCATTTACAGGAGGAGAAGCCTGTTGTACGGCGTAAAAAAATAATTAAAAAAACCTTCAGAAGGGTTGGCAGCATAAAAATTTCTGGCTCTGTCGTCTCTCTGTTTCTGCGAGCGGCAAAAGATCCATAATTCTCACACTTAATGTAATTCCAAGGCATCTAAAGTGATTTACAGTCAGTTTACTCAATACTTTCAGCTTTATTTAATGTAACAGTTATGGCACATAAAAAGTTTATTGAAAATCCTTTGGGAGTATGATTGAGTAAGAAACAGTCATTGCTAATACCATTACAAGAGCTGAAGAGAAGGATCCCAGCATGTTCTCTCCCTGACCTTTCTGGCTCCGTGATCCAGGGTTACACCAGGAAACCCTCCCCAGCTCTCGGAGGGGAACGGTGCCACGTTGCCGTCGTCCCTCTGGGGGAGCAAAGGGCTGGGGCGGCGCTGATCTGCCCTGGGTGGGCTCGGGCTCGCCAGCAGGGCCGGGAGGGAGGGGAAGCTTTGGGAAGCGGAGAGGGGAGGAACTTCCCCCCTGCCAAACTGGCTCATTTATGTAGTTATTTATTTTCCTCTTTGCCATTTGCGAGCGGAGCCGAAGCTCTTCTCCGAGGAGCAGAGGAGATGTTTTGGGTGGGGTTGGGCTGAAGACAGGGTTGCAGTGGAGTGAAACTGCCCAGATCCTGCCCAGCTCAGCTCCCCGCCGTGCCCTTAACTCTTTCAGCCTCACCAGTCCGCTGCGCTTCTCCCCAAAGGGGAACTTGCAAAAGCTGTTAATTTGCTACAGCAATTAACAAACATTACTCTTCCTATCATTAGAGCAATAACTATAATTTAATAATTGCCAACACTGTTAGCGATAACATCCACAGCGGTGAGTGTATCTCAACGTTGACGTTTGTTGGATGCTCTTGCAGCGCTGGCAGCCCACCAGGCTTGCTTGAAACAACAGAAGATTCACATTTCAGCTTAGAAGGGCAGAAGACGAGCGCAATAACCATCACTGCCTCTTTGGCAGCACCGAGAAGCTCCAGTCACAGCCCAAACCCAGTCTGTCCGTTGGCGCAAGTACAAAATGCTCCGGTCCCTCCTGAGGACACGGGGTGATCACTTGGTTTCTCCGTCCCTCGCGCCTTGGCTGAACGTGGGCTTTAAAGCAAGACTCCAGTGCGGGCAGCACCGAGCTCCACGTGCAGCCTCGGACGTTCAGGGGGGTCCGGGCAGAACGTACCCTTTCCTTCAGCTGGGACATTTCCAAGATCTCTTTTCTCAAACCTGCTTTCACACAGAGTCACAGCTTGTTTGCAAGCAGCCCCTATTTTCCAGGAATCAGAGGTGAAAGGTGTGTCCCGTGAAGGTGGGAAGAGCCAGCGAAACCAGTACGAAATGAAAAATAAAAGTGCACTGAGTAAACGGGAATAAATAGACAGTAAAAGAAAAACACGTTCCACATGTGCATGTTCCATAAACAGAAAAAAGGTTACATTTTTTAGATAAGGCAACTGTGATGGATTGTTTAGCTGTATTTGTCAATCAAGTATTAAGACTTGCAGAATTAAAATCAGTGCAGTTCAGAGATGGATTCCAAGCTCTCCAAAACATCAGGTTTGGCATTTAGATAGCTATCAAGCTATCATCTCTAGACAGACAAACAGATAGATGGATGGATGATTTGGAGAAAAAGATGGAGACATTCTTTCAAGACTTATTTTTTTTTTTTCCAAGAGATGATTTGCTGTGCCAAGAATTCAGCCTGGGGAAAAGTCCAAATGCAGCATTTCCTCTGGCTTAAACTGGGGCTTGGCCCAAACCAAACTTTGGCTCCGAAGACTTGCTCTCGACAGGGACAGGGAGAACAGGATTCGGTGCCTCCAGCCCGCCCGTGTCAGCAGAACAGAGCTGCGCATCATTCCAGGAATGGACACCTGCCTTTGCCCCCCGAAACACCATTTACAGGTGCCCAAATGTTAATGCCGAACAGATGGGTGGGAGAAAAGCGGCATTTCATGCTGGAACTGGCAGAGCAGACTCCAACAAGTCCACTATTGTTAGACAGAAATTCCTAGAAACAGATGCGGCAAATTCAGTGCTTCAGAGCCAGAGTTCTGGAGTTTGGGGTCTGCTGGGAGAAGACTGTGTAGCTTATGGATTAATGTACTATTATTACATTACTCTTTAAGCTTCAAAGGTCTGCCAGGAAACCTAAGCCTCCTATCTATTGAATGACATTTTAAGAACAAATAATACATTAATATATTTAATTTGAGAATAAACACATACATTATAGGAAGGGATTTTGTCTATGCTGATAAGTCAGTGCCTGACCTTTCCGCTGCAATCCCCGGGTGCTGAGCCGGAGAGGACCTCTTCCAGGAACCTTTGCTATCGGCTGCAAGGCGAGAGCCTGAAGGCTGGTCCTCCAGCTCGAAACTGCAGCTGACACACTGTTTGGAAATGGGAGCTTAGCCGTAATTATCCTTTCGACACTAATCTACAGCTACACTAAATCTTGTTGCCTCAAATTAGTTAATCAATTAAGTGTCAAACCACAAAATGTTAGTGATTGTGGCCTGAATTTATTGCCTTGGCACACGCTTCCATCTGCTGCCTCTCTCCTCTCCTCAGGTTCTGCCTTTGGAGAACTTTGGGGCAGGCGCTTCCCCCGTCTCATTAGGGGAGGGTTAACGAGGCCAGGCTGCCCTGCCCCAGAGAGAGATGGGTTGGGAATGCCAAGTCGGGCACCTAGGGGGGAATAACCCCCCGCACCAGGCTATGCTGGGGGCTGACTGGCTGGAAAGCAGGTTGGCAGGAGAGGACCTGGGGGTGCTGGTGGGCACCAAGAGGAACCAGCAATGAGCCAGCACCGTGCCCTTGCCACAAAGGTGGCTAGTGGCAACTGAGTTGCACTGGCCAAAGCGCTGCCGGCAGGTGGAGGGAGCGGGTTCTTCCCCTCTGCCCAGCGCCTGGAGCAGCGCGCCCAGTTCTGGGCTTCCCATTACAAGAGAGACATGGACATACTGGAGGGAGTCCAACCAAGGACCAGGAAGATGATTAAGGGACTGGAGCATCTCACAGATGAGGAAGGGCTGAGAGAGCTGGGACTGTTCAGCCCGGAGAAGAGGTGGCTCAGGGGGATCTTGTTGATGTGTATAAGTATCAGAAGGGAGGGCGTGAAGAAGACGGAGCCCGGCTCTTTTCAGTGGTGCCCAGTTCCAGGACAAGAGGCCAGGGACACCAGCTAAACACGGGAGGCACCATCAGGAAACACTTTTCCTGCTGTGAGCGCGCCTGAGCACTGGCAGAGGTGGCCCACGGAGGTCATGGAGTCTCCCTGCAGGGGGACACTAAAAGCCGCCCGGGCAGGGTCTGGGCCACCATCTCAAGGTGGCCCTGCTTGAGCAGCAGCGTTGGATATGGTGGTCTCCAGAGACCCCTTCCAACCTCAACAGTCCTGTGCTGCCGAAGCCTGAATCCCAAGTTCTCGCACGCTCGATATGGGCTGTTATGATTACGGCGAGGCAGAAAGTCCCATTATTTGCACAGGATGGCTGGGAAAATTTTAGAAGCTGATCTGTTTTGCTGGAAGTCTTTTCAGCTTCAGAGGGTTTTTTTTTTTTTAGAATTTCAATGCAAAGATAAAACTGATAACTGAAAACATTTAGCTTTTTCAAAAGTCGTGAAAATATTCAGCTTTGGAAAACATTTCTGGTCAAAAAATAAAATAGTCTGTTTTCTTGGAAACAGTTGCAAAATAAATGTCAGCCTTTTAAGTGTATATTTGAAAGAGGAAACTTTTTCAAAAAGAGTTTTTTTAGTTTTGTTTGTTGTTATTGAAAAACAACAACAAAAAAGACTTTTCAATGGAAATTTCAGTTCTCAGTGAAAAGCTATTTTTCATTGAAATGATGTTGAGAAGAAAAATATTCACCCAGTTCTAGTCCCCGGGGGTAATGTCTGCAAGAACTGTGTGGCCAGGGGTCACCATCTCCCCATTTACAACTCCGGGAGCCAAAGCAAAAAAAGAAAGAGATGAGTATTCAATTCTAGGGGTCCCCGGGTGAGATGAGTGATGCTGGGCCAGTTATTGCCACACTGGGAGCAAATGAAAGCGTCCTGCTCGTCAACACTGTCATTGCCCTACTTCTGATGATCAGTTAAAAATGTAAATCTGAAGGCTAGACTTTGGGAAAGCTAGCACAGGACGATGGGGGGAAAAATTGCAAAAGCGAGGTTTATTGATCCCCGGTCGAGATTGATGGCACAATAAGAGCAGGAGGCGAAGAGTGATTTTGCTTTTGAAAACGTTGATGAATAAGCACTCAGGGGCAACAAATAGCTGGACTCACCGAATGATGGACGGCAGCAGGCGAACAAGATGCATTTTTATAAATGGGTGAAAGGAGAGGAGGACTTATTAAAAAAAATGAATGACCACATGTGGCAGGGATATGCCACTGGGGAGAAGCCAGCCATTGATTTATGTGCACTACTGGCATTTGAAAATTCAATAATAACATTGACAAATGAGAGGCAAAGCTGGCCAGAGGACAGCAGAGAACTTGGAGTGGAGAAAGAAAATGCCAAGGTCAGGATGAAGGAACAGAAAAACATGCTTATGTTGGAAAGGTTTTGAGTTAACTCATCTATATAAAGACATTAAGAAAAATCACCCCGGGATCAGAGCTCACCATCCTCACTCTGTGGCATGAACTGGGGAGAAGTAAATGGAGGAGTTGTGGCATCCAGTGGAGCTCTCTGCGGGGATATCTACTTCCTGACACAGGGAGCAGGGATCATTTAATCTTCCCCTCCTGCTTTTGATAAGCTGGTGCCTGCTGCTCCCTGGCACCTTTAAAATTAAATACCCTGCGATTTCCAAGAGCTGCTGGCAACCCCCCCCCATGCACGAGCACTGCACCACTGAGCCCCGGCAACTCATCGCGCGGGCTCGCAGCATCGCCCTTGGCGTCGCGAGCCGGGAATGCAGCGGAGGCGCAGAGGGGACTGGCTGCGTCCAGCCCCGTCTCACCGACAGCGAGCTGAGGGCAAGGCAGGCACCCAGCCCCGGCAGCACGCGGCGCAGGAAAACGAGGAGACGCCGCGAGCGCCAGACGAGAGAGCCGCAACCTGGGCGCACCGAGCGCACCCGGCAGGACTCGCCGCTCTGCTCGGCTCCCAGCTCCCACGGCAGCTCGCAGCAAGTGGCCAAAGCACTTGCAGAACGGGCATCTTCAGCAGAGACCATCACTTCAACACGTTCTGCGGGCGCCAGCGGGAGCAGCGTGGTCAGGGAGACGGGAAGAATCGCGGTGCAGCCCAGCGGGAGAGCAGGGGCTGCTGGAGATGGGTTTTCTAACTGCCGGCAGGTTACGGCTGGGCAGGAAAAGAGAGGAATACGCTGCTGGCAAAGCCATCGCATGGCATCCCAGCACCCGGGGATTCTCACATCCCAAAGAGGCAGAGAAGAGGAGCTGCCAGCTCTGCCGGGCCGGGCAAGCCTTACCGGGACTCAGAAGTGGAGCATCCGTCTTGTCTTCCCCCTGCTCAGGGAAGGGTGGTAGATAAACCCTGTTGCAACGGCCTCTCCTGAACCGCAGAGACCTGGATCTTATAAGCCCATGGAAAAAGGCAGTAATTGAACTCATCAAAGTGATCTGGTTACCGCTTGAATAATACTTTGTCCTCTTCAGCTTGCAGAATCCAGCGTGGCACATAATGTTACCTTAACATTTGATCTACTTAATAAGCCCCCCGTTTTTTCTCCTTGTCTTCTGGCTCTGTTACAAGCGGCAGTAAAAGCATGACCGGCAGGAAAGACCACGAGGAGAACACTAGTGAGAACGTGGCAGAAACTTTGTACATTGTGAGAGAATGTACTTTGCTCTCTCTCACCGTTCCTGGCCTCCCTCCGGGCTTGTACTCAGCTGTGAAGATGTCTTTTCTAAATGCTGGAAGGTCAGAGGTGTGGACGGAACATAATTCTGTGCATCGCTGTGCTCAGCTCAGTCGCAGGAGCACTTATTCAGTGGCGGAGAGACATTTCTGCGAGGACTATCCAAAGCCCTGGCACGGCTCGCCGAGGCCGGCGGGAAGGACTCCAGGAGCATGGTCAGGGCCATGGGGAAGCCATGGAGTTTGGTGCTCGTGGTTCCAAACAGCAGGGGAGGGCACAGATCCCATCTTGGGGCTCAGCGTACAACTTTCCTGTTGAATGAAGCGAAGGCCTTAATCAAAGCCTGCAGCAATTTGCAGCCCTGGGACAGCATCAGCCCAGCAGAGACTGGCTCGAGCCTGGGAGCCGTTCAGGCCCTCAAAATAGGACTTTTGACACTATGTTTGGATTTTTTTCCCTGCCCTTTTTGCAAAGCGATTAATCTCCATCTTCAGCAAGGCAGCTGAAACTCCTGTTCATGGTGCTTTACTCAGTTTTCCAGCCTGGTAAATCTCACTGCCAGAGCCAGCTTTAGTTTTAAATATCATCTAATATCACGTCATCGAATAGCTTATGTGCAGCACCGGCCTGTGTATTTTAGGATGTGTCCCTAAACAAGTTCCAAGCCAACTAATCCTTCGATACCAGGCAAAGTTGTCCCTTGGATCCACTCTCCTCCAGCCAGAGCAATCTCTGGCCAGGTGATTTTAGGGAGATTCCTAAATGTGAGTCCAAAATGCTCAGCTGTATGGCAGGTGGATACAGAACAAACCTCATTCTTTTGTGCTACCCTGGCAGAAGTGTCAATAGAAGGATTATACATAATCTCATTAAAATTTACATTGCTGAGAATGGAGTTCATATTTCTATGTTCTCTATATTTAGATTCCATGCTGCTGTTGCCACTCAGCTCCTCTATATCCAGAATTAGTATCCTTAACAATAACGAGGCGCATGTGAAAACACACACACACACATTTTGCTCATTGTGCAAAAGCTCTGAAAATCAACAGTATCACTTTGTGTTTCCTTAATCTGAGAATCTGTGAATCATGTAGGTAAAGTAAGTATCTTGTACAGGAAGGAAAAGTGAAATACGGGGACTTTGTTGGATTCACCCAGGTTTTATAGTGAGTCTGGGGATGAAAATAAGACTGAAACTCCATTGCAGAGATGACTGGAGCCCCTTCCAGTTACTGGCAGCGTGTCTCCCCGCAGATGTAGCTTTACTCCTCTGAAAATCTCCCGGTAAGAGTTTTATACAAATAATTAAGGTTGGCAAGGAGTGCCTAACTCTTTCTGGTTGCTGAAAAAATCCTCTGCTCAAGTTTGACACAGTCAAAATAATTAATGAGTGAAAAAAGTTGAAAAGCCGATAAAATCTCTGCAAGCCCACCCCTCCGCCCGTCCTGGGCAGCGTTACGCTGATAGCTGTCTGTGTCAGCAACAGGGTTTTGCAATCAAATTTGAAACAGTGCAGCTGAGGACAGCATTAATTTAGAGTTTGGAGCCAGTACTGCAGAAAACCTACAGGCTTGATGCACAGCTGGCGTAAGCTGGCGGGATTCTGCGGCGGGGAGGCTTGCGAAGAGCGGCTGAGGATCTGGCCACAGCATCTTCCCCCCTCTCCCCCCCAAGGGCTAGAGCAGCTCCTCAGAATCACTCTAGAGCCCATTAAAACAGAAGTAAGATACCTCCAATCATTATTACTCATTTTTATGGCCACGTTGTTCACAAATGACTGAATTTAGCTGTCAAATGTATAGAAAAGAAAAATAAAATCAAAGCATCAGCCATCTGCGCCCCAGAAAATGTTTATATTTTCATCGGTTGTTTATGGCGAGGAGGTCTCAGCTCCTTTGTTCCACATCATATTAGTTATTGCATGGGAAATGAGTGTTTTTCACTTTGCCATTTATAAAGCTTTTGCATTCTCTCTCTTGTGCGCGCTCGCTCTCTCCCTATATGTATTTTTAGTCCATACGTCTTGGATTGACACGTGGAATTGTGTTTGTTTTACTGGTTCTGTCTCTCTAATAGTTTTTCATTGCAAAGGGGATCCAGTGTTCATTATTTACTCTGCTTTCTTCCAGTGCCATTATTGCGAGCGCTCGGCTCAATCAATCCAGTTGCCTGATAGCTACGAGGTTCCCTGACTTACTGGAGCGGGAAGGAAACGGGAGCAGGGAGAGCTGCGAGGCGCTGCCTGGGCTCATCTCCGAGACCTTCGTGGAGGCCCAGCTCTTGGAGAGCTCACAGGGTTGTTTGTGCCGTGGGTCAGGTCCTCAGCTGGAACCACCCGGCATCCCTCCCCGGAGCCATGCGCAGAGCAGCGCAGCATCCCGCAGCGCAGGCTGAGGCTTATCCTGGACCGGGGCTGGGACTTCCAGGAGCACTTTGCGACTGGAGGGAGGAATCCACTCTCTTAACCATCCACCTTGAGGCATCTTAGCAGCCACTCGGTTTTCCAGGAAAGTTTAATGACTTTGCTTAGAAACTTGGGCCCTTTCAGGGTCTCTCTTGAGCAGAGTGTCCCAAATCCAGCAGCCACTTAAGAAAACCTTGGCCAAAAGGCATCAGGAACGAGGCGCCGTTGTTGCAAGGAGGAGTTCCACTCCATCACATCACATAAACACATATTTGGCGTGAAGGGGATAAATAACCCCTCTGAAAGCCACCCGCATCGAACACTTTTAGAGATCTGGCGCTGTGTTTTGGGTAAGCGTCCTATTTTTCCTCTTTCAAACTCCCCAAAGGAAAGTGCAAGCAGAAGTTAAAATCCCGGTGACTGCCTCCGCTTCCAGCCCTGGCCTGAGCTCCTGTTCTCCAACTTTACCTGGGAGAGCGCTGTAAACAGCGGCAGCGTAAATCTGCCGAGGTTACTCGGGCAGGGTAATGTACGGCGCACCGGGGAGGCCTCCTCCGACAGGCTGAGCGCCATTGGGGGCCCCGTGTTACCAGACAGACGCGGCAGGGGAAGGAAAGGAGAAATAAAGGGCACGGGAGCACCAAACAGCTGCAGGACGGAGCGGGTGACAACGCCTCTAGACACTGCACATGGGTTTCACAGGGGACACCTTTACATCCTCTTGCGACACAGCACACGGGTGTCTCAAGTGCCCCGGTCTCAGACGATGAGTGGCCCCGTGGCTTGCAATAGCCTCGGGGACTTACAGCAGCCTGCGTTTTCCCTCCTTACCGCATCCATCCAACACCCCGGTGCAGAGCTGCAGCGCGCCCCCGGGAGCACAGAGGGACTGCCGGGCACTGCACAACTGTCAGAAGATGCAGAAGCTCACACTGTCCTGTCCGGAAGCTGTTCCGATAGCCCTGGCAAAATCTTTCCACAAAACGCCCCCCAGACCCCCGAAAGATGCGTGCACTGGGGGGTTTCCATAGCCAAGGTCCCAGGAGAGCGTCGCCCGCCCTGCAGCAGGACACGGAGAAGCCAGGGGGGGCTCAGAGGCAGGCGACGATCCGCTGTCAGTCAGAGGGCAAAGCCAGGAATGGCGATGTCACCCACCCGTGAGGGTGGTGTCGCCAGCGACACCGAGGAGATCCGAAGCCATCCCCGCTCCCACACCGAGGCAGCGGCAGCACGTGGCCGCCAGCCTGCAGTGATGCCGAGCGAGAAATCCCAAGGAAAGCAAGTGAGGAAATGAATTCCAGGCAAGCGGCGCAGGCAGGGGGAGGGAAAGGGTGGAATGAGCGTCTCTCTTTTCAAGGCAGCTGGGCTTATTTTAATGGGCAAGGTCAGCAAAGAAATGACCAGGAAGAGAAATCGCTGCCATTACAAATCAGTCGCGATCTTGTATCAATTATTCCCTGCGCAGTTCCCTTGCCTTGGGCTGAAGCAAACACGGCCTAATCAGTTTTACATCTACGTTTAATTTTATTGGAAAGAGGAGCCAGCAATGCATCATGGGGCTGCTGTGTGACATGAAAGGTGACCCCTGCCAACTTAATGACACAATACATAACCCTTAATGAAGTCACTATCTTGTCCTTTTTCTGCTGTCTCAGCCTGATGATTTATGATGGCATCATTTTGCTTTGCCCTCTTTTCATTTCAGCTTGACAAAGTGGATGAAACAATTATCTTCGTTATCAGCCAGAGCAGTAGAAATGTGATAGCTGAGGGTTTCTGCAGGTGGAGGGCCTCGGCTATGGATCGAGTGAATGGAAAAATAAGCTTAGGAATGTTGGGGTTCCCCCTTGGTTTCTCTCTCCTGAAGACGGATAGAGGATCCCAACAAGCCTTGCAAGCCCTACATCCCTGTGGCAAGAAGTAATTTCAAGAGGCAGAGGTCTCTGGAGCTGCAGATGAAGAAAGCTGGGAGGTGTCAATACATTTCCCTTTTCAGCTTTTTCCCCTCTCCTCCTCCCCATACACACCTGCGCCAGCACGACGTACACCCGGGAATACGCCTGACAAAGGTTACAAAAAATCGGGCACGTGGGCAGCTGTATAAAGGTATCCAGTGCCAGCGATGGCTCTGTGTGTGTTTGTGCCTGATTTTATGTATAATTAAAATCAGCATAAGCTTGTATGCAATCCTTCAGAGCTCACTCTACCTCTCCATGGCCACACCACTTTCTGGCTGTAAGTGCATTACAAACCTGCTGTTACTAATTGTAGCTTCGTGCTCTGATCAAAATCACAGCCCAGCTTTTTAACCGATTTTTAGAGAAAATAGGTACTTTTTTTCCCTTGATACCTACAGAGGTTGTATGATGGAAGCCTTCTTCCAATGACAGAGATGCAGATGGAAGCTGACGGCACAGTATTTCAGTCCTGCTAGGCAGAAATGACAAAGTGCCCTCGCTAGCCATATGCTTGATGGCACTTGGAACTGCCACAGCAATATTTTTTGGCCGGTGCTGCTCAGGGTCTGATGTGGCTGTTGCTGTTTACTTAGTTTCTCCTCTACTCGGAGATGATTCAGGATGACTGTGAGCAGACCTTCGTAGCGGTACTTAGGCACATGAACAAATTGCTGCAATTCCTCACTGATTTTAAGAGATAAAAAAGACGGACTCAGCTATTCCTGTGATGTCCTTTGCCTGCACAGAGCTGTTCCCTGCAATGCCTTTTCCCAAGTCTCGAGCACACCCATTCCTCTAGTCCACACGTGGTGGAAGCCCTCCCTTCCACACTGCACCAGCAAGGTCGAGCCTCGGAGTTTTCTGCTCCATCTTACACTACTCAGCTACTGCAACTCCCAGTCACGAGCTCCTGGAGAACCCTCCGTCAGCAGAGCTGGAATTAGAATGTTGATCCAACACTTGAACACAACACTCGGCAAACTCAGCCGCGCTGTCCTGCTCCTCGCTACGGATTTACATACCCAAAAGCCTACCTTTTTTCAGCCACATTTTTGATGGTTTTGGGAGTAGCAGTCAGAAGCTCTCCAGGATTTTACCACCACTGCTTCAGCCTTCTAGCGTTCTCACATGCATCCTTGTAGGTCAAGACCTCTGTACAGTGAACCAGTTAGAGTACCTCTAATTAAGTTATTATGCCTCATTCCTGCCTAATATAAAACATGCTTATCAACCCAGATTCTGCATTAGGGCTCCATCCTCCTCCTCCCAAGGAAGGCTTTCTCTCCACACTGTGACCTGAGCCGTGTTTCTCAGGGAGGGTGGGGAAGGAATGAGAAGATAAATGTAGTTTGGCAGGACATTAAGGGAAACCACAATATTGCCTTGTAATGCAGCTCCTATCTGATCAGCAGAGTCAAATGTGGTGCCGGAGTTATGTCTCATAGGAAGTGGAACCAGCCGCCCCCGTCAAACTGATTGCCGAGATCTTCCCTGAGATACTCCTTCTGTCTGTCAGAGATACCGGCTGCCGAGGAATTCCCAGCATGTGCTGCAAGTGACCCCAGCCGAGCTAATGCAGACCCTTCTCCTGTCCCCGTCCCTCAGGCTCCGCTCCCTCCCTCCAGCCTCCTCCCGGGGCTGCAGCCGCTGCGGGAAGGGGACAGCCTGACCGGGACTGGCGCACGCTGGGCTCTCCCGGCACAGCAGGGCCAGAGAAACATGGCCTGGCTTATCCCAGTGGGCAGAGGATGCGGGACAGGGACATGGCTGTCGCTTTCTCTTACGGTGAAAGAAAGAGCTGCAGCTCCTGAATTGCTCCTTTAATTTCCTAACACCTTCCTTCTGCCCTCGCAGGAGGCATTTCCTGCTCCTCTTGTCAGTTTGGACAGCTTCCTAGGAATTCATTCACATGGAAGGTGGTAAATGTGATGCGTTGGCAGGAAACAGAGGCAGCAGTAGCCTCTAGTACTTTCAGAACAATCTGCAAAAATTTAACTAATTGATTCTCAGAGCGATCCTGTAAATTAGGTAGGCGTGAATGCTGTTGAACGGGCGAAGGCCGAGGTCCCCGAGACCCCGGCTCCCCGGAGCACCGGGGTGCTGGATGCGGTCAAGGCCCGCTGTCCCTCCTGCGAGCGGCGGGAGCGACGGCGACAGCGCTGCCAGTCCTGTCCCCACTCAAATACAGCAGAGAGAGAAGGAAAGGCTCTCCGGAGTGACTCCTCTTCCGTCAGGATAATTACAGCCACGATTAGAACTGGTTGGAAAATAGGAGCGTTTTACAAATGAAGGAACAACCAACTGTAGGGTAGTTTAATCATAATTAACGGCAAGACAGCGCTCAATGAGTAGCTGTGTGCGGGCCTGGCTGTGGCGCGAGCAGCCGTGATGTATAGCGGCTGTTTTCTACTCCCCTCTCTTTACACTCCCCTGCTCTCTCCTGTCCTTGCTTTGAGAGGTTTTACAGCTTCTACATCACCGTCCTTGCTCTGGTGTCCAAGGGTATTTAACTGCCACAGTTTGACACACAGGCTCTGGATTTGGGACCAGATGGCAGTGAACCCTTCCCAGGGAAGGGGGTGCTTTTCCTGACAGAGCGGGTGCTCAAAGGGTTAACGCATTCTTCCGCTTTGCCTGCCTTTAGTCCCACTGCCAAAAACCCCGCTCGTTCGTCTGCTGCGCTTCCTCCGCGTGTCAGCAAAGGAAATCCGTAATCTCCCAGCTACAGATTTGGGGAACTTTGACATCCCCTAATGAGGTAAACACATTACTGTCATGTACAAACAAACAGCAACAAATTAGCAGCTGACACGTGAGGAAGCCACGGCACAGCAACACGCGGCACTCGTTACAGGCAATTAAGGCTGCCTGCGTCGCCTGCTCCCGTGCCAGCCGGGTCTCGTCCCGCGCTCCCGGACCAGCCCCGGGGCCTCGCTGGCCATTCCCCATCGGCCTTTGCCTCTCGCGGCTTCCTCCTCCTCTGCCGTCTGAATCCCAGAATCCCCCAGGTTGGAAGAGACCTTTAAGCTCCTCCAGTCCAACCATCGACGCGGCACTGCCCAGCCCAGCGCTAACCCGCGTCTGGGAAACACCTCCAGGGACGGCGACTCCAGCCCTACCCTGGGCAGCCTCTTCCGATGCTCGATGACCCTTTACATGAAGAATTTTTTCCTAATATCCAAATTGCGTCCTGTTGGGGGATATACAGGGCATGGATAGGTGCAACACACGAAGCTACTGGTAGAACTGGGGCAAAACGACCTTAGAACCGCGGCTGCCCACTGCGAGGGGCTGGCAGGAGGCACCGCGGGTTTTGTTAGGGCTTCCCTGAGCGCCCAGTAGGGGCTGCTGCCAGGAACGGGACATGGCGCTGGTGAGACCCTCGGCTTGACCCCCTGGGATTGCTTTTATTCTCCAAATGGGAATGCGTCTGACCCTGGCAGGACGGACTGCAGCGGTCTGGCGGAGAAGGTTCTTTCAGAAATCAGTTTCTTGCAGTATCGCCCATAAAGATCCCAGGGTCTCTCCTTGAGGCCCTCTCCCTTGAGGCCCTATCCTGGGAAAAGGGCTCCGTAGCTAAAACAAGGTAGGAAGGGGAGACCGAGCTGGTAGAGAGAGACAGATATTTGACTTTTATTTCAGCAAAATATATTTAGCAAAAGCACTCTATTAAGCGAGAACCAGGGCAATAGGCCCATGGTCAAAGGGCTTTATTATTATAATTGCTTTGCAAGGGTGAAAGCCTCTGGATAAGAATCCAAATCAGTCATCACTCAGAATAATAATGATGAAAAAAGATAAATAAATAAAGGTAGGATCCAGCCAAAAAAGGAGCTCACATTATCAGCCAATAAACCAATAATCCATTAGTGACCAAGGTTGCTGAATAATATAGTACTTTCACAGTACCCATAATTTATACTGCAGACTAGAGAATAGACACGATTATTAGAGTGAGGGCTACTGGATGACACATGATGCATGACCGCGCGGCATTGATCTTCACACAACAGGAAGGTGTCTAGACTGGGAGATGTATGGCCGTGCGATTCAGAGCAGGGCATATTTCATGCAGGGCCTAATGGAGTAGTGGAGGCCGTGATGGATGACTTGCCTAGTTTCAGTAGCAGCGCAGTTATAGCAGTGCTAATGCGTGACCTCTCCCGCTCCCTGCGTCCTTCATTCAGTCAGGGTGACCTCATTTAAAGGGATGGAAAATGAGAGGCGCGGAGCACGAGGGGGAGGGAAGCAGGGGGAGAGAGGGGTGGAGAAGAAGAGAGAATAAGAAAAATAAAAGATAAGGAGAGGGCGTGATGTAAATGAACAATCTCTCGTGGGCTCCCACCCTGCTGCAGGCTCGCCCCAGCACTGCAGCGGCACGGGGCTGATCCTGCTCCTGTCCGCAGGGAGCTCCTCCCGACCCGCACCAGTGCTCACCAGTGGGAGCACCGTGGGGTGCCCATGGTGCAGGGCTCAGCCTTGCTCAGGCTCCCCGAGCTCATGGGACCACGCCAGCGACATGCCACGTTCCTGCCGGCTCCACCAGACCCATGGTCCGGTGTTATGGGTGCAACGGTGACGGCTGCACGGCGCCCACCTGGTCTCTCTGCCAGAAACTGTGCCCAGAGCCAGGACGGGCTGTGAAAGAGCTCCCGGCCACCAGCAGTTTTCAGCCCAGGGTGACAAAACGACCCCAAACTAGCGCCATGTTCAATCTTGTGGCGGGCCTGATCCCCTGCTGCACAATAAAGGCAATAAAGAGACTCAGCGAGTGGGTGTCACCCTCTTCCCAAGGCCCTTTGGAACCCCCATCGCCTCTTCGGCATCTCTCCCTCCATCCGTTCTTCTCCCCACGGAACACTCAGCCACCAACCAACCTCCTCTACCAGGCAGAGGCAGAGGAAACCGAGCAAGCAATGTGGAACACCCGAAAAACCCGAGGTGTAAAATATGCAAGTGGGATCAAAATTAATAAATGGCAGCAGCCCTAAAAAAACTGAAACCAATTAAACCAGCACCCTGCCATGAATCTTTTTAAATGGACGAGATTTGTTTTTAAGCGCAGCATTCAAAGTCGGCCGCGACGCGCAGCACACGGTGCCGTCAAACCCGTTACAGCCCCGGCGCGGCCGCCTGGCAGAGCTCCCAAGGACCGACGGAAGCCAGAGCACCTGCGGACCTGCACGGCCGGGCTGGCTTCGCTCAGTGCACGCCAGGACCGAGGAGGAGGAGGAGGAGGAGGAGGAGGGAAGGAAAATGTGACTCTCTGGGCAGAGCTGGAACAACATTTTCCTCTCCCTCAGGACGATTGGGAAGGACTGTTAAAACGCTGGTCTGAGGCCCCTCTCTGTTTGGAAAGGTTACTGCAGCCACACTCTGCCGAAGCCGGAGGAATTTTACTCCAAGCCCCAGCAGGTCTTGGTAGCCTGGGAGAGGTGCTGCACGCTGCCTGCTGGGACCTTCCAGAAGAGCCCCGATCAGTTCATCAGAAGAATTTGGGGGTTTTATTTGGTTTGGGGTTTTTTTAAAAAATTTCGAGGAATTTATTTGAGGGAAACAGAAACCTGGGTATTTTTAATGGCATTTTGTCATATTTTCACACCTAAGAATACCACTTTTTGATGGAAACTGCTGTATTCACTCGTTGGTAAGAAAGATACCCAGACTGAGAAAACAACATACCCAAGAGCTCTGAACTGCTTTGTCTCAGGAAATCGATGGCGGAACCCAGCGCGGCACCCAGCGAACCCTCCGTCCTGGTGCCGGAGCCCCACGCCTGCCCCGCCACACGCAGCACAGCCGGGGCCGCGGCTAAACCCGAGTGCAGCAGAGGAGGTGTCAGCCACCGCCCTCCAGCCCCTTGCTGCACGCTCCGGGCTTCTGCTGTGATGAATCCTGCGCTCCGGTAATGAATCCTGCAGGGTCCCTCAAGGTTAAATAAGATGATCTGCTGAAGCTGAAAACTGAATTGATAAAAAGGAACTGTTTGCTTTCTCCCTGTTTTGATTCTACTTTCCTTCCCTGTCGTTCATTGTTTCGGTTATCCTGGACTGGTGCCCAGGGCTGTTGTCAGCCAGCGTGTCTGCGCGGAGAAGAGACAGTCTCCGCCCCAAAGAACTTGCAGGTTTAACAGTGAGGACAGATGGATAAAATGCAGATTATTATTCCCGGTCAGGAGTAGGACACCGAGGCACACAGAGCACACGCCACCGCTTGCAGGCACAGGGGAACGGCCACAGCAGAACCAGGGACGAAGCCTCAGGCTCCCAGGGCTTTAAGCACCGGAGCATCATCCCTCCTCTTGGGAAGAGCCAGCACCCAAAGCCGGCCGTGCAGCGGTCCCTGCATGGACATGGCTGTTCATTAGCTCCTTGGAGCGTCTTTCAAGTGACTCTGTGTCCTCAGCCCTGAACTGCAGGACCCCCATGCCAGCACAGCCCCTCCTGGGATCAGCGCAGCTCCTGCACCGCTGTCTCTCTGCCCTCCACGGCGGCTGCACCTCCCCCTGCCCCAAAACCCACCCGAATCCACATGTGCCCCCTGCCACGTGTCTTCCCCTCCACGTAAGGGCTCTAACACCCCGAGCTGTGCGGAAAGAAAAAGAGAGAATGGGCATTTACTGTGTTTCCTTTACCATCTGGGCTTATTAAAAACTGCGCAGCAAATTAAAAATAGGTGGGAACAAAGATGGGGCAATGACATAAAGGGTTGCAGAAAATTCTCTGTGTACTTTTAAAAGCTGGAATTGCCATATGGACTGGCAGAGAGACATGTTTTACATTTCCACTGGTACATGACTGACATCATTTAGCATTAACTTCTATTTGAATAAAATGGTAGTAGACATTTAGGTAATATTACAGGGCAATAAATGTTTTAAAGAGCCTTGGGGGGATGCTCTTGAAACACAGTCCAGACCAGAACTCTAAAAATATGTCTTAATATATATTAACCTCTTTTAGGACTTTTGGCTCTCAAACAAATAATGGAGGATAGAGGTTCCCCCCCCCCTCCCCTTTTACTCTTTGAATTAAGAGTCCCCGGCTATATTTTTTCCCTTTTTCCTCTTTAGCTGTGCTGGGAAGAACATGAGGGAATGTAGTTAAAATTCAAAAAGGTTCCCCTTTATCATTACCATGAATCAACACAATAAATGAGCCCCTTCAGAGCACGGTAATAAGAATTTGATAAATCATCAGCCAAAAATTAACTAGATGTCAAAACAATCTTTGGGAAGTGTGATGGATTAGGGGCGATAGTGGCAATTAATCTCCCAGCATGAGTTCACAGGAGAGACTGAACGCTGGGAGATGGATAGGGGGGAGACCAAGGCCTCACAAGGTCAGGACACTGCAGAAAGGAACGGGAGAGGCAGAGAGAGACGGAGAGAAGAAGAAAAAAATTCCACTGAGTCGGCAATACCCAGGCCCCCGGCAGCCGAGGTAGAGGTCAGTCACATGCCTTTGAAAACCTTTCTGTCTCCAGCTGCTCTCCGTGATGAGGCAAGCACTTTTCTGCTCCTGCTAATAAATGCCACAAGCCGGCTCATGGGGTACAACACATGGCTGGAGGGAGCCGGCGGCCGAGGCGGGCTTCCCGCGTGGGCGCTGCTCCTTTGTAAACAAGAACAGGGGCAGCCGGAGGTGGCGGGATGCCGGAGGGGGAGCGGAGGGAGACAAATCCTCCTCTAATGTGTGAATTCATCCATACAAGGCCCGGCAGTGGGTGCGCGTGGCTTGACTAATTCCGTCTGAGCACAGGAGGGGAGAGTGCAGGAAGAAAGTGCCTCTGCAGCCATAAATCCCCATCCAGCTGGCAAAGCCGCTTTCCCAGTCTCCCACCTTGCGGGAAGCTTTGCAGCCCCGTCAGGAGCAGCAGAGGCAGCTGCGAGCTGGGGCAGCGCTCCCCCCCGGCACCGCTCCGGCCACATCTCCCGCTCTGCAGCCGGGGTCCACGAGACCCCTCTGAGCCCGCCACGGAGAGCCAGGAGCAGGGAAGGGTTTGGACCGCTCTGCCTGGCCCCCGCTGGGCTGCCCTGGGGGAGGTAGTCGAGAGCAAGGTCCGCAGCGCCCGGCGTGCCGGCGTTCGGAAGGAAGCAGCGGCCGACAGGCAGGGATGGAGGGCAGCAATCCAGCCCTGCTGTCCATCTCCACCGCCGGCCACGCAGCAGCCAGCCGGGCCGGCGCAGGCGGCAGCTGCCGCAGCCTCAGTTGCCTCCACTGAGCGGTGGGGTCCCGCCGGCGGCATCAGCTGCGCACGGAGTCGCAGAGCTTCGCGCTGGAAGCAGAACTATTCACACAGTGGCAAAAACTTCGAATAAGGGATGCGCAAAGCCTGCAAGGTTCAGGCTGGCCTTCCAGAGCTCCCCGAAAGGACTTGACATGGATGTTACGCATAAAGCCTTGCAATGATCTTTTTGCAGCCCCAAGGGCAGCTCACCCATAGCAATGGCCTGTGAGCCTTTCCCGAGCACCTACGTGAGGGCTGGGGCTGGCGGAAGAGGAACAGGGTGAAAAGCGTTCAGGCTCTGCTCCTCCGGCGCAGCCTTTGGCGCACCGAGGGGCTGTGGGATGCCCCCCTTGCCCTCGGTTTGCAATGCAGGCATTGTACCAACGTCTGCTACCGCAGAGTTTAACCCGTCAGGGCTGGGAAGCACCCAGAGGAAAAGGGGAGGGTTACACACCCCGCCAGCAAGACAGGCCTTGCAGAGATGCACTGAGGGCGTTTCTCCCCCACAGCTTCCAGGATTTTCATAGCATCCCGTACATCCCTCCTCTCCCTGCCTTCCACTCTGGGAAAGCGATTCTCTTTACCTGTGCTGGTCACTTCTACATCTCACGTCCTACCAGCAGCAGAGGCTCCCAGCTCAAGCAAAGCATTGTACAGAGGGAAATGCCCGCCACCAGCAGACACCGCTTGGCTGTTCTGCTGCCGCTGGCCATCGCTTCCCCGCCAGGGCTGCACAGCGAACCTGGCGCAGCAGCGACTCCCTGCTCTCCTCTCCCACCACCTCCAGCCCTCGGAAATCAGGCGTACAACAGGCTGCTGCCCTGCCCGGGCTCTGCGCTGGCAGCACTTGCTGACCGGTGGCAGCTGGGCCAGATCCAGCAATTATGTGCACGAGGGGTGGTGGCATATGCTGCCAGTCTCGCCCAATTTATGCTCTTCCTTCTTTGCACAAAATCTGTCACCCGGAATCCTTTGCAATCCAAACAGGGAAAGGAAAAAAAAAAAAAAAGGGTGATGAAAGAATATAAGAAGCCGGGCGATCGGCTGGCAGGGCTTCTGCTGGCTTCTCACACTTTGCTCTGGGCCTCAGGGCATGGAGCTCCCAGTGCCACTTCTCCCAGCCAGCGCAGAGCCTGACGCACACCCAGAATCGCTCCCGCCAGCCAGGGCGACGCTGGGGGCATGGGCAGACCCGCAGCCGGCTTTTTTAGGAGCGACAGCGACCACCAGAAAATAAATAATTGGCCTAGATCCTCTGCAGCCCCACTGCTGCGGTTCTCCGTTTCATCACTCCGAGGCTTGCAATCCCTTCCCGAGCTGTTTAGCATCTCTCCTCACATTCTCACTGCTGGAGCACTCTTGGCTTTGATGCACACTGTGCTCTTCCCCTCAAGCGACAAGCAGCAAATGTTCATGCGGCACAGAAAGCGCCCGTGGGGCGAGGAGGGAGAGCCTGAGACTTCCCAAAACCATCCGCGGCTGCTTGCTTTCACCGCTGGCCACCTCCGCCCCCAGCAGGGTGAGAGCACCAGGAAGCAGCAGCCAGGGCCAGTGTCTCGGCTCACCAAAGGTTCCTCTCCTCCACAGTCACCCTGGCTCACACCCAGGGGTCCCCAAGGATGATAAGGAATGTGAGATCTGGGCAGAGCATCTGGCAGTGTTGGGGGGGGGGGGCGCTGCACAGTCCCGATAGCTCCAGCCGTGACCTGAAAGCCTCTCACACGGGACAGCAGCACACGCAAGTGGGATTCTGAACCCGAGCTGCGAAAGCGGAGCTTGGAGTAGAAGTGGTTGTGAAGGGAAAGCAGAAGTGGGAGCACCGGGAAAGCGGGATCTGACAGGCAGCGCGAGCCGCGCTCCAGCAAGCTGTTGGCTCTCCTGGTGCATCGCTCCAGCAGGGCTGTTCATGGACTGAGAAGAGACAGACTCAAGATCCAGCCGGGGCTGGATCCACTGTCAAACTTGGCCTGTTCGCGTTGGCGCGGCACACAGACTCACTTACGCTGGAGACTCCGCTGCGGTGGATACTCTACAACTACAACGCAAGACACAGTCCTTTTCCTGAAGAAGTCCACAGCAGGTTGCAAACATGGGCAATGGCAATTTTTATTCTTTGGTTAAGTGCCTCAGGGCCAAATACTGTTGTCACGGCAGTAGGGTGTGGGGTCAACCCACTGAAGTAGAGAGAATTAATTCAGATTTATGCACCTCAAATAAATGGGTTGCCAGTGTCTTGAAACAGAGGTGGTACAGCTCCTCCTTGCTTGCAATGCACAACGTGCTCTCAGCGGGCTCAGGGATGTTGCAATGAGAAAGTCATTGGCTTCTCCATTAAGATAAAGCAAAATATTTGCTGCAGTCACCTGAATGTGCATATCCAGCTCAGTAATGTCTGCCGCTATAATCTGATCGTCGTTCATTTACTGAAGCAGGGTCAGCACAGAAGCATTGCATAGCTTTCCCTTCCCTACCTCATTTTGCTGCTGTGTTAACAGAAACTCAGTTACAGAACACGACTCGCTCATTATTATTTGTTGTTAGAGGCTAACGATAAGCCTCCATTAGCTCTGATTGCTTTGCTCCTGTGTATTCAGACTGTTGATAACACCTTTCTTAAATATTTGCATCCTTAAGAAGCAGCTTTTTTTTTTAAAAAAAAATATCTTATTGCATTTTTCATGATTTTCCCTGGGTTGCTCACAGAGTTTTGTGTAAGAGACAAATGCCTGGCAAACGCTCGGGTACTGCTGGCTGCTTGGCGCATATCAGTGTCAGAAAGATTTGGGGGGGAGAGAAGAACAAACCCGCCCAGCTGGAACACTTTCCCAGAATGCCTGTCTCTTCTCAAGACAGACAAGGCTTGGATAGAACAGATGTTTCCACCCAAAAGCAGATGTGAAGATGTTACTTTCCCAGGGAGGAAATGTGGTGGGGTTTATTATTAACCAACAGTCCCCATATGACAGCTTCCCTTGACCAAGAGTCGGAAAAATCTGGAAAAAAACACAGCCCTCTAATCCAAGTGGTGGCAGGAAATAGCCAGCCCTGACGGACTCTGTTGATTTATTATTATTAATTACAACCCGGAAATGACCAACAACATCTGGGAGAGCCAAATGTGGAAGAGAGAGAAAGCTTGAGCAAAGGGGCCAAATGTGTGATTCCGCGATGGCCTTCGCGGACTGCTAAACCTCGGGAAAAGCAGCTGCAAAGTCGGTCTGAGCAGCCTCTAAGGCAGTGGGAGGAAAGGCCAGCAGGGAAAGGGGAGTTACACAACTCGGAGCAATCCCGAGCCACACATGGAGCGTAGCGTGGAACAAGTGACAGCAGCACTGCAGTTGTACGGCCGCGCTGCTGAGCCTCAAAAAATGGCGCTTGTTAAGGCAGAGCGGAGCCGTGTCCCACCGCCGGCCGGAGCAGCTTCCCCACGGAGCACAAGGTGCCACCGCGTGCATACAGCCCAGCCGGGCAGCACCTCCCCGCAGCACCGCAGCTACACGGCACCAACGTGCCCAAATCAACCGATGGAAAACAGGCAAAAGAAAGAGAAGGAAGTCCAGACCAATCCCCAAGCCAAATGTAGTGAATAGGAACAGAAATCCATCAGGAAAACAATAGCAAAGTGTTTCAGTGAAAGAACAAAAAGGAAAATAGGTTTTAAAAATGTAAAACATTTGAAAAGTGACCAAATCTCTAGTGATGGGAACGTGCAAGAGACAGCTCCATAACCAGGTCCAGAAAGCTTCATCAAGTGTGGTTACCAGTTTGGAACTGGAACAAAATAAACCAGCAGTTCACAGAAGGCTGATGAAAAGCGAGTCTGTGACAGGTAAGCACCAGATGTGTGCGAGCTGGCTCACAGTCCCCGCAGAGAGGAATTGTCAGGAGAGTTTTTAAAGCACCAGTGGGCCTCCGTGAGCCCTGCGTCAGCCCCGGGGCAGCATCTCTGGCTCCCCAGACCAGCCGCTCTCGCTCCTATGACCAGTTCGGGTCTTCCGTTTGTCGCCCTGCCCGAGAGGGCTGCGGACACGCTCACGGGTCCGCTCCAAAACCCCGCGCTCTGCGCCTGACCCCAGCACGCGGGTGTGAGGGGGAGTCGCCGCCGGTATTTGAGCAAACAGGGGACCCAGCTACTCCAAATCTGGCAGGTGCACACGAATATTGCTGAACTGAGAGGCCGGTTCAGCTTTATTAAAAGCTTTGGGTTTCTTTACTCCTTTTACACTATAAAAGGTCTGCGAGTCCAGATTTTAAAGCAAACACTGAATCGACCATGACCACTGCCAGTGTAAAGCAAGACATTCTCCGCTTCGCTGCTGACAGCCCCACCTCGGGACACACGGACACTTTCCCACCAGGTACTGGTGAGCACGAGCGCCCCGACACGCACAGCCGCCAGCTGTGGCTGACCCACAACCTGAGAGCTCCTCAAACATCTGCTTATATTTTCAGAGCAGTATTAACATTGTCAGACCATGGCAAATCTACTTGATTTTAATAGACATATGTATAATACACAAGACAAAATACCCTTAAAATGGGACATGTCAGAAAATAAACTATTAACTAATGAAATATAAGGGAAGGCAGTTCCTGCACTTTCTCTCTCTCCCACACACATCCCCTGCAGCCACGGCTCAGTCAGCTCCTCCTCGTGACTCCGCGCTGCAGCCTCACACCCAAGAACCTCAACAGAAAAACAAGGATGCCTCTTCCAAGCGTGCTGAGATGGCAGGGAGCGAGCGCCGGGAAAAGGCAAGGCCTCCGCCGGCACCGGAGCAGCGCCATGCTCATGGGCACGACGCCAAGCCCTGGCCATGGAAAAAAAGAGCCCGACGTTCACGCGAAAAACCAGCTTCACCAAAGCACTTGCAGAAGGGTCCTGGCTCGGAGACACGGGCGGGAGGAGGCATTAAAAGGCCCGATTTTCAGTTTGCTGTTTGCGGTAGTTATGCTAAGAAAGCTTAAATGGGGGACGGGAACCCAGGCTGGCTTTACAGCTCTTTTCCCGTGTCAGACTGGGGGAAAGGGGCTTTGGGCACCAGGACCAACATCTCCTGGCTCTGAACGTGCCCGATGCCGAGGATGATCGCATTCTCTTTGGGGGCCTTAAAGCTCCTTCTTAAAGGGGAGTCACAGTCCCATCCTTCGACTCTCTTCCTTTATAGACACATTTGTAGAAATTGAACCTGAACGGGTTATTTCCACCCCTGCCCTTTTCCTTAATTTATTTTGTAAGGAACATAGTGCAAAAACCAACTGCACGGAGGTGAGGAGAAGTGCTCCATAATTGAGAACAATATCTCCAAGGGGCTTTTCCAATGAGGTGCAGATTTCTCTGGCATACATTTTCAGAGCTGAAGTCAGTATAATGAAGTCCAGAACTTTTAGGTTTCTCCTTTAATATATCCATCATGTCTAGATCCATTATTGACATGTTGACTTTCTTGTTTCTGATTTAAGCTGCCAGACTTGGTAAAATTGCCTTGACAGCTTTAGCATTTGTGGCAGAACACTGACATGATGTTACTTACAGCTAATTAAAGTTGAGAGCATAATAAACAATCTTGGGATCCTAGCAACCTAATTTCCTCGGGTATTGAGTTTGCTGGATCTTGACCCGAGTTCTTTGAAGCTCCAGCAAATTCTGAGACTGCCCTCCCCGCTCCGCGGGCGCTGGCTTTGGAAATCAGGGTGCCTTCTCTCCCAGTGGGATAACGGCAAGAACAGTGGGACCCAGCCTGTCTGGGGAAATGGTGAGCGATGGGGAGAGACAGGGATGGGCAACTGGTGAGGAAATCGGAAACTCTGAGATGCTGGAAGTGTGTTTCTAAGGCCATTTCAGTGAGGAGAAATGGGCCAATGGGTTATAGCTAATTAGCAACGGGATGAAAGCGAGCAAAGGAAAATTTAGACTGATTACCAGGAAATCTTTCCTACTGGTGAGCGCTGCTAGACTGCAAAGCACTCTCTCCCGGGATGCGGTGCAAACCACATCGCTCGAGCCAACGGAAAGCGGCTGGAGAAAGCGCTGCAGTAACAGCGCGCCGGGAAAGGCGGGCATGAGGGGCAGCAGCGTCGACAAGGTGACCTCACAGAAGTACATTTTCCATCACTAGTCCACAAGGTCTTGGAAACTTCAGCTGCATCAGTTCAATTCTCCTTTCCTCTCCCATGCCAGCTCACACCCAGCTTGTTTGACACAGAAGTGCCTGTCGCAGTCGGAAATGACACAGTCACAAAATAGAAGAAATTTTCTTTATCGCTAAAAATCAGTTCAGTCAAGGGTAAAATTTCACCCTTTCTTCTGATGAAGATGTTTTTGTTATTTGTTTTAACAACCAAAGAACAAAACTTGCCATACCCAAATGGGATTCTTACAGCTGACTCAGCCAGCAAAATCAGCATTTTTTCTGGTCTGCAGTGAATCAAAAATCACTACTCACTTGTGCAGAATCAACTGAAATTTGAGGTGAATTAAATCCAAAATCTCCCTCTGTTCCTACAAATGACTGACATGCCTTCTTTATTGCCAGTTTCTTGAGTGCTATTGGACTGATTTCTCTCACTTCCACTGTATCTCCTCGTTCTGCAGAAGTAGGGCAACAACACTTCACATCTTTTGGAAAGACTCCAACGCAGCGCCGGCGGCACCCTCGCCACGAGCCCGGCCACCATATTAGAGCAAACAAAAGTTAAGTTGTATTAAGTTAAATCTCAACGGAAAAAACGGTCTATTTCAAGCATGTCAACTTGCATTTGTGCATATGAAGAAGAGCAAGGGCTGAAGTCGAAGTAAGATCATGATGCAGCTGACATGTCAATAGCTAATTTTTCACTGGTTTAGCACAAGGGCTGTGGCGGTGCTCTTAATCGAGCTTGAAATAGCCTGAAACCAAACCTCATGTTCACACGAGGTTTCACTGCATTTAGAGTGGTTTCAAGATGACTGTTCTCCCACACACCCTCCGGGGCACAGCCAAGGCCCCAGAGGTGACCAGGAGCACGCGTGCACTGTGAGAAGGCGGCTCTCCGAGCCCAAGCCATTGCAGGTATCCTGCTGCACGTGCAGTGGCTCCAAGGAGGCCAAGAACGCAATTATCTCGATGGCACTGCTCCAAGTTTACAGTCTTAGGACAAACCCAGTATTTTACATTTCGGAGGATGCTGGACTGCCTCTGGGTTTTGCAGATCACCACCTCTGTTCCTCACTTCCACACTCCGCAGGGCAGCCTTACTGCAGCACGTGCTTCTCCGGGGGCTGCACCCGAGCGCAGGAGGTGGAGGATCGCGCTGCCCGGTCAGGTGTTTCTGGCCTGTGGCTTCAGGTCGGAGACTTGGAGGATGAAGTTTGTAAAAGCAAGAGAATAAGTAGCCCCAGCCTTACGTCCACTCCCAAGGGCTATTTACCAGAAAGGAGGCTGCACTGAGCACCGCAGCTGGGTTTCTGAGCCAGCGATGTGCCCCGGTGGCCAAGAAGGCCAATGGCATCCTGGGGGACATCAGGAGGAGTGTGGCCAGCAGGTGGAGGGGGGTCATCCTGCCCCTCTGCTCTGCCCCGGGGAGGCCACAACTCGAGCCCTGTGTCCAGCACTGGGCTCCCCAGTTTAGGAAGGACAGGGAACTACTGGAGAGGGTGCAGCGAAAGGGCCACAAAGATGATGAGGGGGCTGGAGCATCTTTCCTATGAGGAAAGGCTGAGGGAGTTGGGTCTTTTTGGTCTGGAGAAGAGCAGACTGAGGGAGGATCTCATAGATGTTTAAAAATACTTAAAGGGAGATGCCAGGAGCAGGGGGCCAGTCTTTTGTCAGTGGTGCCCAGTGACAGGACAAGGGGCAATGGGTACAAACTTGAATATAGGAAGTTCCATCTGAAGATGAGGAGGAACTTCTTTCCTTTCAGGGTGGCAGAGCCCTGGCAGAGGCTGCCCACAGAAGTGGTGGAGTCTCCGACTCTGGAGACATTCCCAACCCGCCTGGACGCCATCCTGTGCAACCTGCTCTAGGTGGACCTGCTCTGGCAGGGGGTTGGTCCAGATGATCTCCAGAGGTCCCTGCCAACCCCTGCCATTCTGTGATTCTGTGATTTCTGGGCAGAGCCATGCAGGGGAAGGAAGCAGAGAGCAGTTACTGCCCAAGTGAAGTGAAAAGCTTGGGGTTTAATATGTCTCAAGGCAGAACATCTCCCTGGGCCCCTGGAGAAGCGCAATGACATCACCCTGAACAGTCCTTGCTCACTCCTTACTTCATTGGTCAAGGGGGGAGTGGAATTACAGCGTGGGGCTGGACATGCTGCCTCCCCCGATGGATGCTGGCGTGAAGCAGGGAGAGGAGCTCCACTACCCAACAGACTTGGCTGGAAGCAGCCGCTGCTGTGGAAGCGCTGCAGGGGGACGCCGTTCTCAAAGGTGACAGGGGCACCCAGGAAGACAAGGTACTGCAGGAGGAACGCCGCTCTGCTCCCAGAAAATGAGGTGTGGATCCAAGCCTCCCACCCTGGCCTTTCCCAGGAGCCAGGGAAGGCAGCGTGGGCTGGGCTTCAGGGTCTGGAGACGCGGGAGGGACGACTGCTCGCAGCACTCGCTCCCTTTCAAGCTTCCTCTCCCACTTTAGTCCTCCCTGTTTCCTGGCGTTTCAGAACCCCTGAACTTCATTTCACTTTGCCGGCTGCACACAGACCTTTTTAGCAGGCGGGTGCAGACAGGATGGATGGTAGAGGGACAGCAAAGGAAAAGGAGAATTCACACTTCTCAAATCCTATGCCAAAATCCCAAATTTCCCAAATCCTCTCAGCCTGCAGCGTTCCCTGTCTCCAGAGCAGTTAATGCAGCAATTCCACTGAACTCACTGCAGGCATGGGGGGGAACAACCAAAAAAACTCAGCTCTTGGGTGAAGGGCCCCTGCAAAAGTGGCATTTCCTCCCTTTTGTCGTGGCTGGGGCTGTTTTCAGTTCCCGATTGTTCCGACTCTTTATTCCTCACTTTCAGACTCTTGTTCATTTCCAGCTGGGCTGTGTGTGTGCTTCAGAGATCCAGTGGGAAAGGTGGTGCGCGGTGACCCCCAGTCATTAATCAAGCTGCCTAAGCCGGGGCCTTTTCACAGCCAGAGCCTGATTATTGGCTCTTGGGAGCTGCGTAATAAAATGACAAGGGGAGTGAGTCTATTTCCTGCCGCCAAACTGCTGACATTAATTCACACTGGGGGGCTCGGGGAAGGCAGCGGGAGGGGGAGAGCAGGGAAAGGGAATCTGTCTGCGCGAGTCGACACTGCGGGACCCGCATGCCACTACCCAGCTGCCGTGCGCATGTGCGCGGCCAGACGTGTAATGGCACAGGCGTGTTCACGTATGCATCAGCTCTCCTACGGAGCAGAGCACAGCACTGCGGAGAACAATACCGGCTTACAAAATAGCAGACAAAAATCTTGGATCAGAACTAGGCTCCAGCTCTTGATCCTCCATTACTTCAGAGGTCCAGACCCGCTCTGCAGCCACTTGCTTTGTCTAGACCGATAGCCACTCTACTACGTTTAAAAAGCGCCCTTTTTTTTCAGTGGTAGCCCTTAAAAACAGCTAGAAAATTAGGTCAACATTTATAAAAGTTTACACTACAACTTTAGCTCAGATTCCCAGACGGTGGCCCAATCTAAGAAAGCCCCAAAGAAAACGACCACCACCACACCCATTCTGACCGGAGCGCACGGGGTGCGCGGGGTTCGCCTCTCTCGGCAGTGAGCTGTGGCTGCAGAAAGCCTTGTTTCCAGCTACCTGCCGTGCTTCCAAGATGAGAGGAATCCATCCTAACAGCCATGAAAGAACAAAACAGAGCCCCCCCCACCACCACAAGGATCAACAACTTGAAGTACTTCACAACCGAGATCCTAGAGTCCTCGCGTCTAGCAACGGGGCGACTGCACCCTGACATTCCTACTGCTGAGGATGGTAAATACAACTGGTAACAATTTTCTAAAATTGCCAAAATTTCTTGTTCATTTCTTTTTTTTCTTAGTTAATAGTTCTTTTGTCCTGACTCTAGACATTTTGCTAATCAATTTATATCATATGGGAGCTATCAGCAGAGATAGTCAAGCCTGGGGATATGTAAAACCTTTCCCTTGCCTGAAGAATCCAAGGAGACCTTTGACACTTGCCAAATTCCCTTGCAAGGGAAGGGTAAGAGAATGAAGTCAGAGCCAAAATCTGCAAAGTCGCTTCTTCATTAGCCTTCAAATATAATCTCAAAACCTTCCTCTGCTGATACCATCTTTTTATGGGGCAACAACAGTCGAGGAACTGTTTTGCTAAGACTTCTTCTTTTCATACTGTCGGCTCTGCTCCTTGCACACTACTCACCCGCAGCCTGGCCTGGCCATCCGGCCCCTCAGCTTGTCCACGGGTGGCTGCCGAAGAGCCACGCGCGTGGAAGTTCAGGATCTGTTGGAATCCACCAGGTCAGCTGCTGGGACATGAGAAAGCAACGTGGCGTGGGAATGGCAGCAAAAAGAGAAACAGCTCTGCTAGAGCACGGATGTTCTTCTGGAGCAGCGTCCTCTGAGACAACGTCACCTCACCAGAGTACTTCCAGTTGCACATGCGGGATACTTTTTGAGCCTGACTGATCTTTGACATGATCCTTACAGTCAGTAACAACCTTGCAAAGCGGCAGAAAATAACCTCAGAGTTCCTTCAGCGTGGCACGGCAGAGAACAGTCCCAGCGAGCTCTGCAGAGGTGTAAATGTCTACGGGAAGCATTGGGGAATCAGCTCTAAATTCTTTCCTGAAACATCCGTTAAGGATCGGAAATGTAAGCCTAATGTCCTTGCCACCAAAGCAAACCCAACCTTCTGGGTTAAGCAGAACCTGAAAACACATATTCCTCCAACCTCCAGCCACCAAGAGCCACTCTACCACCACCCCCAAACCAAAACAATCAAAAACCCCATCCCACCGCATATGAAACTGCATGAGGGGCTGACAGGAGGTACGAGAGAAGCCTCTGCTCCACAGTCCAACCCTGTTTTCCCTTTCCTAGTGAAGTAAAGGGAAGATGGAAACTGGGGAAACTGAACGACACCAATTGAAAGCAACAGACCGGAACCCCACCAGTCTACAGCGGCAGAGCCGCCTCTGACGGAGTGGCACCACTCTGCAGCGTCGGAGGACCCTGCGCGTCACCGATCACCGGCAATATTGATCCTCAGAGAGTGTGTAACCAAGCCCAGGATTTAGTCCCCAGACCCGCCACGCACCAGCTGCGCCAGCGAGCACCCAGCGGCAGCACGGGGCTGGCGTAGAAAGCAGCCAGTAAATCAAGGTGTGCGAAGGAAGCAGTATCATTAATTCTCACGTGTGCATCTGAGCAAGAAGTGCCTGACAAAAAAAGACCCATTTGCCATTGCAACTATATCAAACCTTCTACAAAAAGTCACTTTGAGGTCACTGTTTTTGTCCAGTATTTCAATACATTAAATGCAATTACTTCATTGTTGATTTACCTGTCATTAGAGGCATGTGTTTGAACATGATTTATTGAGTGAGTTTTGTGCCAGTTGACTTGCAATAGATTGCACAATATTCAAAAAGGCTCATTTGCTTGGCATTACATTAGAAGCAGGGTGATTGCAACACAAAGCAATGTAAATGAGTTCTGAGAGGCTCCATCATTCATGTTGTCATGTACTGAATCCTATTATTATTTATTACCATAATTGTACTGTGTTTCCTGGGGCGATAAATTAGGACTGATGGGTCCCGCTGACAGCCAAGGACTGGACTCGCTCTATATAATTTAATAGGGATACTGTTGGATCTCTGCTCGGAGGAGACTTAGGGAGGAATTTAGTAACTAAGCAAAATCTTTTCCTAAAAAAATTAAAAACAAAATAAAAGCACTGAGGTTTTTTTCCCCCCTTCTCCCTTGGCAGCAATTTAAGTCTTGATAAAAGCTGCAAAGGAAATGGGAGCACTCTGTCTTTCATAATAGGATTGTTAAAAAAAATCACTGCCCTGTGTCACAATCTGTTTTATGCTCCCTACTGACAGGCAGCCTCGGCTGGGAACAGAGGGACGGAGGATGACTTAAAGGGACAGCAGTGACAGCTTCTGCCCTCCAGCACACCAGCGCGAATCCAGCCCACGACTGCAAGTGGAAGTTGTGGCTGTGGGGAGGGAGCGAGGTTGTCCCTACGCCTCGCACACCCGCTCACAAAATGTCATCAAAAGCAGCTTTTCCTGCAGTCTCGCAGGAGGCTGCCGACCAGCCTGGCGGATCTCACTGCGCACCCAGCGCCTCTCCCCAGCCCCGCGTGGTCTCCGCAAGACCCAGAGCCCCTCGGGCAGGGTCCGCAGGCAGCCCGGGTGCGCGTTCCATCGGGGAGTTTCCCTGTTTCAGATCCCGGGGGTGTTTTAGGCCTAAGGTTGATAACGACCTCCCGGCTGAAGCCTGCGCTTTCTGCTGAGCGCGTCTTCCCGTGTCATTGACTTCTCAAGCCCCGCGGGGTCCGTGCAGGACCCTCAGCAGCCCCAGGAGCCCCTCAGGGAGCAGACGTAGCACAAAGGTGGGACCCACAACTCCTAGTGCATTTTGAGCCACCACCACCTGTTGAACCCAAGCAGTTTGTCCTCCTCCCTTCAGGTGCTCCAGGGTGCAAAACACAAGGAGTTGTCACAAAACTTCCCTCTTCATTATAATTCAACCGGCAAAAGCTTTCCCAGTGGGACGACTACGGTGACAACAGGAAAGGCAGGAGATGGTTAGACTGGGCGTGCTGGTGCGTTGGTGCAGGCAGTCCTGGCACTGCCGGGGGCTGCACGACTGTTTTATTCTTGGCCCAGCTGGGACACGCCTTCCGCTGTTACTTAAGTGAAAAACCAAACACTTCATATGAAGCTGCTGATGAATGAAAGCTGTGACCTTTCCCTCTTCTATTTGAGCTTGGAATCAGAAAATGACAGAAAAACCAGGAGAAGGGTTTTTCCCCATCCCACATGCTGTGAGCCTGGATCTCCAAGCACACAGGATCCAGCATCACGGCAAGATTTGCCCTAGTCCTCAACTGACTGGCAAAGCCGTGGCTTGGGCCAGACTGGCCACCGAGGCCACCGACTGATGCTCTCCCCGGCCTCTCTCTCCAAGGAGAGGGGGGAGAGAGAAAGAGCCTTAGGAGTTTGGAAGGAACTAAACTACTTTAATGAAATATTAATAATAAAATAATAAAAAGGAAATAATGAAATATATACAAAACCAGATCAAGCTCCCAGGATGATGATCGCATCACCAACATGCATGGATAAAGTCCTAGACTGGACTCAGTGACGGANCACCGACTGATGCTCTCCCCGGCCTCTCTCTCCAAGGAGAGGGGGGAGAGAGAAAGAGCCTTAGGAGTTTGGAAGGAACTAAACTACTTTAATGAAATATTAATAATAAAATAATAAAAAGGAAATAATGAAATATATACAAAACCAGATCAAGCTCCCAGGATGATGATCACATCACCAACATGCATGGATAAAGTCCTAGACTGGACTCAGTGACGGACAGGAACTAGATTCCGGATCTGGATTCTGGAATGCAGGGATTGGGATCAAAGGCAGAGGAACAGAGTCCTCCTCAGATGCTGACCACTGAAGAAAGAGGGCTGACCCGTCGATCCCTCAGCGTTTACACTGAGCACGATGCGGATGGGATGGAGCACCCTGTTGGTCAGGGTTGGTGCCACCCCTCTGCGCTTTTCCATTTCCGACCCTCCAATGGGGCAAATCAAAGCTGGCTGCCCTTGGCTGTGACAGCAACAAGGGTGAGCAAGAGCCTCTCTGCATCCCATCCCTTGGCATCAACTATAAACGTCCGTGTTACCACTCTGAGAGCGAGCGGTTTCTGCACAATAAGCTGTTAATTTCAGTAGTTAGAAGAGGCCTGAATTCTCTCTGCATCGACCACTGCAGCAACGTTCTACCCTTAGAGCTGACAGAGTCCCAGCTGCTGAAGATACAGAGACAGCAGGAGCAGAGCAGCCACCAGAAAGAAGCAAAAGCTTCCATGCCCTCAACAAAACCCTCCAGAAGCGCTGCAAGAGCGCTGTTTGCAAAGCTGGAGAAAGGATCCTGTAAGGAGGACAGGGGAAATGGGGAAAGCACGTCTCAGGTTCTGGTACCCAGATTAAGATTCAACAACAAGGTTCTTCCTTTTTCCATGCTTTTAAACACCGCCAATACTCAATCTTTCTGCTACAGTCCCTCCACAGAGACGCAGAGCTGCAGAACCTCAGGACTGTTGGACTAGAACAGGTTAATGGTCCCTACAGTCCTGTATGTTGTATTTGTGATCAACCAAATGTCCATAAATCCTCCTAGTGGACAATTTTATGGAATAATCAACACATCAGGGATATTTGCTTCTAACCTGTTCTGAGTGAGTGACTGGCTCATGCCCTGAGGCATGAGACCTTATTGACTGGATCCATCTCTTGTTCAAGTCAATAGATATCTGTCAATTCAGGTCAATTCAAATGAGATTTTATGGACAGGAGAAGCAACACAAAATGTTGCCAAAGTGTGAGAAAATGCCGGCACACCCCTAACCTTCCCTGTGCCGTCTGTCAGAGACAGACACGACCTGCACTGGTTTCACAGAGACTCACTCGCAGCTTCATCGAACAGAAATTGTCCTTGATTTAGCTTCATTGACTTAATTGAGCTGAGCTATGCTAAGCATCAACAATATCCATCCTGTTTCTCTATGGACACCATCAGAAGTAGCGCGAGTGCATTAAAAGGCTGAGGTTGTAAACCCATAATTATGTTAGAAATAGGGCAATATGGATATCTTCTGCCAGAGAGCACCGAGCAGCGCCCACGGCCGAGCTACCAGCATCCCCAGTTAACCCCCCCGCCCCGCCGATCGCTGCTCCGGCTCATGTTCTCCCTACCCCACACAGACACATGAAACTTGTCACTCAGACATCAAAGGCGCTTTTTGCTCACCCTTTCTCAGCGGTGACACATTTTTGGCCAAGCACATCACATTAATAGAACTTGCTGTCAAACAAGAAGACTTTCAAACAATGGAAGGATTGTGCACTGTGCGGCACGGCTGATGGGCAGATCACCAGGTAATGTGATGCAAGAGCTATAAAATATCTCAAAGACACAAGCAAAAAACACAGAGCCTAGTTACGAAGAGACTTGCGGTTTGTAGAGATTTTTTTTTCGGTATATATTTTGGATCAGACGCTGGCATCGGACTTGATTGGGTTTCCAATCCTAGCTTTAGTTTAACATGCACATTTCCTTCTGCCGTGCAGTGTTTCCGTGTGTTCTCCAGTGCCTCCCTCCTTCGCACACACTCCCCAGCCTTCATTTCACTTGAGACAAATTATGGGCCGAGTTCAGCCGGCCTCATAGAATCAGTGAAAGTATTTCAAACATACCATGTTGTACCGTAACCTGCGCAGGAACAGCCTGCTGCTCACGGGCACTTTTCACCATAAAACAAAAAAAAAAAGCTTTGCTTTGCACAACACTTTTCCTGTTGTGGCTGAGCCCCAGCAGGAGCAACGGGAACAGCTTTCGGGAGAACTCGCACCTTGCGATGGAGACGGGGGAGCGCAGGGCACGCGCCCGAACCGGCCGGCCCCGGGAATGTGTCCCGAGACCTTTCCCAATAGAGGCCTTCAGTGCTCCAGGGGGTGATTAATTAGAATTTGGGGTTGGAGCTTAGGAATAGTGACGGTTCTTTTCTATAGATCACTGGTAAGCTAATGAATATCAAGAACTAGTATAGGGAGATGAGAGAAGGTGAAAGAAAACTGCGCACGGGACCGTAACCCCAACTCAATCTAGCCAGGTGAGTGGGTTTTTCCCTTCCAGACCCTCTAAAAAGGCCAGTGCAGCCCTTGCAGCAGTGGTGGGAGTGTCCGGGCAGCACGTGCTGCTACGGCTGGGCCGGCGGCACTCAGGGCACCGCAAGAAATTCCTCCAGGGATGTCAAGCCTGCATGAAAATAATCCTACTGGTGTAGGGGTTGGATCTTTCTTGGAGGCACAGAAGCGCCGGGAAGGAGCACGGCGCTGCCGTGTGCCAGGGTAAGCGCTGGCGAGCTTCAGCGCCGGGACCGCGGCGGTTGCGGATGGCTGGGAGTCACCGCACACCTTTAAAGGACGAAGCATAACGCGTTTCTCCTCCTTCTGCACGCCTCCTCCGGCAGCCAGGGAGCCCGGGAGAGCCCCGCAGAACTCCGTTTATGTTCTGGGAATGAAGACAGGGATAGGTCAGAGCAATGGACACCACCTCTGGCTTCGGTCGCGCAGGCCGGCAGCACCCACGGGCTGGCAGGGGGTTCTGGCCCTCGGAGACCTCCCTGGGTTTACGTCGGGGTCCCAGCAACCGGAGGCCACATACCCCACTGGCAGCCCGGACGGTCTCCGGAGGGATGTTTTGCGCAGCTTTGCCAAGCTCTCGTCATCTGTACATCCCTGCACACATCGCCCGGAATATTGCCGCGATACAAAGTATGACTGACTAGAGAGATGGAGGTATTAAGCATGTGTCTTTGTCAGTTATGGCCATTATCATTAGCAGACTAGCTACTATTCCCTATATATTCCTTTTAGAACCGTTTACAGCTGAAACATTTTTAATGGCTCGATGAATATGAATGCAACATTTATAACCATTTACACATATGAGACTTGGGGGCACATCCATCTTTCATTGCAGGCACATAACCTCCCATCGCCACACTGTCACGCTGAAGGGGGAGTGGGGAGAAGAGGACCCCACTTTGTAGTGAAAGATGAGCACGTTATTTCTGCCTGTTTTGTAAAACACATGTTCAGGAGTCTCCCTTATTGTCACCACAGACTTCTCTCCCCAGTCACGCACTTATTTAGCCTCTTTATACTTTCATTAACAATGGAAAAATGCAAGCCGTTACATCTGTTAGCAGACATAATTTTAGACAAATACAACTTCTTATCAAATAAGCCTGCAATAAATGTTTCATGAACAGAACCCTTCAATAGAACTCCCAACACTAATTTAATGAGAAGTATCAAATGAATTTTTTTTTTAATTCTGATATCTCCCCTGAGACAAATGATACTTTGCAGGCCTATTTTTAACAAATGAATTATTGACTTAAACTGGCACAATTAATCACAATATAATGGGATCAGGGGATGTTAGAGGCTCATTCAGCACGGCTGATGATGAGTACTGACTCTTCCAAGAAATGAGGCTCTTTAATCACTCACAGATTAACAGCTACATGCTTTCAAATTTCAATCACAGGGAACTGGCAGTGTGGAATGAAAAGGGCCCACTCCAGCAAGAGGGAAGAAAGAGGGAGGGTTTCTTACCCCATGAGAGCCCCAGTGCTCGTCGTCTCAGAAACAGGCACCCAACTTCCCTTGGGAAATGACAGGATCTAAATCCTGCTGCATATCCAGGAGTTCTTCCTTACAGTCTTTATCAGGTAAGAATTTGGTTTCGAGAGGACGGAGCATGCTCACAACCCAGCAACACCTGCCCTTAAGGGAAAATCTTCAGGACTTAATAGAAGTAGGTTCTTAACTAATCCTCTCCTTACCAGGGCAATTCTCTCTGAAGTTTTTGCACCTTCCTGCAAAAGGTGCCACTACACCACATGCCACGACACTAAAGGTGTTGGTTTGGAGTAATTTCTTTTCCTGACTTTCTCTGGTGAGCTCCGTAGGCTTATAAAGACATTTCTATGAATTACAAGGCTCTCCCCCAACCCGCAGCTGGGTTCTGTATGCACCAAGTCCTGCATCCAAGAGCATCCAAACCCTGCGGGCAGCGGCACTGCAAGGAGACCGAGCACCCTCTGCTTGCACCTCCCGCAGTTGGTACACCAAGGGTCCGTCCCTTCTGCTCCACGGAGGCCCCAGGCTCTGAGCTGGCAAAGCACGGAGGACCCTACATGCAGCAGAGGTTATGTCAGCTCTGGCAGTGCCGAGGGCCCTGGTACTCTGCCCATCAGGAACCTGGATATTTCTTTGTCTTTCCTCAAAGGCTGGAGTTCCATTTTTCCCTAACCGGAGCACGAGGTGCGTTAGCCCCCAGGAACCGCCCCGGGGAAGCGCAGACTCCCCAGCCCTGTGGTTGTCCCAGCCCCAGCACACCCAGTCCCGAAGGCAGCCCCCGGGTAAGACCTCCTGCCCCCCGGACCAAGAACTCCCCTATCGGGCTGGGCATCAGCCAGCCCCGGCGCACGAGAGCCAGGGTGGGTCCGAGCCTCAATGCCGGACTCACGGCGGGAGGAGACCTGCCAGGGCTCTTTATCCCTTTGAAGCACTTGCAGAAGCGGCTGGTGTGTTCCGTGCAGCAGCACCTGCCAAAGGAACTGCAAAAGCTGCGTCTGAGGCCCCCGTGGAAAAGGCATCGCTGATTTATCACCTTGGCAAGACTCTGAACTCTTGCAGTTGCACAGACACCGGTCGCAGCAGGAGCCTTCCTCACACCAGGGATTTGATGCAATTGTCTTGCCGTGATTGGGACTGGAAATTCTTTCAGCTCCCCAGACAACATTTGACCCAATTAAAGAGTAATTCAGAAGCTTTTGCGACAAACAATAACAAAATAGTCAGTACACAGATTAACTTTTAAAGCCAGAAATGGCAAAGGAAATGAAACAAAATTAACATCAAGGCAAACCAAATGCACGCTGAAACTACATGGAAAGTCAAATACTACGTCTGCTTTACTTCGCCAGTCTTGAGCTCGGGGTTCTGTCTTTCCTCAGCAGCAGTTAGCGACATCTCAGACACCTCAGGCAGAGCTTTTCCTTCAGCCTGTGCTGCCTGAGGTGCCCGTAACACCCTGGAATCTTGCAGGGAAAAATTCTCAATTTGACAAGAGACTTGGCAAGTAACTAATGGGCATATAGATTCCCAGCAGCTGAGCTTCAAACAAAAAAATGCATTTTTGTAATTTGCACTTATAAACAATTTTAAATATTCACTCCTTTCTAAACTGGAGAAAGGGAGCAATTGCCAGGGTGTGTCACGTGCGTCACCTGGCCCCACATCCTGCCTCTGACAGCGACCTGCATCAAGCGCCTCGGCAAAAGAATTCAAGAAACTTCATGCAGGATGTTCCAGAAACAAAAGGAACTGCACAAAGAGAGACTCGCACAACCCACACGGCTGTCTCTTCCTGGCCACTTAAAGTTATAAACAAACCCAAACCCTGAAACATATGTTTTTCTGTTCTTTCAATACGTGTTTGATTACTGTTTAGCGTTACACCTCTGCATACTAACATTGTTTAGATAAATATACAATCTCCCTTTGACTCATGTGCAGAAAAATAAACAAACAAACTTCCTGGCTAAGGGTTGAGGAAGGAAATAGCTGGCTACCTCTGAAATCATTGTCCAGAGGTGAATTTCACTGGCCCTGAAGCCAACGCTAGTGTCGGCGCTAAGGGCTACCAGAAAGAAAGTCTGGGTTTTTTCAGGGGGAGATTCTGCGATGGAGCTGATACAGCGGGAAGAAATAATGAAGACGGTTTTCCCTCTGTGCAGGAGCCTTTTGTTCCCTCCATACCGAACGGTATTTGCCAAGAGTGTTATGATATTGCACAGTTGCTGCCTGAGAAAATCTCCTAGTAATCTTTGCCTGGTTGATGTGTAATATTAGACTTTCAAACGAACAGGACCTGGTAATACTAACAGCTCAATACATTTAAAAATGTCAATACGGCCAATGTGAACCCTCTTCTCTTCCCTCAACTTTGGATTTTACCCGAGAGCGTGTAACAGTCTCCACTCGGATTTCACTGCAAGAGCAGCATCCAGGTTATTTTCCTCATATATAACTACCTCCAAATATTTTGACAGGGAGAGGTGACAGTTTTCTGTCCGCTTCAGTCCTGGTCCTTGTTGAAGCCGACTGACAGAGCTGCTCAGAACGGCTTCGCTGTATTCACCACGTGGCGTGAACAGCTGCACGTCCTCAAGCAGGGAGGAAACACTGCGGCTCCCATTATCCCTAAATTCACACAGAAAGGGGGAACAGCTATTTGCAATGGAAAAGCAGCAGGAAAGGGACTGGGAAAGGTGGCAGATGTACCGGGCTGTGCCAGAGCTTTTCAGCAGGGCTCAGGGTCTGCGGGGCCGAGCGCAGACACTGGGAGACGGCGAGCGAAGCCCGTTTATGCTTCAACGTGCTGAAGCCTTCTCACAACCAGCGCTGTGCTGGGAAACCGGGGCCAACTCCCGGGTCTCTGGTGGAGGTCTGGTAGCCAAAAACCATTCCCTTCTTTATTTTAATTTATAGGCCTGTCAGAGAGTTAGAATTGATTGGGAAGAGCTCTTGTTTTACCTATGGTGGGAGGAAATCAAGTGATGTTAGCAGCAACGCTGGGCACATTATCATCTGCTGGTTCCATTTAACAACTTCTCACAACATATGCAGTTTACATTATGGTATCCTGCACATGTAGTCTTTGGCTGAAAATATCCTCCAGAGCTCTAAATTTATGGTCATGCAAATACTCAGAGAGGCAAGAAACAGGCACGCCAAAGAATGAGAAAGGAAAGCCTTCTCTGTTTCTGCTTCTAGGTCACGTTAACTCTAACCCTGCCGTGCTGCATCGCAACAAGGGCGGCCGGTGTTCCAGCCGCATGCCCGCACCTTTGGCTGCGGCAATTCCTCAAACACCGTCATCTCGCACAGACTCACTGGGCTGCCACGGGCAGCTGGAGCTGGGCCGCCGAGAGAAGATCTGCTTCCAGCCAAGCTGTCTTTCCCTTTCTCCGCAGGGCTGGCAGAACAACAGCCCTGGCTCTGCCATTATTCCTGCCTGCTCTGCATCCCTGGGGAGTCTCCCGAGTGCCAGCGGACCCTCAGGGCAGCACTGTAACCACCACGGAGTTTGTTCCCTGTTGTTGCTGTCCTTTCTACTATGTTTTTTTCACCTGACATAGAAGTTCGGTGTGACACAAGAGGCCTGAACAGCCTCTCTCTGTCCATCCTTTCGGCATAACTAACTCCGCTCTCCAGCACGGACCCAGAGAGCTGCTCTGGTACCGTGCAACGCCAGGCGGAGACACCAGCCTTCATCCCAAAATCACTCCAGAGACCCGCTGAGGATCCTGAGCTTATTAGCCCTCCTTGCCCGGTTTATTAGCTTGGGCACAATTATGCTGGTGCTGGAGTTGTGGCCTCGATATTACTTTGGTGTCTTTGCACAGCGCCAGCCAGTGGCTGTAGTTTTTGTCCTAGTGGATTTGCAGGCTTAATGAAAGAAAAGGAAAACAAAAAGAGGTTGTTCAAAAACCTCCATTTCACGTTAGGGCACAAACAATATATATAACACCAATGCAGCAATCTGTCAGCTGTCAGCAAAAGCTTTGCGGGAAATTAATTTTCAAGTGCAATTTCAGTAGCCCGTTGATGTAACGCTGTGGAACAGCAGGAATGGATCAAACGGGAAGCGGACCTGTACGTTTCCTCACTGTGTGCTTTTCACAGCAAAGATGCAGCCCACTAGAAAAAATAAAGTGTTATCTAAGGAATTTTACTTTCTTTGGAACTTTTGGCTATGCTAGGCTGGATTGTCAGTTCATGTAGATGAACACAGTTTCACGGACACAGAAGTAATCTCATTTTCTCCCCAAAGGTACTGTGACCCTCTGCTCTGAGGAGCGGCCAGGCGGACCAGGATGGTTAAAGCAGCAAAAAGTCACCAGGATTCGGTTACCAGGAGTACCACACAAATGACAGCACGTGTCACCCACAGCCGTGTCCAGAGACCATTCCTCTGTGCCAGTCCAGCCAGCCCATCCACTGCCGCTGGCAGCAGCGAAGCCCCGAGCGCGGCTGCTCCGTGCCATGCTCCAGCGTAAGAGCAGTAAATACAGCTATTCCCAACCTCTGACGAGCCCACATCATAAATTAGTCCGTCCCTTTTGGCCACATATATGTTAACTACAGTGCAGTTTGGTCACAGCTACTGTACAGTTCTATTTTTTTGATAGATTTAATTACTCCTAATTTATATCAGGCAGAGCTGCACTTCCTATGTGAAGCGCTTAGCGCTGGCACTTTAATGTCATGCTTAATACACATTTTTAGAGCTCCGGTCATTAACTACACGATAGATTTGAGCCCTGGATTTACTCAATGGTGCTCCAAGGCCTCGCTTGGCTTTGGCAGAATATGGGGAAAGTCTAATCCGTGGTGCCCGACACACAACACCTACTCGGTGTCCCGCAACTACACCCCGTTCCCCAGCTTTGCTCTCCCAGGGAAGAGCAGTGCCCCTCTAGGTGTGACACAAGGTTTATTTTTGAGGAGAGATTCTCAGCTTCAGAGGCCTGCAAGCCTTCACCCACCATAAATCAGTGTGCTAAGAAATGAAAGCAAGTTTATGTTTCTTGGGAATGCTTATTATTGCGACAGTTCAAAAATGAAATCTCTTATTTGTGAGAAAAATATGGTTGAAGTTGTTCCTGCATGAGTAAATGACCCACATTCCTACTTTCCTCTTAATTTTTTAATAAGCTGATTCATTCACTGCACGGTATCACTACATGTTCATATCTTTATCAAAAACATTAATAAAATATTCACTTGTATTTGTTTACCAAAAATGCCTTTTATGGAGATGAAATATTTCTAAAATGTGCTCGCTTATGTTTTTCACCAAGCAATATATTAAAAAAATCCCCAAAACAAAAAACATAATTTGTGTTGGTGATACGTAAAGAATTTTGACAGTAGCAACAACTTGTTTTGTGAAAACTGTTTTTGAGGGGAAAAAAGCAACTCTTTCAAATTCCACAATTTAATATTTTTAAAAAAACCGCTGTAACAAGTTACTTGTGTGTTTGCTCATCGCTGAACACTACGTGTCCCTGATGCCATCTGAGGCATCTGAACACTGTAGAAGCATAAATATAAATGAACATACTAAACGGTGATTGCCAAGTTGTCCAGCCCATCATCCTAAAATGGCCATTTAGGACAAATTCCTCGAAACTCACGAATGCAATTCTTTTCCTTTCAAAGGCCCTGTCTACAGGGTAGGTTGAGGAAAGTTGAGACAAATGAAGCCGAAGTACGTCGTTACTGCGCGCACATCAAAGCCCTGTGGTGAGATGAAACTGCAGCCAACTACAGACGTTCTTCTGCGGCAGAGCAACCCCACGGGGTTCAACAGCCCCGAACTTGTGGTTGTAATCTCAGACAATCAGTTACTCCTCACGCTCCCCACACAGCCAGGCCCTACGCACGCCTAGGAGCTTACGGGTTGCCCGAGTTGCTGCCGTCCAACCGAGGTGTTCGTGGACCACTGCCATTCCCCGGGAGCTGCTCAAGGCACCCGAGATGCCCAGGCTGGTGCCCACGACGGGCGGGTGGGATCCCGCTGCCCCGGTTCTGCTGCTGCGGCAGGACCCGTGTGGGTCCCTCTGTTTCAGAGCAGCCCTGGTGACACCACCACCACAGACGGGTGGCGCTGCAAGGGACACTGGAGCGAGGTAAAACTGCCAATTTTCTGGGCTTTCTACAAAGCACATCTGTTCCACCATGCTCTTTCCTGATAGGAGTAAGTAGGACAAGGGAAGTTTTGCTACAGAAACTGCAATTACTGGTGGCGTGTGTTATTCATCTTTCGATTATTTATGAGAACATAATAACAGAAAAACTGAGCAAACAAAGCCCCCCTTCCTCTACCCCTTTTCCTCCAGACAACCAAATGTAAGCAAGCGGACTGTGCTTACGAGTTGGCTTTTACAAACAGGCAACCACGACGTAGAAACCGAGGGGAAAATCACCCCTTTTCTGATTGGCAGGTGCCACCGTGATCAATAAGGGCAAAGAAAACAATTAGAAATCACTGTTCAATTTGCTGTTACACCATTTCGGCAAACAAAGGAAAGCCTCCGCTGGCGGCAGAGAGTGACACGGGCATTGTCTCCCGTTAATCAACGCCACCCCGCACATGCCCCGTTCCCCCCAGGAACCAGCCGTCCCTCCAGGGGAGCTGCGTGTCACCGGAGAGGGACGCAGCTGAGAAGGGATGAGTGAAGAATCAGGCATGGGGGACTCGAATTCATCTGCAAGCAGGTGTTAAGTGAATTCCTCCAAAAGGACAAGATTCATTCTTTTGCCAGCTTTGGGATGAATTAGCATGAATTCATAATCCATAAATCCTGGTGGCAGCAGAACAGCATCCCTCCTGTTGTTATTTATTTTGAGATTTTCACTGGGGCAATAGCTTTACGTTTGACATTTATATAGGTCACAGTGAGCTAATAGCCATCTGCCATCTGGGGACTTTTATAATGAACATTGCAGAAGACTATGAAACAATCTCTGGCATTTCCGATTTGAACATAAGCTGAAATAGGGTTGATCTTTACAATATGCTCTGCTGTCTCTCTTCAGGTTTGCATTAGTCATTTGCCTGGCCTTGCTACACACACATGCGCTTGCACATATGGGAAGTGGTGGGTTTCAGCATTCGATACTATCAGTTAATCACCACACACACGACAAAACCCCAATACCTTGCACAATTATGCAAGGACCCCCTTCACCTGAGAATTCCTAACACCTTTCAGGAATATTAATGACTCCCCAGCCCTCCTCCCCTGCACTGCAGGCACAGGAGACAGCGACAGTGCCGGCTTAGCTACGGTGTACAGATGTGAAATCACTCCTACAAGGTCACGTAGTCTTTCCTTAGCGTAACCCCATTGCCCTCTTCATCCAAAACACGCACCGGGCTGAACAAGGAACTGGAAGAACGTGTGGAGTCGCCAGGAAAACCACCGTGGGCGCCGAGGTCCAGCAGGTGACCCCGCTCCATCTCGCCCCAAGGTGAGAGCAGCTGCCTGTGCCGACGCCGGCTGTTCCTCGGTTACCCCGGGCACCCGGGGCTGAAATCAGCTGAGGCACCTTGAGACACGCAGCCGGGGCTGAACTCAGTGGAGCCACCTGGACAGGGAAGGCTGGGGCAAGGGCAGGTGGCTCCCTCACCTCCACCGCCGGCAGAGACCTGCAGTGAAAAGTCCCTGGGGGGGACTTTTAGCTCCGTGAAATATCCACGGTGTCACCTTTTGCTCACCTGCGCCAAGACCGAAGGCGCTGCCGGTGCGGTGGTGCCCAGGCTGTCCCACTGCCGGCAGCGGGAGCTGGTCGCGCTCCGCTCCCATCCCATCCCGTCCCCGCGGACCTCAGGGTGCCCACGGGCAGGACCCGCAGGTCCCTGCTGGGACAGGTGTCACCGCTGCCACCCCGCTGGGACGATGCACGCAGCAACACCTGCGTTTCCCGGCCCCTGGGCGCACTGTGCTGCCATCAACAGCTCTTGCAGATGGGGAATTGACAGGGGAAAAGATTAAATGACTTGTCGAGTTGTGAAAGTCACCTACAAGAGTTGTGAGTGAACCCAGGTGTCCTGGGTTTCAGGTCAGCACTTTAAGTGCAAGGCTGCCCCTTCTCCCCGTACCTACATGCTGTTTATTTTACGATACAAATGTGTGAAAGGACCGAATGTGCTCAGACAGATGAGAATATCCCATCTCAATTAGTCACTCTCCAAAAAGCCTCCTAGGGGGCCAGGCCTCCTTAATGCTGCATGTTCCTCCTGAGTTCCCCAAGCCTCAGCAGGCCTCAGGGTAATAAATTACATTTGTCTCTGCCTTAGCAGCAGCAGCCTGGCCAAATCCTCCTTGCCATGACTCAACTCATGATGAAATGCCTATTTCCTGGTGCTGAGATCTGTGAAAATTGGTCTTTTCAGCCTCCCTCCTGAGGGACGTGCCTCAGCGAAGCGGCTGGGGGCACCTTTGATCAGATGTGCTCTTCTCCCTTCCCTTCGCCCCCCGATACGGACGCCTGGTCCTGGGGTGTCACTTATTTGTATTATGTCTTTCAAGGGCGACACGCAGAGCGCGTTTGAAATCCAACGCCGTCTCGTGGGGCTGTGGGGATGGGAAGCCGGGGAGATGCCTGAACACTGACCAGGTTTTGACCTGGTCCTGCCAGGACTCAGGTTACACGGAGGGCTGCGCTGGCTCTGATAAGCATAAATCTTCCGGGCTGCGACTTTTGCGAAGTTCAGCAGGTGACAGCTTAAATAACATCACGCTCAGCTGCCGCCTACCAACGCTGACGCTCAGGGGGGCAAGACGGGCTGGAGGGCGGACTGGTAAGTCCACCTTCCCCGCTCCCACCACCGCCGGGACGGTTGTCCCTTCCTCACAGCCAGCTCTGGCTCTGGGTCCAGGAAGCCCTGCTGCGGCACTGCAGCCTGTCGTGGGCTGATGGCACAGGCTACAGCGTGGCTGCAGCGTCGCTGAGCCACCACTCGCCTTCCCGTGGCCTCAGCGTAACGGAGTTACTGGCACCGATGCTGCTGGAGCAGCCGTCGCTCTGCCTGTGTCGCTGCCAGCCTCGCACGGACGTCCCCGCGGGCTCTGCTCCACACCAGGGCACTCTCATTGCACTGCAGGGCATAGCAGGTAACTGCTGCAACAGCCTTGTCCCTACCCCTTCCACCGCCTGCGCGCTCCCTTCCCCGCATGCAGGACATGCAACAACGGAGCTGAATCCCGAAGAGCAGGATGGAGAGTTCACGAAGTTTCAGCTTGATTCTGTTAAGGGGAGGGGGGGTTTCACCAAAGGGTACGGAAGAGAAATAAAAGCCAAGGGGTCATTCCTGTTGCCGGGAACACACTTTCGTACCGGCTGCTTTTGGTACATTTGCTCTTGCTTTGCCGCTTCGCGCTTTCCCGCGTCCCTGTCCCGCCTCGCGCCTGACCTGCCGCACCGCAGCCCCTCGCTCAGCCCCTGTCCCCGTCCTGCAGCCCCCGGGGACCTGCCCTGCCCCGTCCCTGCGCTCCCCTCAAGCACGGACTCCTGCAACCTGATGTCAATCACGGCCGCCCTAATGTGCTAACTTTCTGAATCCACACTCGTGCTTACTTAACAATACGCTGCTTTGATCGGTGTAATACAAGCAAAACTAACAAAACCGAGCCCCCGCCTCCCCTCCCCTCTCCTGGAGTAAGCCTCACCAGGCCTCAGGCTTGTAAAACCAAAGCAATTGCAATCTTTAATTTTATTTCCTTTATTTTCAGGCTGTTAGGTGCTGGTTCTGATTAGGGACTTTCTGAGCAGGAATAAAGCTATTTTAAATGAAAAACATGTTGAGCTTTAGCGGCAAAAAAGCACCACCTTATCGATTTAGAAGAAATGACTTTTCAACCAGTGCTGTGGATACGGCTGTGTTAAGCCAGTCAACTGGGGAAGCACCCTTTCCTGTTAGTCCCATTGCTTTTATGGTTTGGAGTTGTCAGGAGGACATCGTTTGTGGGTAGAGCGAATGGATTCAAGAGGACAAGGGCTCCCAGCATTTGCAGGAAATGCAGTTTCAGGAGCACGTTCAGAGACAACTTCTTTCCTACCTCTGAGCCTCACACAACCAAAATGAGATTTCACTTAGACTTCACTTGGGTAAACATGAAGTCTCTAGCTTGATTTCAACAGAGTGCAACTGCGCGTGTACTTCATACCCCGGTAAAGCTGAAGTGGCTGCGCTGGGGCCGCTCCGCAGCCGCCCGACGTGCTGCGGCTGACACGGCTCCCTCCCCGGGGCTGCTGAGCAAACAGGCTGGTGTTTGCAGTAGAGCTGCAAACTCTTTATGCTGAGCGAAAGCAAAGAGTGGCTGCATGTGCAGCGCTGTAACGCAGCACATCACCGCGCCGTCAGAGCACGGGTCTGGCAAACCTGCGCCCACCGGCACAGCTCCCTGACCAGGCTAAAGAGGCTTCACTACGCCAGCGGTCCTTTTAAACACGCTGCCTAGATGCAATTCACAGGAAATCTGTGCGGCGTACACGTGGCTTTGTGGTACTGCACAGGATTTTATGGTGGGGTCAGGGGAAAACTCAGGACCAACCATTTAATCCTATTCAATCTGGGCAGGAAACCTGCCAGCCCCAGCCTCCTGACTGCATTTTCCCCTTCAAAGGAGCCTACTGTGGTGCGGCTGCGTAGCAGAACCTTATCTTTATTTTCATCTCTCTGTCACTCTTGATTTTTACCTCTTTGGATGGATGGCGCTCTCCTCCTAGCCCTGCAGATCCTATGACCTCAAGGTCCTTCACCATTCAGTGCCAAAATCATGTCAGAGCTGAGCTTCTGCTCCTCAGGAAGGAGTTACTGAGCCCTTTTGCGGGTCAGGGTTCAGGTTAAGAGGGAGATAAAGGCTGGAGCAGGTTCTTGTGGAAGGGGCTGCTGTACCGCGATGTAAGTGGCTTCACTTTAAGTGTGCTGAAGCCAGCAGAAAGCATTTTGAAGGCACCAAAATGCCTTATGTGGTTTTATTTTTGCTCATTATCTTTACCCTGGTTAAAGGCAGAGTGTGAAATGGCTGTATTAGGACTAAGACTAAATGCTCAATGATGAGACTTTATAAATATATATAAAGGCACACATACCTTAAGGTGAGCTTTTTAAGACTGAAATGACTGATCACAGTAAAAAGTTCTAGAAACAGATTTAGGGTGAAGAGTACACCTACCCCAGTACAGGAATTGATCCCTTTTAAGTGACTAGCTCTGTTCTGGTAATAGCTATTATTATATTATTATTAGAGTGGGAAGAAGCTTTTCCGCAGGCCAGGGCTCCACTGCGCCAACAGCTCAACGTGGCAGAAGACAAGGCTGTTATCCCACAGGGCCGACAATCCCCCTGCCGTTCTGAAACCTGCTGCTAGCCACGGCCTTAAAAACCTGCCTCTGCCACAACCAGTTTCAAAGTCTTCTTTTCCCTCAAAATTTTGCAGTACAGCATGGTTTCATTAAGCAGATGCTGGACAGACAATGTGACATCTTCAAGAAAGGGGTGTTTCCCAGGTGCTTAGGAGTTTGCTACGTGACTCTGATGTCAATACAAGAACTTTGGCAGACATCAGAGGACTCTGGATCAAACCCTTCCCCCTTCTTTCCTTTCCCTTTCTGTTGAAACTAATATTTTCACTAGTCTTTCTGTGATAGGTACAGGCGGCCTGGCGACACCTTCAGGGAAGCTTTGTGGGATGGAAACGCACCGTCACGCGGCTCTGAGTGTTAGTCCTCCTGGACCGGGACCTCATTACTCCGAGTGCTGAACAAGCGCTGCCAACCCGCGGAGCCCCGGCGTGCTGACCGGAGCGTGCAGCAGAGCACGGCACTTCCACGCGCTTCAAAATGCTAATTTATTTTCCCAGTATGAGTTAGTTTTATGAGATCAGCATTTTGTAGCTGAAAAGCGATGGGTTTCTCTCCAGACTAGGGAAGGTCAGCATTCTCTGACGTGAACGTGGGCTCCTCTCGCTGGCGTGCCAAGCCAGGGCCGCAGATAGCCAAAGGCAGGTGCTCAGCTTTCAGCAAAGACCTGGCCCCTTTCCAGCGCGCCCAGGTGGCCAACGCCAAAAGCGAAGGCATCTCGAGACAAATCACTTTGCAATTCTTTCGCTGGGACTGGCAAATCCCCTCTAAGCCTGCCTTTGCGCTGTGCGTTGCGTAGACGCGGGGAATTCGCAGAAGCGGTCAATGCCCTCGCGCCACTCGGAGAGGGGCCGTGGGCCCCGCGCTGCCACAAGTGCCATTGTACCTCTCCTGGCAGTTGCTGCATTACTATGACAGCTGCGAACCCCGATGAGTGAATAACCTAATCGAGCCATTAAAAGAAACAGAAGCCCTCTGCCCTGTTTGATTTCTCTCTATAATGATGTAAAGTGCACTTTAATGGAGTCAAAGTGGTCCTGGGCCGTTCTTGTTAAGGCCATTTGATGCAGTGCTATTGAGTCCCACTGCTGGCGTTCATTACCTCCCTTCAGCTCTCTCCCCTGCTGCATTGTACGTCAGACTTCCCAGCACAGTTTCTCTGCTGCTACAGCCCCTTGCCTGCATTTTGTCTACATAAATTAGACCTTGTGCAGCATATTGGCCTGTCAGGGGACTAGGAAGAAACTGTATATTGTTTCTGGCATTCCCGGGCCCTTCTGCCCCTGACATCTGCTGTGTTTGTGACAGGGAATACATTCCTGACTCATTATCCGGGCAAGCGGAATCCCTCCCTGACAGCACCATTAATCAGAATCAAGCAGTCCGGCAAATAAAAAAAAAAAAAAAAAAAGGAGAGAGAAGAAGGAGGAAAAGAAAGCAAGCGAAGAAAAGAGACAGTTTCTAACTTTCACTTTTGTGTCATTCCAGTGTCTGGACAAGTAGCAATCTATCTTTCTGAGCGACAGCTCTGATGGATGGCATTATTTATGCTTTTGTGTATTAAAAGACAGTTCTGGCACTGGCTTGTCACTCTACCAGAGATTTGAAAAAAGTTGAAATTTAATTTGAAGGAAAAGAGGGCAAAGGTCATAGGATTCTGGCTAGGGAGTGTTGCCTGGGAGGGACAGAGATTACAGTGGGAGGGAGCAACTGGAAGAGGTGTAGAAGTGATGCATAAATAAGTAATTGCCCTCACAGGTACAGAGATTTCTAGTTTTCACTGTCTACTTATGTTAGTATCTGCCTGGGCTGGAGAGGTCTGTTTGTTGACACAAATAGGTCTGATGTTCCTTGGAGGGATGCATCGGTTTAGGGTGAGACGGGCATATGCTTAATTTTCTGTACATAATTTGTGTGTGTTTGTGTATACAAACATTATTATATATGCACATATATATGTGACTAAATGTGTGTATACAACAGGGTGTCTTTACATGCACAGGTGTATTTACACAAATTATTTTTAAATATAGGCTTTTTGTTCTAGCATACACATCTTCAAGATACAAAACTCATATCTAAATAGCTACACACACATGAAGACAGTCACATGGATGCATCCCAAGATGAACAATACATCCATATTTTTAACTTCTTCCTTAAATGTTTACTTACTACACCATTTGTAAGCGAATGTAAGTACAAACAAAGGACAATATTCTTTAAGGTATCTTAATTTGTTTAAAGTTTGGGGGAAAAAATTGCATGTCACTTCATCTGGAAAGAGAAGTTTGACCGCGAGTCTAGTTTTATGTCTTTTTCTTTAGAGTTATCCACACACAGGTTGGCTGACTGTTGAACGCAGAAACCCTGGTATGAAGATTTAGATGCCCACGCTTCTATTCGTACCATCTCCTGCCTGCAGAAAAGGCTGGTAATTGCACGTGAAGTGCCAGGAGCTGTCTCGTACCGACCCATTTATAAAGTCAGAATTGCAAGGAGTGTAAATCCGTATCTTTGTTTAACTGACCTGATTTATGCACTGGCAATTGAAGGCACAGGTATTTATACAGCACTCACCACACCGTATATAAATACTAGAACTCGGTCAAAGTGTGGTTGGGAGGGTATTATACACAGTGGTACCAGAGGAAACAAGCAGGCCACATTCACTTCAGGAGCAAACAGGTACGTCTTTCTGAAAGCTGTTGATTATGTGTATTTATGCCAACAGTGAATTTGACTCTACACATATTTATGTTCCCGCAGCCCTGATGACAGGACCGGCCTCACAGGACCTGCTGTTCCTTGTTCAGAGTGAACAGTGAAGACTTACCTCATCTGAAGGCCATAGTTAAATTATTAAAGGACATTATCTGATGAAGGCATCCCAAATTTAGGTGTCAACATAAATTAAAAGCAGGAATCCTACCTGGAAAGTCTGAATTCATTCAGGAAGTTTGGATCACAGATGGATTCACATCGCTGTTCTCATCCCCTTCTGGCGTATCCTGGGAGTCAATGGAGGAATGGCCGTACTCTGCTGCGCTGGCTCCAGGGAAGGACGGAGACCGGCAGAGGTTCTAGCGCTGTTCAGGCACGCGCATCTGCCTGGGTACAAAACTGAAGAGAGCGAGTTGATCAGAAGCGGAGCCTCCGCCTGCACAAACCTTCCCTCGCTGCCACCGGCTGTTTCACAGGCTGTGGCTGCCCGTGTCACGCCACGCACAGGTTCCTACGTGCACAGTGGTTTGTGTTTAGGGGTCAGATACACCGAAATGGTGGCACACAGTTCCCTACAGCATAACAACATGAGAGGTTTCACTCTATGGTACTTCCAACACTGAACAACACATGGTTTTGACCTGAGAAAACACAAAATAACAAGGAACGTAGTTCCTATTATTTATAATTTTTGCTTTCAGATGACCCATCTCTTGGCTATTTTGACAAACATCTGCTTTGGAACCCATTAGCCAAGACACAGCATTTGCTTCTAATTAATACAAATTTGTTTCATTCCCAAGACTCAGCAGGTTTCACTTCCCCTCTCCGAGGCTATTGGCACCAGCAGCAGTCGCCCTGCCACACCTAGCAAATCTTGACAAGCACCACTCCTGAGACTAGAGATGCAGGGCAAAATCCCAAGCACTTCAAAAGCTGCCAGAGTTCTTGGCTAAATCCAGGAATGGTGTTGACTTGCCGGCCCAGCTAGATGATTGCTATCATCCTCTTGGACTCTTTCTTCCTTCCTGAGGATACTGTATCTGCTCTTCCTATCCACAGGGATTTTTCACTCGGCCTCACTAACACTCAGAAGTCGCACCGCATTTCCAGTCTATTGACTGAGCACTGTGGATGGGCAGACAGGGAACCGCTGGCGCTCACGAGCGTTTGGAAACCCACCAGCCCAGGACGGCACCGCTGGTGGTGTGGTCGAGATGGAGGTCACGAGGCGGCCCAGGACTGCGCACTGACAGTCTGAAGAAGTTCCCGAAGGGGATGGCATCACAGCAATCCTGGGCAACGAGCTGTCCCTTCAGGGTGTGAAGCTGGGGAATAAAGCTATTCTTTCACGATCCAGAGCCTACATTTCACAGTAAGATGTGTGCGTAATTCCCTCCGGCCCCTTTGAAACCCCAGCTGGTGTCATTTTTCTACTGGTCATTTTTCTACTCCCAGTCTCAGTCTGGTAGGGACTGTGGATTGGCTTTTTTAAAATGTTGATACCATTAAATTGAAATTGGCTGGGATGCAGGGCAGGCTGCCGTTAGCGGAGAAAAATGTGGAGGGGTTTCTTTTTACTGGCTTTCACAGGCATAGGTTGGGCTGGTCAGTAACTGCTCCAGAAGGAAACACAATAATAATCACTCATAATAGCCAGGCAGAGAAGAAAAGGAGAGTCTATCTTATTTGTCAGTCCTGCTGTATCTATCTTCTTGGAATTGTACCGTGAAATAAAGACATCCAAGCTTGTACCTCAGCTGGGGTAAATGGTGTAAATTTTCATAGCTCCAGCAAAGACAATTTATACCCGCTACAGATCTGCCCCTTGATCTCCAAAGCCAAAGGAACATAAGCTCTTGCGTTTTAAGCGTGGTAGTTGGAATACTTAATTCTATTCTGTCGTCTGTCAGAACAGCAGGCAGAGGGAAGGAATGTATTGGTGTCATATGGAAACCATGGTTTGATGACGGACAAAATTAAATCCTTGCATTTGGACATAAACCATGGTAACACAAAATATGCAGCAAGTCAGGCTTGGTTTTCAATACTGAAAACACAAGGCCCCACTTGGCAGGCTGGGGAGGGGATATTAGTCAGATTTAGACATGGTTTTCTTTGTTTTATTGAAGGATAAATAATTATGTGCTGAGATATTCCAGACTCATGTTAACACAGTTGCGTGTGAACCACAGCAGAGGATGCTGTGAGAATAGGAAGGACTGAAGGTCCTTTAACCTACAAAGGATCTGGGAATCCTGGAAAAGGTCTGGGGGTTACTTCTGGAAAACAACCCCGGTTTCCTCCAAATATATCTGACGTGCTAATCTCCATAAATTAAACCTTCCAGGCATTTGCTTTCTTGACGTTCTGAGGTTAACATATCGATGCAGAGTATACCACATCTCCCCACGGCATCTGCCCGGCATTCCCGCGCCCGCTTCAGCAGGGGACGCGGGCTGCATCCGAGCGCCGCGCTCCGCTCTGCGCGTACCGGAGCACACACCCGCGGGCGCTGGAAACGCCGGCACCACCACGCTCCCAGCGCAGGGCAGCTCTTCTGCCCTCTTAGTGCTCTGTACGAGTTGAAGTCCAGAGAGGGTGGACGCATAAGAGAAAAATCAGTAAATAGAGGCTGTACTCCGCCCAGGCAAGTAGCAGCGACCAGTTCTGGGTCGCACAAATTGATTCTGGGAAGGTTTCATTATGACTTGGTAGCATTTCGTATTTGATTGAAACAAATTTCTGTGCAGAACAACAGGTAAAAATATTTTAACTTTCCTAAGTGTGGGAATTCTGACACGGATTTATCGAATGTACGGAAATCTGCTGAATAGCTCAAAGTGATACTCAGCAAATTAATGTTCTGCCTCACGCTCTTTGTTTGTGCTGTGATCTCCCAAGGGCTCCTGCTATTTTTTCTTTTGAAAGAGACCCCAATGTAAAATTGCCTGCAGTAGAGGATCGGAGGTATTACTACCCTGTCCCATGGCCATGCTCCTATTTTGGTTTCCATTGCAATACCCTGCGGGCAGAGACCCTGATTTTGTTCAGGTTTTGCGTTGCGCCTCGCTCAGCGGAGACCTGACCTGGCCTCCACCTGCGCTGCCTGACCTAATAACCGCGATAGTTAGCAGAGCAGTTGAAAGAAGGTGCTGTGATTATTCCCAGAGGCGCTGGGCAGTCGGAGTAATTAGCTGCCCCAGCAGGCACAACTTGTCCGAGAGCCACCACACGGCCCGTGGGATAGATGGTCGTATCGCAGACACCGGGAAACAAAGGCACTTCGTGACGTTGTGGGGCCACCCCTGTGCGCTGGCACAGGCCTTGCGCTGGCCCGTCCGAACGGCTCTGTCTTCACTGACCTGGGACTGTAGTGCATGAACTGCCCCTCTTTTCCCCTTCCCGGTATCCTCACCCCAGCTTCCATTTCCCAAAGCGATTTACGAGCTTTGGCGCAGTGAAATTGGCATTTTTCTTGCTCAACAGCACTAATGAACCGTGCAGAGACCTGACAATATTGACTGGTCTTACTCATTCATGTTTCTCTTTCCTGGTCAGCCTCCTCTGCTGCCAAAAAAACTTTAAAAGAGAAAAGTGGAAGGTGAAAGCCACAATTCACTGATGAAGTTCTGGAACTGTCTTTTTCTAGGAAAAAAGCTGCTCCGGTGCCTGCCCTCTGGAACTGAGCTCTGGTTTGCACCACCCCCGGATTGCTGTGGCTGCTGCTTTACATCTTGCACTGTCCGGCTGCACTCACAAGTGTAAAATGGAACTTGTAAATCACTGTTTGGAAAAAGCAAGGGACAGAAATGTCAGCAGAGCAGAGTGAGTTTACGTAGAGATGAAACCAAGCTGAGTAGCATAGATACGGCATGGAGCTGGATTTCACATTTCACTGACGCTCTTGGTCCAGAGGTTTGCTCATTAACGAGGCTATGACTCTGTTATTGAAACTCATGGTAAGTGGTTCCTTAGGCAAAGATCCAGCAAAGCACTTAGGCAAATTCATAAATTTATGTCCCATTGACTTCTGTGCAACTATTTATATGCTCAAAGTCGTGCATGTCTCAAATGCATTTCCAGATCAGGCCTTGTACTCAACAAATAGTCTTTCTGCAGCATCGTAAACCCCAAGCTTTCAAAATTCATGAGTTCAGGCTCTCCTTTCCCCTAAGCTTCCACAACTGCACTGCAGAACGCAAATTCAGAAAATGCTTTTTTTTAAAAAAGAGTCTTAGTTTTGAACTTCTAATTCTAATAATTCTGGATAGGAGCCTAGCTTTAACAAAGTAAAAGAGACAAAAAAGAATGAAAGCTTTGGCTGTCATCTAAGTTCATGTCTTTAGGAGATGAGATTTTTAGAAAAAATATTCAATACTGCAAAACTTGCAATAAAATCCCCAAAGTAAGAAGATTGTTTTTCACAATTGAAAAGACGGGGCGCTTCGCTGCAGTCTCAGGCTCAGTATAACCTGCGTTTGGCACGAAAGATTGCGACTCTCAGTCCTTGTGTGGGCTCACGCAGCCGCTTTGCTTCACAGCCCCTGAGCTCAGCTCAGCAGATCCCTTCGTGGAGTTGTGCTGCTGCTTGTTTTCTTCTTCTCCATAGACGTTCTCTAAAGTCTCAGTTTAAAGGCCATCTCTTGAACAAGTATTTAAATGTCTCCATCAATAACAAGCAGGGAATCAAATTGCCTTTTAGTAAGGAATCCCAACTTGGGTTTTGCAGCATGCACATTTTCTTATCATCCTTTTGGCCAGTAAGTCAAAACTGACTCCCACATCCAATTAAGGCAGATGAATTGAGTAGTTGGGATCATCTCTGGATTAATCAACCCTTTTTTCAGAAGGGCTAATTTCATTTCCTATAGACTCCAGGCACCCGAGAGCATGACAACGTCTTGCATTCACCCATGTGTGATTCATGTTTTAGTCTTTTCTTTCCCAAATGCAGCACAACATATTCTTTAACCGATCAAATATTTTAAATCACAAAGTGACATTCTGCAGAAAGTGATTTACAGTCAGCCCAAGCTGTTCTTAATATAAGTGGTAATTTCATCAAACTAAAAGCAACGGTGATTTATTTTTAATTATAATCACTATTTCAATGCAGGAAGCTGAGCTGTAACTAGGGTTTGCATTTCCTGCCGAGTTTGTCCTGGCCTCACACAAGACCTGCTGACAAGGTGTCAGCTCTGCACGACAGTCATTTACTCTGGCTGCAGTTTGGGACAATCCTGCATTAAACGTGTGCCACTCTCTGCATACGATTGTTATGAACAAGACTTGCTTTGGTTTGGTGTTTTGGTGCTTTTGCTCCCCCCTCGTGACATCCCATCTACGTACATGCACTCTCAGCTCTCCGTGTTGTTCCTCTCGGCTCCCGGTGGAGGCAGGACCCATCAGGGACCAGCTGGCGCTGACAAGGAGTAACCGGCAGCAGAATTGAGAATACTCCAAACTTTTCCTACTTCCTCCCATGTGGCTTTTCAGAGCCTGAACAGCCAGGGGCTGCAAGAGTGGAACATGCAATGAAACTCTCAGGGAAACCTGCCTTGACTAAAATCTCTGGACAGAAAAATCCTGGGGCTTTTGATATTGTCTGGGATTTCGGCTTCTTGCTTCTTTCCTCCAAATAAAGACTTTGAGGAACAGATTAACTTTGTTCGCTGGAGAACGTCAGCTGCGGGAAGCTCCGGTGTGTTGCAATCGCTCTGTTTCCCTTTGACAAGCCTCTTCACCCCCCAAGGCCGACAACCCCCATTACAAAGGGGTTCTCTTTGCGTTGCATCATCGTGCACGTGGAAACCACGAGTGTCGCAAGGTGAAACATGAGCTCACCAGGCCACCGGTTCCCTGACTGCACTACTGTGGAAACGGCTTATTCCTGAATTAGGAAGAAAAAATGGCAAAGCTTAATATCACAGATTTGCCTTTTGCCTGTGAAGTTGTAGGGGTGAGCATGGACATCCTGGCAGGCGTTGCCAAAAGGTCCCGGTCCAGACCCTGCTATAATTTTAATGTTCTGGGTGAAGGCCTGTCTCTCCCCCGGTTACCCCTTACCATCTTCCACGACCGCATTTTTCATTTTACTGGCCTGATTGTAAAATATCTGGTGCAAAGCTCAGCAAGGAAATGAGGCCAATAAGGTTGAGAGTTAAGCACTCAAAGGCTGGATTGCGTACAGCAGACAAAGAGATTAAATGCACATTGACGTATGAAACTGAACATACCCATAGGCCATTGAACACGTTCCCCAAATCTGAAAGGATGCACAACCGAGCCTTATATTCATCATCCCTGTCTATTAGCACCCAGCCAATACACTTTATGGAGTTTATAGAGACAAGGTATTATAAAGATCATGCAGCCTAGGGAAGTACAAAAGTGATTTAAAATGTTCTAATCTCATTAATCTGTTTCTTCTCCCTAAAGATGTTCAAAGCCCAGGCCAGATCCTCAGCTGGCAAGTGAAGTAGAAAAGCACTTAAATAAAGACCTTAAAATTTAAGCCCATGCTTAAATTCTATTTACCACAAAGTTCATTTCATGCTAAAACAATATTTCTAACCAAAAAACCCCTTCATTTGAGCCAGAGCCTTTGCAATATAAACAGAGCTAATCTGCAGTAGATGAGGCTTTTCTGCTTCAGGACTTTTTTCCCCGCTCTTCCAAGTCTCTCTCAGCCAGCAAAGGGAAGAGAAACTGTGGCCCTGGTAACTAGTCTCAGCAAACCCATTCTGCTTGGATTTCGCATATTCAACTAAATGGCTAGAAAAACCACAGTGAACCAGTTTGTCACCAAGCTGTAACACAAACAAACAAAAATTGCTATAATAATTAATCAAAATCTGGTGCATTTGTCTACAGCCCAGAAAGTCAGGCCCATTTTCTTCATCCATTTTTTCCCCCCTGCAGTTGGGAGCGCTGCACTGGTTCAGGGTGTTGGCAGGATTAATACTTCCAGGTTTGCTTACGTTTCTGAAAATCACGCGGTGTAAATCTGTACAATGTTATCACCTACAAACATTCTAACTATATTTTCACTATTATCTATGTTATTATCACAGACTCCTAAGTCTGAGAGCCAGTTTTTAAATATTTGCCATAATGAGAAAACACCTGACTGCCAGCTGTCATTCTCCAAGGGAACGGGCAGGTTTCCACCCACCTCCATTCTTCTTCCCAACTTCCCAGCTAATGATTATTTCTGTAGTCCGGGGGAAGCCAATAATGTCTGTATAAGAACTAGCTCACTACTTAGATACCAATTTTGTGGAAGCTGGACAACTTGGCCACTCTAACTTAGTCACGGCATGATCCTACTTAATGTCCCCAAGCCTTACACGTGTGAGGAAACCAGTACAAATGTTTGTAATGGTAAGTAACACTCAGCCAGAGTTGTAACTGGAGGTACTATGAGCATGCCAAACATTGCATTACTATTATTATTGCTATTGACAGTATAAATGGCAGCACCGTAATGGGACAACAGCATCAGGTCTCAGGGAGGCAGAGGGTAAGGAGACATTAATATGTGCAGTCGACTTACATCTTGCGCTATGGAAGTGTGCTGGTATGAGTGGTTCTGACACCTAGAACATAAACCAGATGGCCCCTTTCTTACGCCATATCATGCAAAAAGAGATTTGAATTAATTCATGTAGAAATCATGACAATTCTGTTACTGTTGGAACTCAGCACAGCGGACAGGGTGGCAGTAGATTATGCTGAATTTTTAACTTATAAAATACTAGCGACAGATGTCACCGCCTGTACTCCTTTGTTGCTTCCCATTCTTGCTCCATCCCCTAGTGCCCTTGTGTCCCTTCTCCAGGGCACTAACTCTGGACTACACTGCTTTAAAACTTATTTAAATAAAATTTTGAGCAGAACTTTCTCCAAGTCTGTGTGTAAAGAGGAATACATCGAAGCCAACAGCGTGTGCCTGAAACATAAAGACGCTGGGGTAAGGGAGATTTCATTTCTCAGCAAACTCCCACTACAGCCCTTTTCGAAAAGCGTTTGCGTCCCCAGCAGATGAGACTCAGGGGGAGACAGGAATATTATCACCTGCACGGGAGTAAAGGCGCTTTGCCCAGAGTTACTCTGCCCGGTCCCCTGAGTCCTGCTGCCCAGGGACGTCCCTTGCTCCCGCTCCAGGGAGCCCTTGGCACGGGTGCACATCCTGCAAGGTGCTGGGCTCTCCTGGGCGCCGGAGCAGGTTTCCGCTGGGGCGTTGCCGGGCTCCGAGCGCAGCATCCCCGCGGCCGGCTGGGTTCTGCGCTGCCGTCAGGAGATCCCGGGCTGCTCCCCGATCTCTGCACTTCACACATGCCTCCTCACTTCCATTTTTCAGCGCCTTCTCGGCGCGGCACGTCTCCCGCCGACACACCCCTGCCAGCTCCTCCATTGTGTGGCCAGCAGCGTCTTTCAGCGCAGCGGCCTCCGCCAACGCGGCTTAAACACATGGGCACGGGGCGGGGGGAGCCTCCGCCACCAGCGCGTGTGCCTTTGGGGGGGTCCTCTCTGCTACACAAAAGCACAAGCGGTTTTGTTCCCGCTGGCAGAGGCCGGCGGTGTTGAAGCTGCCTTTCATCAGTGGGTATTAGGCCCAAATGGCTGCCTCTTGGAATATGTGCACAGCGCCTTCCATCGCCTGTCACCGGCGTGACAGATCTGCCAGGCTCCTCCGGGGCCTGGCACCTGGGGCATACAGCAAAGACGCCTTTTCAGCTAAGAGCACACACAGCTTTCTTTCCTGGTTTTTTTTTTCTCCTCCCCCCCACCCCCCTTTTTTTTTTTTTTTTTTTTTTTTTTTTCCACTGGGGAACTTTCTCCTCCGCCTTCCCCTCCATTTCCCCCCCGAACCTGAATGAACACTTCTTTCAGTAATGGGTTTTTTCCACCTGGTTGACTTGATGAAAGGTTTATGAGTTGACATTATGTGTGAGAAGAACAAAGCAAGCGCGGGGATGTGTGCGTGCGCGGGGGCGGGGAGCGGGCTCGACAGAGCTGCTGAAAACTTTATTACAAACTAAGAGATGTTGGGAGCAATAAATCAGTTGGATGCTCTCTACGAACCAGCAGAAAACTGCCGCTGCAGAACGGAATGGGAGAGCACGGCCGTGCTGGGCACCGGCGGGCTCCAGCGAACTGCGCTGGGATGCTGGGAGGAGGGAGAGGGGAAGGAGACGGGGCTGAGGATGCAGGAACGAGCTCTGCACCCACCTCTCCCGGGTCCCACGTCCCTGAGCCAGGCGGGGACCTCCAGAGGCCCTGCCACAAAGCCACAGCTCCACAGGTCACGGCTCCAAGGGGGCTTCCAGAGGTGGCAACGACACCCTGTGCACCACCACACTCGGGGTGGAAATCACGGGGAAATTGTCGGGAACAAGCTGCCCTTTGGCCAGACGCCCCGGATCCCCCCTCCGGCCCCCCGGAGCCCCGCGCCTGGGCTGCTCTTCGCTCACAGGTGAGGGTCCACAGCTACTGTTTGCCAACCTACACATTAACAACAGCTTGCTGAGAGTGTTTGAAAAATACCGTCCCTAAAACAAACAAACAAAAGAATTTCAGCTGTTGTTTGTTAGGAAACCAGAGATAACAGGCTTACAGTTATGAAAAGCCCCTTTCCAAGCACAAGTTACTGCAGAGAAGGGTAGAAAGGAGCTGAGCTGCCCCGGCCAAGCCTGCAGAACAACCAGCGCAGTGTCACATCGGCGTAAAGGCAGCGCTCGGTAGCCAGGACACCACATGGCCCAACACTAACAGGGCACACTGCTCCCAAAACAGCCTATCCCCCCCAGTTGCCCCCAGTGCTCGGCCCAGCCTTGCCCGCCAGGCTGGAGCTCACAGCGAGGGAAACCACAGCACGTGTCCTACAACGTCAGGGGCTGCTCAGCGGGAACCGCGCAGCACTCTCCGATTTTATGTTATACTGGAAGTACCTCCACTATAGAGCGGTTCACCCAGGTGTTTTTTAAAGCATTAGCCATAGTTCTGCTCTAATTTAGACCCGTGTTAATTAGTACTGTCTCTGTTGACGTGAGCAGTTTCTTGGGAGGTGCAGGTAAGAGCTTTCCCTGCCTAAGCAGAATAAACCTCTCAGAGCGTCACGGGGATGGGAAGCGCCGAGTGCGTCCTGCCGCACAACAGCCCCTGAACCACACAACAGCCCCTGAGCTACACGACGGCCCCTGAACCACACGACGGCCCCTGACCACACGACGGCCCCTGAACCACACGACGGCCCCTGGACCACACGACGGCCCCTGGACCACACAACGGCTGCAGGTCACAGAGTGCACCGGCCCGTGCCCACTGCTGGTTCTCCTCGGCCACCCCGTGCTGTACACAACGGCAAACGTGTTTCTATTTTAAACTCTAATCCAAGGCTACCGCGTGCCTTTTGGAGTGCGGATGTCCTGGAAATGTCACTGCAGAGCAGTGCGCTCAAGAGATTAGAGCCGTTCCATTTCGCAAATGACAGAGCGCAGGCACAGATGTTACTCTAGCCACGGGTCAGACACAGTTGCTCGGGCTTCACTTGTTGAATTGCATTAATAAAAAGCAGAAGGGGCAAACGCTGAAAGATCCTGAGCAGCTGTAACTTTGCTCAGGCTTTTATCCCAGATAAATAAATGTCCTTTACCCCATAACAACCAGTAGCCATTACAAGCTTTAGAGAGATGACTTCAATGGCTGAATTCTCAGGCAAGAACTACGCTTAACATTTCCAGTCGTGTCATGTCTGGAGCGGCTGAAGAGTTAACAGCCTTTCTGCAAAGAGCTCCCAAGGAAAGTGATGGTCACGAGGCGCAGAGAAGAATCAAGCAGCCAAAGCAGCTCGAGTGTCTGACGACACGGACATTTGCTGAGCCATCTAAAAGCTTCCGAGCAGAGCTGAGTTAAGGGAACTGGTCAAGGCGCAGAGCCGTGGCGAGGCAGAACTGGTTGGGGACTTAACCAGGGGTTAAGAACTCAAGCCTGCCCAGGGCAGGGGTACGCAGAGGACGGCGGGAGCGCAGTCACTGGCAGAGCGGAACTGAGTTCCAGCGCTGGGTCTTCACACCACGGACCGCGGGAGGTGGGCAGTCCTGGCCGGAGCGCTGTCCCCAGACGGGGACGCGGCACGGGTTGGGGCCGAAGTTGCCAGGCAAAGAGGAACACGGACACGACCCGCTCGGACCCGAGGGGCCGGGTCTCCCACCCGTAGCCGTTGACACCGGGCACTTCACAGAGCCAGCGGCAAGCACAAACGGCAGACTAGAAGGAAATCAGGCTGCGATAACAATATTTTCAGAGGAGACTAATGCTATGGGATGCTTCTCTTCTTATCTACCTCATTTGAGAGCTTCTGATTTGCAGATAGTGAGAACAGAGTCGCTTTTACATTTTTAGAAAACCAGGTGCTTTTCAGATGTACCTTTAAAATCAAAATCCGTTTTAAATCACCGCTGAGAATCTTGGCTGGTGTATAATAATGCTTCTAGGCACTCGCTCTGAAAAACAGCCTGAGCTCTGTCCTAGATCAGCATGCAGTGACACGCATCAGTCACACTAATGGACTACTTCTAGCTGCGCTGGGGGAGAGAGGAAGGGAAGGGCTGGGGAGAAAGTGCCGAGATGTGCTGAAAAAAACCCCCCAAAATAAAAATCAGGTGTGACTGCAGCTCCAGCCTGAGTACCTGGTGTTAATCAATTGCTCCATTTCTGTGGCTTATATCCGCTCTACCGTGGAGCAATTCTGGTGCTCTGTAAAAAGCAAAGTACAGACAAGCTCATACCTATGGCTCGAACCACAGCAAGGGGGTCCTGCCCACCTGCTGCCCAGGGCAGCGAGAACCTGTCAGTTCTTGAAGGTCTGTAGCTGCCTGGGGAGAGGAAGAGACATAAATTACCCCGCTATTTAAATTTTTCCAAGCAAAAGTTTGAATCAAGCACATGATTATAGCCAAACGCTGCTATATCAAACCAACATTTCAGATGTACTGAAGTTGGTAGGATAACTTGGGTGGAAAATGATAGGCATCTGTTCCCTACTGCCCACTGCTGTTAAAGAAGCAGTAGGCAAGATCTCCATTTTCTTGTTTCAGCTGCAGCTGAAGCGATAACACAATAATCAAAGCTACTTTGTGGTATGGAGCGGGGAGAGACCAGAAACGCATGCAGTATCTGAGACACAGGTATACTGTCGATGTAACGAGCAATATGCTCGCTATTTCTTCTCTACAAGTTTCTCACAGAGCCAGTGCCCTCACAGAACTATCCATATGGCACTGACATCTCTCTCCTCCAAGGTACTAATGAATTAAGAGACATTTTTGAGCAAATATTTTGGGGATTTTTAACCATGTGACTTTACTAGCATTGAATTTTCACTGTTGCATTACTGTCTGGCCATTCCGTACAGTGAAATCCTTCTGAAACAGGAACAACATCATTGTGACAGCAGCTTTTGTCTCCTTTACAAATGATGAACACTCTGGACCGGAGCCTCCCCCTCCTCGCCCATCACTCTCTTCTGATCTGGCTCGAGGGTCAATTTTTTGCCGAAATTCCTCACCTCTCCACATCCGAGCTTTGCTGGAGTCGCCGGGCCTTGCCCCAGCAATGATGTCTGTAGGCTGCCTGGGTGATGATCCTGAAGAGGGATGTGGTCGCTTTATCCGGACCACTCGGACAAAATCGGGTCAGTTCTAACGTGGGCAGGAGCTGAAGGCGAGACCTCGCAGCCCAAGAGCAGGACTTACAACCTGACAAGCTCTCGGTCGTGAGCACTGATTTTTCCGTCTCAGACCCGCTTTTCCTTTTCCGTGGTAGCAAATCTGCTCCGCGCACTTGCTGACTAACGCTACTGGTGCTGCTTACTGGGATCACCTTTCAATGGGGAGCTGACAGGGAGAACAATGCGTCTGTTCGCAGCCTGCGGAGGCTGCGGGGAGCGTCTGTCATCGGAGGAGCTGCTTGTCAGGAGAGGTTTCAGGCTCTGGCTGATTCCCAGAAGAGGGAAGAGACGTGTACAGGCCTATAGCCGGACTGTTGTTTTGTACTGGTGGCGCTTTCATCTTCCCCTTTCTTTGCTTCCACAGATGACTTTGTTCCATCAGATGTGGCTTTTAATTATGAGAGTTCTACGTGCCATTAGCGGTTTAACTGAAGGGAAATTGAACCATATAAATAGCACCATTTTGCTATTCTCTGTTTATATTAAGCTGGATTTCCCTTTTGATAGTTATTGAGGGAGACGTGGACTTGTTTGAAGACTCAGTTCAACTAGTTAAGGTTTTACTGGAGGAAGGAATTTCGCCACTGAAATTGCCACAGGCAGCACCCCAACTAGTCGGGTAGGAAAGAAACAAGCGGCAACCACTACTTAGGCAAGACAGATGACATCAAAGAGACATTCCACCAGGGGTTTTTAGCAGTCAGTAAATTATGCGTGTACAAAGTAATAAAGGAAGTGTAATAATGCCTTATTGTTATATGGGCACCTTTCATCCTGAAGGATAGTAGTTTACAAGCTGGAGATCTCAACACTGGAGTTAGTAATATGTTTTCTCTTGCAGAGCTGAAATATCATTTACCATTTCAGTCTTAAGCTGATTAAGAAATTACAGTTTGGAGAATATCGTCAATAAAAAACATTACTGAAAAAATTCATGAAAAGTTAACATTTGAAAAAGTCGCTTTTATATATATTTTTAGAAGGAGAGCATATTTTTCACTGAGAGAAAATTATATTTTCATTTGAAAATAAAAGGAACTAGTTACAGTAAAAGGCGAGGGACATCTTTTAGTTAAATCTTGAGAAAGACATTGTGGGTAGCAGTTTATGGTCAGCAGTATGAGCTGGCCAGGTGCAGCGATACTGGGTGTCCTGCAAGAACTGAGACAAGCTGAATTTATAAGCAGCAGCTTCAGGGATAAGAAGGGGGAAGCCAATGGCGCAAGACACTGTACAAGCCGCAGGGACAAGGAGAATATCTGTTCAGCCCCTAAGAGAAAACTCCTCGGACTGATTCGACGTGGCATCAATTCTCTGCAGAGACACAGGCCCAGGTCTGAACGGCTTATTCAAATGGAAACCTACAGAGCAAAGTGCTCGATCCCTACGTAGGGAATCTGAATTACTTCACACCAGTATTTGGATGAAGAAGGTAGGATGCTATAGAACCCGTTGGCTCCCAAAGCAACTCACAGCGTACGCGTCAAGTCCAAGCAGTGCTGAGCAAGGAATTCCAAATGCTTCTCAACACTTCTCACGGATTGTGCAGTACCCATAAGGGTGTGAAAGCAAGACCTGGTGGGACATTGCTGTCCTCAGCCTTGCCTCTTTTTCAAGGCATTTTTGTCTTCTACAACAATACGTAACTTGGAAATACTTGTGCATCCCCAAGATTTATCAAATTCAGCAGGAGTTGCACGTGCTCAGTTGCATCTTAGGAGACGCGGATGCGCTGAGAGGTAACTGGCCCTAAGCAGAAGGGGATTTCAGGCCGTCTCACCCGTCTCCTGGCAAAGACCTCCTGGCAGGGATATCGCTGCTATTCGAAAGCAACCGAGGGGTTTAAGTTCACTTCTGTCTTCCGCAAGGCAGAAGCTTTTACGTGCACCCAGAACTGACTAAAACTGCCAGCATACAAAATACAGTCACGGTTAAATTATAAACTGTAAGACACAGTCTCTCAGTCATGGACAAGGGAAGGGACTGGCTACTTTGGCTTTGGTTAAGGCTGCGCAACAGCCACTCGAAAACACTTTAGCTCCAGGGAGCGTTGCTTGTTTGCATGGCACCACATCCTCCTGGTCAATGCTGCATGCCAGAGGCTGCTCACAAAGGAGCAGAAAAAAAGAGTAAAATTAGTGTCTACTGCCCGTTGTCCAGTTGCACTGGTAATTAGCTTGGCTGCCTCCACAATGCGTTACGCAACATAGATCAAGACTTGATTATTTCTGCCCAGTAATACTCACGAGCAGAGTTAGGCTGCAACATGGGATAAGAAAGTAAAAAGTAAAGTTTAATAGAAAGCAACAGACACAAACAAGCAGACATCACCATCTAATGATGTTTGAAGAGCTCCTCTCTCTCAGCTGAATGTCGGTTTGGCCCGTAGGCATTCTGAACTCTATCAGTCAACTTTTCTGTGCCACCCCTTGTTTATGAAGAAAGCTACAATTACTCATATTTGACAACTGAGTTCCACAAAGCCTTGTGAAGTTCAAAGCACTACCCACCTGGTATTTCTTTTTTACAAGCACGCAACTAACAAAGTATAACTTTGGGAATTCTTTAACCTTTCTTTCCCACATGCCTGAGTATTCTTGTTCTTCCCTCCCTCTCTTTGGAGCTTTCATTTCACCGGGTACCACGCCGAGAAGAGCGAGATAATTCAGATTAAGTGGGGGAGGCGACGGGCTTCTTTTAAAACTCAGTCAAGCCCCAATCCTAAACAAATCTTTCCTGCCACATTGAATAAATTAGATCTCTGGGAGACTTTAAGTGTCCGAAACGGCCCACAGGACCCAGGTTCGGAGACGTTAACCAGGGGCTGGAATGACCCACAGCCACGCTCCGCACCACGGAACCACCCCGAGCACAGCCCAGGCTCTGCCAAAGGCAGAGGTTCACGAGAGCTCCTTTCCCACCGCCACGGAGGTATAGAGATGTGCGTCTGATGATGCCACGATTATAATGGAGAATGTTTATTTTGTCTGTAACCCGGCCGGCTGCTTTGCTGTATTTCAAATCTCTTCAAGTAAATAAATGAGGGGACTCTACTTTCCCCTCTCCACTGCAGTGTGTATACACGAGTGTTATTTCCTGTATCAGATTCCTGTACAAAAACTGCTGTCAGGCTATTAATAATCTGGAAAAACACCTTGAAACTTGACTCAATGAGGGCACATTGCAAATGGGCTCTAATGGCTTTTATTTCTCATCTCTGTCAGCTCAGATCTAATCTGCCATTTTCTCATTTTTTATCCTCTCTGGTTCCCTCAAAAATCATTCAGCAACTCTTCCCTCAGTGCCAGGCGGAGCAGGAGGGCCAGGGGCCGGGGTCAGCAGGGTTTATTAGCAGGGGAAGGTCAGGGGGAGCCTTGGATGCGCTCCCGGAGCGCAGCGGAGGGGAGGGCACGGCCGCTTTCTGCCGCTTCCAGGCCCACCATCAAAACGTAGAAAGCCAAGGGAGATGTGGTCCTGGAGGGAAAATATTCCCACCACCACAAACGAACTTCACAAAAAAACCCACCCCAAACTCAGTCCGCCCCACCCGCCACCATTACTTTTCATTTTATGGGTCATTAAGGAAGTTTCCTGGATTCTAAGACTGGCTTTTAGCCACCAGGAAAGAATTAGCCAAGACTGTGCCAAAAAGCCAGTAGCAAACCCCTGGATAGTGACATGCTTGTTTTGTGGTTTGTTTCTTCTTTTTTTTTTTTTTTTTAATTAAAAAAAAAAGCAGCCTGGAACTGAAACTAGATCCTAACTTTTTTTCCTTTTCTTTTGGGGCCCCACCTGTATCTTCTGTGGAAACAATCATCATTTTGCAGCACGTGTCCCTGTGTTTCAACTGACACTCCTTACATTGAGTTTGGTCTGGTACATTTGAAAAAATGTAAATCAAAGGCTACTTAGTTCCCTCTCCTCTGAAAAAAAAGAGAGAAAGAACGTGAGAGGACACTGAAAAGCATTATACAGGACTTGTGACCTATTAAGAACTTATGGTCAGACTTTTAAAAGTTGTTCAGATGCTCCAAAGTTCTTAATTAGATATCACTATTTTTTTCATTAGAAGGCATTCCTAGATATCTAATTATCTTTAAAAAAAATGCACCTCAGGTACCTAGAGGGAAAAGGCACGAGGCAGTTTCTGACAAAAGTTGTATATTATGTGATTTCGGAGTGAAGCCACAAGTCCTTTTCTCCCTCGACCATCGTGACATTGCAATCTGTTTAGGAGTTCCTTCTTTTCTGCTTTATTTGGTTATGCAAACATTAATTTAAGGAATATTTCTCAAGCCTCCTGTGGGAATTCAACCCAATTTCCAGAGACAATGCACGTACAAAAATGAGTAACATTTCTCTTTGAGGAGGGCAGAAGATTTAAGGCTTTTGACTCAAGGTTGATTTTTTTTTCCCCCCTTTTTTCTTCTCCCTCCTTCTTCTAAGTATCTCTTTATTCATCACTTTAATTACCTAATCGTAAATTTCTTTAGGGGGTTACTTAGAAGGAAAATTAGCATCAAAGCTTGGCAGTAAATTCAGGGGCTTTTGGAGCAGGTCCAAGCTGTTTCACCTGTGATTAATTAGATGATTTTTTTTCTTTAAGTGCCAGAGGGCTGTTGAGGTCTTTAAGCAGTTACATGACTGCTGGCAGCTCAGGAATTATGATTGATGCATTAGTCTGGCATTTAGGACTTCTGCTTCTTTGTGGTAGTTGCCTGGATAAGGAGGTACGTAAGACCAGCCACACTGGTGGGAACAAAGGGCTCGCTGCTGGCAAGCGCCAGCCCGTGCTGTCACCGAGGAGCGAAGGAACCGGGTACGGTCGCTCCCCACTCGGCAGAGTGCTCACCAGGACTGGGAGGAGACAGAGGGAGGAAGAAGTGCCTGCTGATCTGATCGTATTTTACAGAGTCACAGTATCAACTCCCAGCAGTACTTCTTTCCTTTTCTTTAAGGTAGGGGCTTATTCGGGAATGAAAATGAGAGGAGAACAGAACTCAACCTTTAACCTCAACTCTGAACACCTTCTGTAAAAAAAGACGAGACCTAAAGAATATGCATTTCACTTTCACAAAAGCTAGTATTCCTTCTCCTTGCCCCAAAGGGGAAAGAATCAGGGGAATTTCAGTGGGGTTGCTTTTTTTTTTAATTTTTTTTTTCAGCAAAAAACTTTACCAGACAACCAAATTCTAAGTCACAGTGACTGATCTGGCTCCTCCTTCTGGCTGGAAACGGAAATCCTGTTCTGTCACCACCACAACCACCCCAAACCCCCTAAGTTCTCCATTAAAGCTTTAGTGGATGTTAGAAACATCAGCCAGCTCTGAGAGTTATCCCGATGCAACTCCCGCCCATATGCAGGACAGAGGAGTCTGGAAAAGCATCTGAACTTGTGGAGAGACAGAGCCCAGTGGGCTGCGTCTGTACTTTTACTGCTCACCTACATCTGTTTTCTGGGAAATGGAGAAACTTCAGTCACTAATGCTTATTAGTTGGCACACGTGTGCTACAGAAAAAGTGTCAGAAGCATTAATGATGCACTTCCAGATTGCTTAATATAGTTAGCTCACCTAATTCACTCTGCACGGCCTCCTGCTGCAAGTAGAGAAGCAATCAGCAGTTAAACAGCTCTAGTCCCTTTATAAATGGCCACTAGAGAGAGAGCGGGGAATAAGACTATGGCTTTATGGTACATTGGTGGCAGGGCAAGAGAGTAAGCTGAAGGAGATGGATGGGAAAGCAGCAAAGAGCCCTTCCTTCAGTAGGAAGAGGCTCGAGAACCCACTGCCAATTAATGACTAAGAGAGACACCTCCTTCTGTTCTGGCATTAATTTAAACCATTAGGTGTGTGGAGTTTATCTCAGCAGAGTAAAATCATCTTTCAGACAAGATATGTGCTTTGCAGGAAACTGTGGATGCTCTCAAGAGCTACTCCTGCTGTCAGGCATCCCTCCTTCCAAGTGTTCTCAGGACAACAGGTTGTCCCTTTACATCAGGAGACGGCTCCTCATCCTGCTGTGCAGTAGTTAATCTCCATGGGAAGTTCCCAGGCCTCTCACCATCCCTGCTCAGAGAATAACGACACTTGGTGTTTGCAGCCACCTCTCGTTTCTGTCAATGCCCAGCCTGCCTCATCTAACATTTATAGAGTCTGGGCTCTCCTCAGACCTCATTGACTATGTGTCAGTCGCCTCCTGCAGCAGTGCCGCACGGCAAAGCCCAGCCCAGCTCCCAGCAGCGACGTCTCTCGCTGCTCACCGTGGGATGCATCCCACTGCGGGCCAGAGGAGGGGGGAGAAAACAGCCCTGGCCGGAATATACATATTCACCTCCTGGGGACAAGTGCTCTGCGGTGGCCTGGGTTTGTCCCAGGGTGCGCAGACCCGGGGGGACACAAGTGTTAGGATAAGCGCTTCAGCACGCTCAAGTCTCTGCAGAGTCCACGTGTCCCTGCCTGCGCCTTTGGAGAGGTTTCTGGCTCCATTCCTGCCGTACCAGCCTGAGAGGACAGTGTGGCCCCGGTGACAAGCCACATCCCTGCGAGACAGTTGACCCGCTGGGCGATTTCGGGTAACTTACTTCGCTGTCTGAAAGCACGATGGTACTTGTCTGCTTCTGTGAAGAGGCTGACCGTCTTATAACAACTGGAAAAATAATTAATCAGGTAGTGCTCCGTGAAGACTATTTGAGCCACCTCTGGAGGAAGCTGTTAAACCCCTGGACAGACCGGCAAGGGAACGATCACGTCAGCAGGAGCCGAGAGCAGAAATGCAAAATGGCCCAGTGGAAAAGCAGCTGGCCTGGAAATCTGGAGACGCGGGTTCTGGTTTTATCTTTTCCACCAATCTGATCTGGGCTTTTGAGGAAACTACAACTCCTCTGCTTCCCTTATAGCTCGTTTTGGTATATACCACCTAAGCTGGCGAGGGTCAGGGGCCACTTCTGATTGTATCTGGCACAAGAAGTTTCAGAGCTCAACTGGAGACTCCAATAACACCGCTAAAAAGTAGAATGTACCAATATTAATCACCACACGCACCAGGGTGACCTTTACAGCTTCGAAGGGGCGCCGATCAGCCAACTACAGTGCAGAGATCCTGTAAGAGCTCTATGTACCACACTGTGGTTTTCACTGCGGGAGCTGAATTTATTTATAAAATACGTATATAAACATATGACCCCAACAATACACAAGAAGATGCTGTTGCAGAAGATTCTAAGGTGGTAGCTTCAGAAAGTGTGCTTGCGTGCACCCACACACAGATTCTCTCCTACACCTTTGCTTTTCACGGTTTGTGACAACAGAGATTATTCCTTGCTGGAAGAATGTGGCATTGTTGACATTAAAAAAAAAAGCAAAACAGGCCTTTGCTTTGCTTGAACAGCACAGGCTCTCTTGATCAGCTGTCTGAGGTGCCTCATCTGTACAAAGCATTTAAACCTGTCTAACATCAAAAAGTAAGGTAAGACAAGTCACTTTGATGCTCCAGAGCACATGCCTAACATGATTATTGCAGAATCTTCCTGGTGATAATAGAATTATGCAAAGGAGGCCTTGACCCATTAATGCTTTTACCTTTCTTAGGATTTCTCTCCCCCTTCCTTCTTTCAAGAGCAGCAGAACTGCTTGCTCAGATAAAGCAACCGAACAAAAAGGTGGAATAAGCAAAATGAGAGGTCCCTTCTCCACCTTGTCATCTCACCCCAGTGCATTACGTGCTCTCGCGGCTGCAGGGCAAGCAACTGGAAACACGCTGTGCTGGAAAAGCGGGATGACTGGAGATGGGCATATTCGCCCACCACAGACATGGGGTGAACGCAGGCTGGGAAAGCCGGGCACACGTCGGCCCTGGCAGTCCTGCAGCCGAGACACCTCGGGGAGAAGGAACGTTTGTTAAAATGCACTTGCTGCAAGCCTCTCTTTCTGCTGGAAAGACGACAGACACACCAGGGCTCGCAGCAGTTTTACACCAAGCAGCACAGCTCTGGAGCAAGACAGGAGTATATCCGCTGTTTGGTGCCTTAGAGCTGGAACTAACGTGTTTTGGATCTCAGTCATGAAGGAGCGCTTCCAACGTTTGCCTGCCTTTCCTAGGAAAAGCAGGTGATTTCAGATCGAAGCGTTTGCTGGCGAGACAGTCTGAGTTTCTCACCCACTCGGGGAAGTTAAGAGCAAACAGGTTTTGTATATTATCTTGCAGTTTTCTGAATAAAAATGCCATACTGTTGCACAAGACTGGCCTAGTATCAGAACACAGAGGTCCAGGCACGTGTAGTTATTTAAAAGCAATAGAACAATAAGAAACAAAAAGGGCTGCTACCTCCTCTGTGCCCCACTTTGACTGAATTATAGCTGAAAATAACGAAAGGTTCGTATGATGGCAACACAGAAAGCTCGCAGAAGCTCAGTATGAGGCATCCTTGGTAGTCAAAGGACTCCAAAGCCTGCCCAGGCTCTTCCTTCCACCTTCTGTCTTGTCTGTTTAAAATAACGCGTGCTAGCGAATGGACTGAGACACTATTATTGAAGCCTTGTTCTGCCAGAGGGTAAACAGAATCCAGTGCACAAATTCTTACCTAAGTTTGTATATACAGCATGTGATTTTAGGCCAAAAAACTCCTACGAAGAGATCAGCTGACTGTCTTGGCTCAAGTGCAGGTCTGCAAAGGGCTGGCAAAGGGCGAGCTTGCTTCCTTTGTATCTGGTTTGCTCTGAGCATGGTTCACTGATTCCTACTTACAATCTGTCCTGAATTGAAAATGTACGATTAGTCTATTCCAGGAACGATGAGTCCAGCACATTAAGGCTCAGACCTGAATCCAAACTTCCCCAAGCGCAGATATGTTTCCATCTGGAGTTCTGGTCCAAGCTTTTCTCTTGCTTATTAGTCATGTTGTTTGAGTAGAATTCCTAAATGCCCTGTCCTAACTCAATGCCTATTTACGTTCGGCCGAACAAATCACAAGAGACAGTTCTTTCCCCGAAACTCTCATTCTCTAAATTAGCAAGTATGATACTAGAGTTCCTGTGAGCAGCAAGCAGCGTCAGGATGCAGTTAAATAATTCACCCGAGGTTACGCAGCCAGCCCGTTGCAGAGCTGGCTACTAAAGCTAGTTGCTTGACTCTTAAGCCGAGTGCTTTATCTTACTCAAGAGGAAGAGCGCAAGCCCAGATTGGACCATTCCCCAGGGGAGGAAAGCTTCTGGAGTATCTATCCGAGACAAAGACTTACTTTCCCCCTTTTCCTGTCTAAAATAGGAAAAGGACCAAGACCTTATTCTTGAGCTTCAGGGATCTGTTAATTGGCTCTCTAGTAAAATTACAGAGACTCAGCTGCCTGATAATGATTGTAAATGACAGAGACTATCAGGTTTACCTTGTGATGTCCCTGGGGAGCTTGCAGTTAGTTTAGTCTGAACTCTGCGTCAGCTGTTTGGGTTCCTTTCTTCTCGGCATGTGGTATCTGGACTCAAGCTGCAGTCTTTCAAACCTAATTAGTGTTAGGGGAAAGAGAGAGAGAGAGAGAGAGAGAGAAACCAAACAATAACATTCTCCTCCTTCCCTCAACTGACTTTATAACATACGGGCAGAATCTGATTTATGGTACAAGTTCATGGCGATTTTTTGCTTGTGGTTTTTTTTGTTTGTTTGTTTCTTTTCATGCATATCAATCCAGCATCTTCAGTTCTTGCTGCAAGAAAACTGAATTTTAGTGTGCTGGAGTCTTTGAACTTTGAGAAGTTCAGCAGAGAATCTCTAAACTCAATGGAGTCATCCTGTTTGTGTAAGTTGGGTCTGTTCTGCGCAATGCTCAGCAGAAACTCAAGTTTTTGCCCTTTTCCTTACAGAAAGAGCATTTTACTCTTTGATGTTTCTTCTTAAAACTTAACAATACTGTTTTCAGTAACAACCTCATGTTAATTTTTAGCCAAATTCAAACTGCCACCCCTAAGAAATAAGAACGCAGACAATTTATTGGGGGGGTCTTAATAACTAGTACAATTTTTTTATTTGCCAGGCATTTCACAATCTCTCCTAACGCTGGCACGAAGATGACTGTGCTACCTGGTTTTTTGCTTGGTAACAGACTTGCACCCCGCACCACGTGTCATCAGTTGCTGCAATGCTGAATGGAACGCGCCACAGAACTGCAGCTCTGCAGGCAGCACCTCCAGATTGCTGGCAGAACAAGCAATCGCAAACCTGGAAAAGCAGGAGCACGGGAGATTCAGGGTCCTTTGTGAGGCTTTCCAACTGGCTGGCTGGGACAGCAAGAGAGCCTGGGGCTTTTTGCAATGACTGCTTGCACGTGCAGAATTCTTTGGAATGATGAGACAATATACCTTTTACCTAGGAATCGGATACATATATTTTAAATTAAGCTAATTAGTCTCTGGAACAGCAGAAACAGAAAGATGTGATAAATTTTTTGATTGTTTAAAATCTTTAAATCAAGATTAAATGTGTCTCTAGGAGATCTGAAGCTCAAGCAATCACTGAAATCTCGAAATTGAAAGAATCAGTGAGTAGAACAGGTTAGATGAGAAAGTTCTCTCTGCCTGCAAACTCTCTGCAATCCCTGCCCGCAGCAGCATTACTAACTTCATGCTCCAGCAGCTCTCTAATGAAGAAGGCTCACTTGTAAAGATAAATCACATCTTAAGTGAACATAAGGGAATCTCATACAAGCGCCAGCAAGCACCATGTTCAGACCACACACCAGTTTGCCTCAAATAGCCTCAGCTGCCCAGAAGAATATCTAAATCCAAGACAAAAATAAGTAAATCAGGTTGCCTCTAACAGATGCCTAACTTCAAAGGCACGACTACTATCTTTTGACTTACGGTACAATTTGAGGGAGAGTATACTTGCCTATTCTTGTAGAGATTGGGCTTTTCCATCAGGCGGTAGAGCCCAAAGTAGAGTGTTCTGAAGAAGTGTAAAGTTCAGCAGTGAATGTCTCCAAAGGAGTCCTCCTGCTATAAAAGAAGCAAAACCATTCTTATCTCAAAGGAACCAGAGTAGACAATTCAGCCCAATACTAAATCACTAATTTAGCCAATCATCATCACTATTCACTACTTTGAGTATCATAATATTTGGCAAGAAAGAAAGGAAAGGAAATTACTGGTCCCCCATAAGACTAGAATCTAGTATTAGAAAAGGCCGACGTCTCTGCCTCCTCAAAACACAGCTCAAGCTTCCTAGTGGGATTCAACTGAATGAAACTAAACTTCAGGTAGCGGCAATCCAAAAGCAGGAGCCGCGAGGATGGAAGCCTGGCCTGCGAAGCACCGTTCGGTGACGGAGCTCACCCGCTTGTGACCTCTTGGACAGTGGCAGGAGTGGCAGTTTGCGTGACTTGGGAGCCATCGTGGATCGTCGCCAGGACTTCTGTGCCGTCTGCTGCCCCCTTTCAAGAGCTGCTCCCCCAGCGCAGAGCCAAGGTGTGATGGTTGTGGTATGTCTGGAAAGGAAGAGACAATGAAAAGTCAAAGCCAAAAGAGTATGCTGTGGAAAGGAAAACCAAGTTTTCCAGTGAAAGCCTAGAGAAAGTGATCACAGACACTTTGGAGATTTTTGTATACCTAAAGTATACATAATTGTTTAAAGTTTTCTGACAATATTTATGGATCAGCACCTGCTTAGCCCATTTTGGCTTCAAAGCGCAGTCGGAAGATCCCACCTCTGCTCTTACACCAGAGTGCGCTACGCTGCGTCCGACTTGGAGCTTTTCAAAGGCACGGAGTGGCTGTGGGGGCGCGGGGGTGTGCGCACACGTGCGCGGGTGCAAACCAGGCGTCAGCTCTGACGGCAGCCGAGTAGGAGCTGAGGGGCACAACTGCCCGCCCAGCCCCGTAGGGTGCAAGTGCAGCAGGAAACCCTGTCCTTGCAGCTGCCATCTAGCTTTGGAAACCTCTCTGCGCCCTTAGCTCAGTCAGTATTTTTTGGAAAAAAATTTATCATGGTTCAAATTCAGACCTGAGGCAAAAAAAGGCCTAGAGTCTCCCAATTTTATATCTAAGAGTGTTTCCTCTGACTGCAGTGCATCAAACAACTTATTTTCCACCCTTTCTCAAAAAGCTTTCCTACATAGAGCCACTTTGTGGAATGCATCACCTGCATCTGCCCGAGTAAAGAAACTAAACAAGCTGCAGAGAAGGCACGGTGTTACTAAATCCACGCTGAACTCAAATCCGCTTAATAACATCTGACCATATTGTCGGGCAAAGGGGTATAATGCTGTTAGAGTAATTCTCAGTCTTCTAACGTAAGGAGCTATAGTCCAGGGTTATCCAGGAGTGATAGAGCTTCGGGGGAATCTGCACTTTACATATTTAACAGAAGCGTGCTGAGCTCTTTAATATATCATTGCTGTACTTTTTGACATCAAAAGGATTGCATTTCCATACTTGGATGAATTAATAGGATTTGCATGTCACCCTCATTCTGTACTTTCTTTGCTGAGTTACACTGCAGGAATTTGAAAGGCGGGGAAACTATAGAGGTGTGCATGTGTGTGTGTCTGTACTCAGGAAATAACACACCGCATCTAGAATGGGTCTTGAAGCTGATTTTAAAGGAGCAACATTTCTGTACCGTGCCCGTGAGATGTTACCTTCTTCGCCAGCTGACGTTTGGTGACAGCTTCAGACAAGCAGCTTTCCTGGGAACACCTCTGCACACAAAGGCAAGGCTGGAAACCTCCCATCACCAGCAGTTGCCCAGTCCTACTGGCTCCGCGTTGCTACTAAGCTTTTAAAGCTGGTCCTGTATGGCTTAGGAACCCACAGCGGGAACAGGAAGGGAATTCAGGGCTCATTAGAGTACTTGAGCCATAATGATGGTGCTCATTGAATAGTTTTCTGCCTATTGAGACCCCAAGAGCTACGGTGAAGCAAATGCCAGTTCTGCTTCAGGCTTCCAAGGGGTAACGTTTCACTTTACAGACCACATTCTGCCATTCAGACTCTTCTGCAAATCTCCTTTCAAGCTAAAAGAAAACAGCACTCCTGCTCGGAGTGTCTCGAGAAATTTCAACAGACAGGCACAGCGATAGCAAAGGGAGGTGATTTTGGACTGCTGAAGGCTCCCTTCCTTCTCTCTCTTCTCCAGTTCACACATCTTTTCCCCGATACTGCAACTGCTAAGTGATATTGTATTTCTCTCCATCTTCTCCACTGTATTTACAGAATGACTGAATCCAACCTAAGGTGCCTCTCTACTTTAAAGCAGTTGAGTGCTGATCATTCCTAGACAGACTTGGAATCTTACGCTTGAGTGAAATTTTATCCTTTAAGGCAGGTCATGCTATGTCTTGAGTTACTTTTACACTTGACAATAGCAGTCATTAATTACCATCTGGCTGATTGACATATCAGTGAGTAGCAGCAATATAATACTTTCCCTAACACCGAAGCCTTCTCAGAAAAGCGTAACTGGACTTGACACACTTATTTTGGACTGCTTATCCCTTGGAGAGTTTTGTTTTGTATTTATTCAGTTTCTGTAAAACTGCCACCCAAGCACTATCCCCTTGGACACAAGCTGAGCACATGGCATGTGGAATTTGACTGCGGCCTGGGGAACTGGGGGGAAGAGGAAGAAAAGGGCTTTCAGAAAAAAAGAGAAGGCAGTTTTGGAAATGCAGCTTATGAGCTGAACGGCTGCTCCGCAGCCAAAATCCTGGCTTAACTCCACCAAAGCGAGACCCACCTGTGTGTCACTACTGACAGTATCGCTCGGTTTTCCCAGCAACTTAAAACAATTATGTCACCAGGGTGGGACCACCATGTTCCCTTTGCTCTCGCCGCTTGGTGCAATGTATCCCATCCTTATGAATTCACAGGAATTCAGAGAGAATCAAAACATGCACTCCTTTTAAAATCCGTTGCGGTCTTGTGGATCAGAAGCGGCCCACATATATGGAATTTGTTTTATACCTTTTCAGAAAACAGCCATTAGGAGATTCCCATCAAGTTAACAGATTTTCCACCCAAACTTCCAGTGAATTTCTGCCTAGGTGCCACATGGACAGATGAGAGGGTTAGATGTTCCACGTATCCCCATGCCTGCTATGGTAAAGCGGTGGGAGTGCAAGCTCCCTGTTCCCCAGCTCACCAATGCACCTTCAGCCAGGCCTGGAAAACTCCTTTCTACAGGAACAGGCAAGGATTCAGGGTCCCTGTAACTTCTGAGCCTTTGGTATCAATGCTGGAGCTTCCACCAAGGGGCCAGCCGGTGTCAAGTGCAATTCTGGCTCCAGCGACTGCCGTTCCCTTGGAAGGACTGATTGTAACATCGTGTTGTCAAAAAGTGAATAAATCAGGCTGACTTTAAATACCTTTGTAGTCTGTCAATATTTTGGAGCTGGGAGCGGGAGGAACTTATGAAGACAGTCTAAAAGTTTGTCCAAATAATTCTATGAGTACATCAGCAACAGGGGGAGTTGCTGTGATAGCACATACTGAGAGACATCGCTTTTGGAGCTGACAGCTGACTTTCAGTGGATGAACCCACTGCCCCACGAAATGAGCGGCCCGCTGATTAGCATACTGCTTAAATAAGACAGACATGTGCAATTCTCAGGGCACCGTGTAACTAATCACATCACCAATCTCTGCAACGTTTCTTGTGCCTTTCTCTGATACACACGGCCTTGACCATTGTTAAACCTAGATTAAGTGGGTTTACCCTGGCTGGTAATCACTTCGTTACACACTGATGCCACTAACTATGACAGGACGCGATACATCCACTCACCATAGACGGAAGAGAATTCCAGAAGCTGTCTGAGACCATGGCTCCTGCGGGGCCACCACGGGTGGAAAGCTGATCTTGCTCTCCAATCTCAGAATCGCCGCTGGGAGCCTGATTAATGAACTGGGCATTTGGTGAAGGCTATATTGGAAAAGCAACGAAGAAAGAGGAAACATCTTAGCAACAGAGACAAGCCCTCTAGAATCAGAAAAGAAAGTTAATAAATCCAGTTTGCCATTCTGTGTCTGGCACTAGCCGCAGCATGCAGCATTAGTAAACAGAAGAGGAACAAAATATTCAGTGCTGCTAACTGATTGTGCAACGGCAGACGAAAGACACGGGATCCTAAAGCTAGGTTTTAAGATATCAGATCATAGTTAATTCACCAGCTTTGAAAAAGAAAGGAACCGTCTAATTTCTTCCCCTTATTTTCGTGATTTAACAGAAATAGAATTACTATTTCTATGGGCTTAAATTTGGGTTACAAAGTTCCTTTTACAGCTGTCCTACTTTACAGGGATGTTCACTAGTTCTCCCTGGCTGAGATGGTCTTGCAGAGCCCCCCTGCTCTGAGAGCGATTCCTCCTTAGCTGTCTTTCCTGGTTGCAGGGAGCTGTTTGAGTACACCAGGCAGAGGGCCCCGGCTGTGCCACCCAACACACCAGGTTTGTCCTGGCACCCCAGCACTACCGGTAGGAACGCTGCGGAATGTCAGCGGCACGGCAGGAGACTGAAAGGAATTGAGATCAAGAACCCATATCTTCCCATTAAAAAACAGAGAGCGAGCACAACTAACTCTACGTGAGTAATGACTGATTTCTATTATGTCCCCTTGGGTCAGGAAGCATTTGAGTGCATCATTTTTAAAGATGACTAAAACTCGCCCGAATCACAATACTATTAATGTCTCCTGTTGTCTTGCAGTGTCGGTGTCATCCTTCAGCCATGTGTTCTCAGCACAGATATTTCACCTACCCTGGATTTTAGAGTTGGTCCCGCATCTGGCATTAATCAGCATGACTCCACGGACTAGCTCACACAGTCTGGGTATGAAAAGCACGGTCTCGCAACCACAAGAAGGGATCCAGTTTGTTTCTCCATGCCATTCTCTTTCTTCTTTATATATTTGCAGGATTCTTACTGCTTTACAGATCACTTCACCGTTTCTCTCCCGGATCTCTGTCTCCTTATGGTCAGGGTTTCTAGAACTGACTGTTTCTGAGGAATAACCATTTATAACATGCCTCTGAGCCCACTGACCAACTCCTACATTCAGGAGATGCTGGTCACACCGGACTGTGCTCAGTTTGGAGGATCCGGGCGCACAGAAAGCCCAGGCAAAGCCATTTAACGGGTCTTGCTCCAGCCTGGTGTGAGGGGCCATTCCAAGTTAAGCTTTTCTCGTCGTCCCGTGTTTCTCACTGCCAGGCAAGGAGAAGCAGCAGCGTGTAAGAGCACGGTGACAACGCACAACTCTCCTGCTCCGCAAGGCAAAATTCACACCCAGCCCCCTTTGGGGGAGCACAAGCCCTCGGCGGATTCTGCCAGCTCCGTTCCTGTTCCAACGCACATGCCATTGCCTCAGTACGTGCCGGAGGAGAGCACAGCTTTGGGACCACGGCACGCCTCCGGCATGGCACCCTGGCCACACAGGAACTGTGGAAGAGGCAAGTCAAGCGTGGCAGTCCTGGCTCTACTGGGATACCACGTTGCTTCCTCTACCTGCCAAGATTAATTGCAAACCTCCTGCTGACTTCAGTGGTGACAGGATTTCACTCGAATGTCCGAAGGGTCTCAGCTGCTCTTACGGCAGGTTTTGAGCATCGTAGTGCCGGCTTTGCTGTGCAAAGACACACAGAATGATGCAGATGGCCCTTGCTCAACACTCAGTACGCCGTGGAACAAACAATTGCCTGGAACCAGCAAAGCCCTTACAACTCAAGGCACATTAGCATTACCCCTCTCGGCTTGTTTCTAGAGATAGGCACAAAAGCAAACATTTGTCTAGATCAAGGTCTACCAGAGGGACTTTCAGGAAGCTTATTCAATCACAAGAAAGCCCCAGCTGTTTTTGTTTAGCTGTTTTGTGCTTCCAGGTTTTAAATTCTTTGGGTTATTGTGCTTCCTAAGCCCATCCCTGTAACTCTGAACATATTTCTGTGCTGTTCAAAACTGCAGCAGGGGCAGACGTCCATGTGCTAAGGGACTGGGCTCGATTCATTATTCTGTCAGAGATCTGACATGACTAAAATCCAAGTCGTGTCAACAGATTGCAGATGTTTTCCCCTCCGCTGACACACCACATCCTGGAGGAAGTCGCAGGGGCACAGTGCCTGTCTGAAGGCGTTAGCCTGACTGCACAGTATCTGCTCAGAGGAGCTGGGCCTCGGTAGCCAGCTCAAAATTCATCTGAGGCTTTTGGACACAGCAGAAGTAAAAGCCTAAACCACAGCACAAGATATCCAAATATCGCTCTGGGAAATTCAAGAGTTCTGCAATAACTCAGGAGGAGGCATCATTATCTTATCATTATTTTGTGTCGTCCCCCCATTTCTTTTTTTTGTTTTTGCAGTAGCTCCTCAGTGTTTCAGTGTAAGGAGCCCGCTGAGGTGTTTAACTGCTTCTGGGACAACAGCTCACCAGGTGCCAGCGTTGACGCAGCAGATCCAGCTCATAGCCATGGGGAGATGAAGACCAAGACAGCCCAGAGTAGCATGGAAGAACTCCACGGGTTCCTTCAGTTACGAGCGCGGGCTAGAGAGGCTGAGCCTTGCGGGATGAGGACAGAGCGTTTGGGCTCTGGCGTGAAGCGCCTGCGCTGTGTCCGCCTTGGCATGTGCACGGAGCCACCCAAGTACCACACCCCGAGCGGTCGCTGCCCCGTGCCTCCTCCTCACCGTTTGGAACAGATTTAACCTAGGCAGAATTGCCTTTGGTGATGCCTCTTTCTCCACTGAAAATAAGGATAAACCAGGCAAACACGCTTCTGATTTGTCCACCCTAATGAAGTAGGTTAGGATAGGTGGCATGAATGCAGGCCATGTGGCTACAACTCAGATCTCCCGAGATCCAGTTCAGTAGAAAAAAAACCCCATGGACGTTATCTTTCTCCTAAATGAATGCTTTGGAGCTTTGCTACTCATGGAGACCTTTGTAACACTTTGTTATATTTATTCTCCTGATAAACCATCCTGACTCCTTCAAAGCCAGTGAATTAACATCTAAGTCAAACCTTTTAATGTTCCTTGGACATGTAGTGCTTGTCGCTTTCTGCCTGTGAATTCTAAAAAGGGCCTGGGGTAAATAAATAATGCAGCATGCATATTGCTTCTGTGAAATTTGTTCCTAAAGAATAACTTACTGAGCTCTGTAGTGATGGGGATCCTTTTATAACACGGCTGTGATTGATTCCCCAATGTTCTCGCTGTGAAAACAGCATCTGTAGAAACAGTCAATAACAACATGAAGAGAGAGTGAAGTTAGCAGAAACAGAACGGGGGGAGTGTGGGGGGAGAAACCAAGGCACAATGGTTCAGATGGACAAATGCAGGAAATCTCATACCTATGCCTAAAAATAATGTCATTGTCATGCCAAAATCCCAAAGCTTTTCCTATATTTAGAAAGTTTCTTGCCTTGGTTTGCTTTTCCAAGGCTCACTTTATTCACTCAGAGCATCAAAGGATTAAAAAAGAAAAGCTCTCCCGGGAGCTGCTTATTGACATCATAAGTAAAATATAATTACCCTCCGTGGAGCAGCAGTGCTGGTTAGTGTTGTTTGGCGCAAAGCCCCCACCAAGCCCATTTTCACTCAGAGGGCTTTTGAGCGAGGGGGTTGTGTTTTTTCCTTCCCCTTCAAGAAGGCTGTACATAAATAGATGGGACATGTGCTGGAGGAATAAAAGCAAAAGCATATACCATATTTTTTTAAAACCTGGCAAGCAAAAAGACTTAAAAGAGAAATCCAGAAGTTCCAAGAAGCACGTGTCCTTATTTCCTCCCAGTTCTCACCAGCTAGCTGATTTAGTAGAATCTGTACCAATCTGAAGACTCCTTTCTGTGTTTTGATCCCATCCAATCTCGTCTCCCTTACCGTTATGTCTCCATTTGTCCTTTGCTATGTAGCACAGCATCTGGGTGACTGAGTATTAATACTACTCCTTATTGCACAAGATAGTATCAAAGTCAAAATGGCAGAATTTAAACTCCACTAAAGATTTTGCTAGAAAAGGAACTTCTTCCAGTTCAGACACTGTAAAGCAGATCCTCTCTGCTCGGAGGAGCACATGCTCGTTGGAGATCAGAGCCCCTGTCAGGCTCCTACATGGACTATTGCTCCAACCGACCACCTCGGAGATTAGGCAACGGGTTGCCAAAAAGCTCATTAGAGATGTCAGGCATCGCAATCCCTCAAAACAGCAGAAAAAGTCCTTCTCCAGTACAGCGTGGCATCCCCGAACGCATTCTAGCGGCACCAACTGAATGCCTGACGTGAGTCATTGCCTCTATTGTACCCTTCCACGTACTGTACTGGTTGATTTCAATGTGTGTCTGATCATTGCCTGGATAACTCTTTCTTATGTCAATATTTTTGCTATGAAATAGTACACAGCGCTCTACCTGAAATCTTACAAACTGGCAGGGTGCTATTACAAAAGATTACTTAATTGTAGATTACTACTGTACATTTGAATTTCAGTATCTTATTAAGTTGTCAGATTTAATTACCATTATATGTTTAGATTATGCCACAGAGTATTTAGTTCGGTACCTAGGTTTGCCAACCTGTTTGCTTTGTGACATGACAGGGTGATAATTACAGCATTACTGGAAAACCTAAATTTTTCCATGGGAAAGACTAGAAGTCCCCGGCATCAGCACTGACCCTAGTAAATGCTCATTCTTGCAAATATAAGTAATGTTTACCTCTGTGCGGGTCTGGTTCTCCAAGAGCTGGTTAGTTGTCTACCCCATGAGAGAGGTAACGGGCACACCAGGCCTGGGTTTGTGGGGTGTGAAATGCTCACAGCGAAATCTAAAACCACAGGAAATGCAATTGCTTTGGGCTTTGTTACAGCCTTCAGACTGAGACACTGCCTGCTGCAACACCTACCAAAGCGCCTCGACTGTTAAGGGAACTCAGGGCCTTTCATCCAAACAGCTATTTCCTGCTGCGTTAGGGTACAAAATGCCGTAGCTTTGTCTACAGCATCACGGCTGGGGACGAGACAGGGCTGGGAGGGGTAGGGCAGCTGGACACCCAGCCGAGACATCTGACGTCCCATCAGCAACGGCAGCTACTAAATGAGAAGTGACAGCCTCCATCTTTTCTTTTTAAATCAGATAACAGTTGCCTAATCATCTTACTTCAGAAAATCCTCCCAACCATTCTTTTATCTTTTCCTACCTGCCTCCTCTCCTGGCTAGTAACATTAATTCCGGCCAGGTTTCTTGGGGCCAAGGTTTAAATGCATCTTTACCATTCTCCTGCAAAAGATTAGGTTGTGACCCAGAGGACTGCTGTACTTTTTGGGTCTCCCCTATATGCTTTAGTTCCTGCTGCCCATTTCCTCTTCTTCACAACTCCTCCGAGACATTTCTCCTACAAATAGAAAGGATTTTCCTGAACGTGCTGATTTTGCAGCTCTGCAGCTGAAAGCACCCGCTGGTACATGTACTACACTGGTGGAAAATACAGATTTCACAGGTACACGGTAATTAACTACTGCAGAGGTGAACCAACCCCAGGTTGTGATCAGCATGGGCACAGCCTGGGTAGATCACTAGTATTTGCTGTTCTTCCTGCTCCCTGGCAAAGCTGACAGCTACCCACGTCTGGTGGAGTCCTGGTGCCCTCTGCACTGTTGGTTCTTCTCTAGCTGTATTTGTCTTCAGCGCTCTTGCCTAACTCAGATAAGGCCAGTGGCCCCACGCTCGCTCCTTGTCCTCACAAAGTCAAAATTAAATTCTGATAAAAGCCATCCTTTCCCAGCTCATAGGTCTCTTTTCCCTGAAACTTTCCCCATTTTCTGTCCCCCATGAACTATTTCACCCGGAGGCCATTCAGTCCATTGGGACCAGCTAGGATGGGCTGATTTTATCAGTGAAAATTTTGTCTTCTCAGAGAGGAATTCCTGTAAAGTAACAGTGGTGGGAGAGACTGAGCAGAGACTGAAACAGTGGGAGCAAGGACATGTACAGCGTTTCCACCCTGGGCACCTCGATCCAAAACGTGGTGGCAACAAGCTACGAGTAAATTATCCTATCAGAGCACACATTTGTAATGCGTCTGAAGACCTTCAGAGGCAAAGACCTTAACGAGCAGAAGACATAGCCTTAATCTTGCAGTTGGATCTGAAAGAGCTTCTGGTATGAGAATCCTAACCTAAGATTTTGTTCCTACAATTATAAATAACTATGGCAGCAAAGAAGAAAATGGGCTGGCTTTTTTAGCAACTCATCTAATGAATCTATAAGGAGAGAGAGTTTATTTTTATGCTAGCAGATTTAATAGCTGACTTGAGGAAGAAGTGAAACTTGTGTCTTAGTCTTATTTTGCACATATATCTTTATTCACGGATGATGATATCCTGTAACTGAACACTGCTTTTCTGTCTGCAGAAACACTGTAAGTCTGAGGAACAGCCTTAACTGAGTAGCCAAAGATTCTTAGACTGGGATTGCAGTCAGCTTATGGAGCAACAGTTCACTAACATCTGAGATAGGCAATAGGTGCCTTATAAATATGCAAAGTGAAATACCTAAAATGGACAAATCAGGGTGTGTTTAGAAACACAGGATTTCGTCAACTAGAGCAAGACAATGCTGTTTTAGTAAATGGTGACAGATCTAGCCTCTCCAATTTGAATCAGTCTTTCAGATATAACTGATCATAGTAATGGATAAGAATAATTTGCATTTCTGTATTGCTACATTGTGAGCTTGAATTTATCTGGCTTTAAACAAGCCTGGGAAATAAATATTATGGGCTCTCTGGTAAGGTACAACGTGCCTCCAGCAGCTGCCAGGGGTGTGCAGAAAGGAGTAAGAGAAATAGAAGGAGCTCTGACACTATGGCCCTTACTTGATCCTGCCCCTTCTCAGAGCCGGAAAAGAAACCCAGCAGCACCGATTTCCATTCCCCTGTTGTAATGTCTAGACCATATTTTACCCAGGTTCCTGACAGAGCACCAAGCAATTCCGATTTCTGCTCATACCTGAAGCTGTTGTGTATTTGGTCTGGTTCCAACCTGCTGAAACACGGAGTTCCTGTAATACAAACTGACCTCCTGTCTCTGTCTCCAACTGTTCTGATCACTAACCTGTCTCTGCACAAGCAGAAATCCTTTTGATACTGTTCTCAAGGACCTTGTAACTACAGTACTTATGTTTTTTCCAGTATGACTGAATAAACTTTTCTCCCTCTCTCATGATAGCAAGGATGCTGAACAGATTTAAATCTGCAAGATCCATTTTTCTGATGCAACTCATCGTGTGCCCATCTTCCCAAGGGAAATAAGGGAAAAATATATGCTTGTGGATTAAAAGATGACTTTTGAGTATGCAGGTGGTGGTGGTTCTGACAATGATACACCTGGTAAACTGCCTAAGCAGCCATGCCTCGGCTCACCCAACTGATCACACCCATGTCAGCGCTGGGTCCCTGCAGTCTTTGCTGGAAGGAGACAGGGCAAGCCGAGCGCTCCCACCTCAAAGAGAACCAAGTAAGCAGGAACTCTGCAAGGCACCTGGGGGAGGTTTTGATGAACAGATACATCTCTATTTCCCATACACACATTGTAGTTCAGAGTTCTGCACTCCACGTGCTACAATTTTAAGTGATAAAACAAAAAACGCTGGAGGAGAGTAGGGCAGTGATCGATGGGGTTAAACACCCTTTTTGCTCTGAGTGTCTCTTTTCCATATCTAGGTATAAAGATGCAGTGGGTACATTATCTACACCTGTCACTATAGATGGAGATACATAAATTCCATATGAAAGTACATACTATTTACTCTCTGTATGAAATCAATAAAGTTTCATACATCTTTATATTTATATAGCAATAAATACATTAAAGTAATCTATTCAAGTCACACTTACCTCTTACTCAAACATACCTTATAAATAATTTGTCTTCTGTTCTGATTGTACACACTGTAAATTGATATTTTCTCTAGTTATTATTTTAAAAAACCCTGTCTCTGCCTCACTCTAATCTTTTCTTTGGCACAGTCATTGTTTTAAAAGCCTAGAATGATAATGAAGTATAAGCAAAACACTTAGGAGAGCCATCCATTTCTCAGCCCGTCTTCAGTTAATTAATACTCTACATTCTCAAGAGGAGGACAAATCTTAGCTCTTTCACCAAATTAAGGGAGGAAGAGGCGCAATAAATATTCCACTGGGCTGAAGTCGGTTTCGCTTCCATTGCAATTCTGAGCTACAAGCTCTGCTTGTCAGGGAACAGAGCACCCACCCCACCAAAGCTCAAGGGAAAAGTATCGTTTTGCTCTTTTTGAAGGGTGCACGGGGCCTCCATTCGCATGTGCTTTTGCAAATAATGCAGCGGTTACCAACACTGGTTACCAATTACCCTCCGGCCACGCTCTCTTTTACTGGAAACCCCGCAGCGTCACTGAGGATTTGCAGAGCTGGCAGGTTTCCAGGAGCAGCGCTGGCTTCTCACTCCTGCCTTCACTTACTTGGAGCTGCAGAAAGTGGACTACGCTGTGCCGCCGGCTGCGCTAAAACAGACTTTGGGTCCTTTGAACTTGCACATTTATATTTGGGCAACACAGGCTACGGCTCAGACTAGCGACAAGTGACCCATTCATTCTTCCCCCCTTTAGCTTCCATTTCTGTCACACCAGCACGCTCGCAGGCAGAAGGAAGCGTGCAGGTCTACACCTGGGAATTTTATTCTCTGACCCATCAGGATTCTCAATACTTCAGCAGGAAACCAGAGAGTACCAAGGCTCCCCCAGAAGAAAAATAAATATTTACGAAGGGAACATTTTCCAACAACATCTTAGATTCAAGCTCAAGTCTAGAGCCTGAGATAATTTTGGTCCTTTTTGAATCCGAATTGTGCTATCATCAAGAAGTTTTAAAATGTATTTAGAAACGTGCATGGGAGCTAGAGAAAGGGAAGAGGAGGGAAAGAGAATACGCGAAAGATTCGTACTGAGAATAACCACAGCTTTGGAAAGTTCTGAATAAATTTCCATTCTCTTTGCAGATATTCCAAAGACCCCGGAAAAACAATGTCTGTCAACTCATGACAAATGAAGTCAGATGCTCTTAAGGGCATCATGAAGTCCTGTAGCCCAGTCAGCGGTGAGTTTGCATCGCCAAAGATGCAGCCCAAATGTGAGCCTGAAGGCTCAGTGCTGCTTTGTCCTTGCAATTCCAAATTTAAAACACAATTCTGCTAAACCAGCTACCAGGTTTATTTTAGATTTTTCTCCTCAGCTAGAAAGACTTAAGCCATTTTTTAAGCTGTGTAACATCTATGGGTAGAATGAGACTATATATAAAACAAAGTATCTCCCCTTAAGTGTTTGGATTTCAAGTGTATCCTACAGCAGTGAAAAATGCATATATGTTGGCATAAAACATCAGAAACGCAGAACAAGGCCACAATACTAGTTCAATGCCAGGAGCTTAATAATGACTTTGGCACAGTGGTTTTTTTCCTGGCTAATTAATCATGTTTCTCAAATGAGCTAATTACTCTGGGAGAAGGTACTGGGGAGGGGGTGTTGCTTAGCGTGGTGCCTCACGGCCGGTAGGTAGCACGGCCAAGTCGGGCAACCAGCCCTGCCAGAGCCACCGCACTAACATCCACATCAGGCAACCGGGAACGGCGGGATCGCTGCAGCCTGCAACGTTCACTGCTTGGCAGCTTTTTTCCAAAGAGAAACAAGGGACTTTGTCAGCGAGAAGTTTCCTGATGAGAGATTAGAATCATAACTAAATTAAATGATTGTCTCTAACTAATTAGATTAGTTTAAATTGAATAATGAAACCTTTAGCTGTATTTAATGTAACATGCCTGAAGTCCAACGATTAGTCTGCTGAATGAAACTAAACAATTAAAAATACAATCTATTTTATAGCTTATTTTATAGCAACAATTGGAAAAACTATTACTGCTGAAATCTGCAGAGGAAACGTGCAATTACAAGACCAACAGGAGCAGTCAGCACAGCGAACGAGCGGCAGGGACAGGTGAGCCATTCTGAAGACACTAAGGAAGGACCTTGGCCTTCCCTCCAACCTGCGGCCAAGAAGTTGGCCATACCTGACATTTATTATTTATTACTGAAGTCAAGGAAAAAAAAATTACATTAAATTCTTGAACATTTATGCCATATTAGATGGAGGGTTAAAATTTAAAAAAAAAATAAAATTAGTAATGTAATACCTTATGTAAAAATCAGAGGACTGTATTTGGATATGTGTTTAGATGCCCTGTGTTTTGCAGGGACATCAAGGAGGAGCTTCAGTAAGGTACATCCATCTAACTGTCCATAGTTTCCAAACAGAATGAAATGCTGAAGTGTTATGACAACAAGGAGCATACTTGCACCTTTAAGCACCTAAACAAGTTTAAAAATATAGCTTTTAAAAACCCAAAGAATCGTCTGGGACTTTGTCAAGCACCAAACTCACTCCCAGAAAAGTACCTTGGACTCCCAGGCCTCTGAGGGCTTGCCTGTCCCAGAAACGCGACTGCAAAGACAACACTGCGTGAACATGAAGTACAATAGCTATTATGAGCTAATTTCCTTTGTGGACATTCTTAATCCTCATTAAGAGTCCCGTGCACAGTCTAGCTTAGCTACACAAAGACACTCTGCACAAAACCGAAGTGGCACACAGGGAGTTAGGACACACTAGCAGTTACGAGCTTTTTCCTCATGTAAACCCGCCTGTAAGATCTTTTCAAAACATCACCCTCCAATTCACAGAGCTGAGCTTCCAGTCCTATTGGGATATTTGCCCATTCGTAATGACTAATCCTATTTTGGAGGTTGCTGGGCAATAGGGTCCTTTTATTTGCTTGGAAGGAAGCTGCAGCATTTCAAGCAGCATGAATTCCAGCCTGCTACAAGTCTCCCAGCTGGCAGAACAGCTTGAACATTCTGTATTTTTGATGAAATCTTTGATCACCTCATTGCAAGATTTGGTTGCCTACTCTCAGCTCTCTGGCAGCTCTGAGCACAACCTGCCATTTCTAGATGGGATTTGTTCTTTTACGGATTAGACACATTAAATAAATAAAGCAAACTGTCTTAAAGATATCCAGATCAATAATGCCACCGACACAGGGGTCTGGAAACACAACGTACAACATTTTAAAATAAAATAGATGTCAATCAGACCTTCCTTTGTCCATACACTGAGATCCTCTCCTGAGACGGGATGCCTGCCCTGCTTTAAACGAGCACAGAAGGCATTACTGATCCCTTGTTACCTTGGAGATCTTTCTCTGTTCCCAGGTTACCACCTAAATTACGAGGGAATATGGCCGTGGAATGAGCCTTCAGCTCCCATCACTGCAACAGAGCCTCTACACGACCCTGGTCAAGGTACTTTATCTGCAGCTCACCCCTGAAAAAGGGAGTAATGGCAAACCTTCAGCCTCATCCTGCAGGGCAGGGTCTGTCTCTCACCTTTGCATATGAAACCAAAGTTGGAAATTGGCTAAGAAAACATTGCTAAATAAACAGCAGTAAACTAGAGAGTGAGCTGCCCTCCATGCAGATCAATGTGTGGAAGCTCCAGCTTATTCCTAGGAGAATAAGGAGGAAGACAGGTGAGGATCCCAAAAGCAAATACCTCACACCTACCAGAAGAGCCTCCGGCAGCAGAACAGCAGCACACCAGCGGACATTCCCGTTGAATCTAGGATGGCTCTGCTGTTCCCTCCTTGGCCATCAAACCCCTAGAACAGACAGAGAAACGTCTTAGCTACAGAAGAACCTCTCAGCAGTGGTAGCTACGGTTCACGCACGTTGAGATCGTATCTCCAGCCGCTGCCGAGATGCCCTCTTTATCTACATCACAGCTTTCATGTCTCATAGCAGCAAGAAAAAGTAGGATGTATGAATCACATATTAACCATGACAATATAGGGGAAAAGGGCTGCGTGGAGAAGGAATTCTTTTGTCAGTGTCAGCTGAGCAAGACAAACATAAGGAAAAATATAATGCAAAGTGTTTCCTTGAATTATTGTATTAGTTGTGATGTTTATAGCTGTTTGGATTTGGTCCCTAGGATTATTTTAAATAATGAGTTCTTCAGTGGGGACATTTATTGAAGCAATATTCATATAAACGTGGTCTTGATTAAGAGCAAAAAGAAGTCAGCAGGAACTTTCCCCTTGCCTCCGGGGACTTTAAATTAGGCCCATATTGCAGGATATTCTTCGAGGCAAGTTGCAGAGATGGAGCTGTGCTTGTGAGCACTGTGTTAGTTCAGAAGCAGCAGCAAGCCCACGTGAAACAAAAGCCATTCAATCAGATGCTGCTCCGAACATCAAGGGTTTCAAAGGATGCTACGGAACAGAGCTGCTGGGGGAGCACTGCCCAACAGCAAAGGGTTGTGCACTTCTCCTCACCGCCCGGGCACGGGCAGGAAAAGGCCTGGAATCTTCTGGATAAGCCATTTGCTCGGCACCATCTCTCCAGCTTTACTGTAGGTAGAGTCAGCCTTGAACAGTTGGCTCAAGAGCCAAGTTTATTGAATGGCTCCGTAGCTGGAATCACAACGATAACTGAAACTTGCCATCTGGGATTACAGAACATACCGGACACCACAGCTGTAGCAGAGCTGTGTGACCAGACAAGCGTCTGCTCCTGATGTTCTTTTTCACGTCCAGTTTGCCCTTATCTTGTTCAGGCAGTACTGGGTGAGGCGAGAGCGGAGGCCGTGCTCGGGGAAGGTGGTGTTCGTCACGGTGAGACCCGCAGGGTGCATCTGGCTGCGCCCTGGACAGACCAGCTTTCGCTGGTACCAGCTTTAGCGCTTCTTAGCACAGCCTTAAGGAACCTGAGAATTCCCCCCATTTTTGCAAATGGGGCTGGGGGTTTGCAGCTTGTGCCACACTCCTGGACGCCTGTGCTGTACAACTAACCTGCACCCAGGCTAACTAGGCAAAAGTCACACTCATTTCAATAACTGCAGCGTGTGCAGCAAGTTTCACAGGCAAATAGCAGGCTGCATGAGGCTTTTTTTATTAGCTTTGAATTATCCACCCTTCAGCAAAATGAAAGGTAATTTTGCATCTCTGACAAGGGAGGGGGATGGGCTTCAACCGGCTCTCCTGAACTGAGCAAGCTGGTGCAAAAGTGGAGGGCAAGGGCAGCCGTGCCCTTTAAATCTCTGCCGCGTCTCTCCCCAGCCCTGTGCCAACTGCGGGCCATGGCAGCATTCGCCACACCTCTCCTCACGCCTGGATGCTTAGGCCAGTGATGAAATGGTATTTTGGCAAGTTGGAGACTATCTTCTCACAAGCTCCCTTACTTGACTCAGATTTACCAATCAATCAATGTATATAGCTCTTTCACAATAAAGCCATCATCTATATACACAACCTGTCAGAAATGACAACTCCTCATTCTAATATTATGGGAAATATACACGCCTTGGAGAAACACCTGTTGGATCTCTAAAGGGGGGGATAAAGGGAAAAGACAGCAGGAAACCCACTTCATCATAACAGCAACCACCTTGCCAAAGCCAAGCACGTTCTGATTTAACAAGCCATTCTTTAGTTAAGGGTTCCTTCTGCCATACACTCTGCAAATTACATGATTCTTACGGAAATCTGATTTTCCTGAGAGACTCGTAAATCACCCTGCACTGGACTCTGAGGAACTCGAGGATGAGGGCACTGGAACTGACATGCTGTAGTACCCGACAGAGACAGAAATAGCCTCTGATTGAGCTACAGTCACTCACTACAGCCATTAGCAGGTAATCTGGGTCACAAATTGACTCTGCTGTGGGTGCACAGTTATCCTTGTTGGCTCTGCACAAGTCCGGAAAGAAAATAGTTGCACTCACATGAGGCTGCGTGTTGCCACGTCTGCGTTACCTTTCTTCCTCTATCACACTCTTATTTGAGGTCCTTCCCGCTTACATTGCACTGAACAGACTAAGGAGGAAGCACAAGACCACGTTACCAAAGACCATGCAAGTGGAGCTGGCTTACAAAAGCACAGCTGCTTTGGCCTGTGGGCACTTCTGAAATGGGGTCGGTGGCTGCACACTGAAAATCCTGTTCCACAGGTGCATCAGCCCCTGGTGTGAGCAGTCTGTGCCCAGCCCACAGACAGACAGAGTCTCTCACCACAATAGCCCACCGTTAAACTCGGGGGAAAAATTGGTTGTGTACTGCAAGCAACCCCAGTTCAATACCTTATATATCACCCAAAATCGCAGGTTGCTCCAGTGTACCAGAGTCAATCTGAGTGTGCTACGACATGGTAAAACATTTCTTTTTTGCTTGTTTCCATAGCCGTGACCTAATATAAATCAGTCACTCATGTTTCCATGAATCAAAGTAGATAATGTAGCTCTCAGCTACGTTAAAAGATGGTCAGACACATCCAAGATGTTTCAAACTTCATTTGAGGACTAACATAAGTGATTAACAGTTGTCTATAGCATTAGAAGGCAGGGAGTGGAAGTCCTTTTATCAAATTGTTTGCTGCCAACAACTTCCTGCTGACAAGCTATCTTTAAATTCTTCATAATGCCTTTGCAAAGCCCTAAAGCTCTGTTGAATCCCTTGCCTGCAGTCTTCTGACATCAGCTCTTCCACTCCTTGTCGTGGGAAAATGTGGCTACAATGAGTCTCAATGTCACGCGTACGCGTCGAGGTCTGTGCCCATTTGATTTGCCTTCTGTGCTCCAAGCACAGAATAGCAGCAAATCCTCGGGAATCGGAGCTTATTTCTGTGCCCTAAATTTTGCCCAGAGAGAGACGAAAGGGTAGAAGCCTACTCACAAACCACCCCAGGACGAGCAAGGCCTGGAAAGTTGCCCCATTGCTGCCCAGAAAGCGACGCGCCTGTGCCCAAAAGTCTCCAGAGAGCAAATCACCCGTGGGGACCCGCGCGCCGCAGGCAGGTTGTTCCAGCAGCTGGATCTGGGAAGCCCTGGCCTGCCGGCACAAACACTCCGACGTCCTTCCCCTGCCTCTGTCCCACAGCCTTGGGGATGATTTAGCACTTGGCATGTGGGCTGTTCGGTTCACATCTCATTTGGGAATCCTCTTATTGTTTTTTGGGTTTTTTTTTTTTAATCTCTCCCAGATCCTCACATATGTTAACTTTTTCCTTTAGGGAGGAGTGGAGTTTCACACACACAATGCAAATGCCTGCGAAGGCTGCTACAAAGCCCCTTTTCTCCCTCCCAGGCCCGCGCTGTGAGAATACGGTGCTTGTCTGGACTTGGCTTGTGCAACATCATGGATTATATCACTCCAATCACAATGCATCAAAGTGCTTTCCCTACCTCACAAGGAACTACCAGGCTTAATTAATTGACACAAAAGTATTACGCGTCATTGCAAAATGTTATAATTTAGAGTATTCCATCCAATAATTAACAAATATATCAGGCAACAAGTAGAACCAATCTTAAAAATGAGTAGTTAGATTTTTCTTAATTACATCCACTGAACCAAATCTGCCCCTAAGCAATGCACATGTAATCCCAGTGAAGTCAGGGTGGTTGTACAGAACGCACTAAAATAAAAATAGTCTGTAATTATCATCTATATCGCAACAATACTTACAGGGCCCACTAAGTTTAGGGACTCCTGTGTTATTTAGAGTTATAAACATGAACAATAAAGGTAAACTAAGTTGAACTGAGAAAACAGCATGGGAAGAGACATGCAGCGTTGGGACTTACGCAACACGCAATTAGAAAGGCTGCACCCGAGTCTGACAGGCACGGTCCAACAGCACATTTGCAAAAGAAGCCAAGATTCTCTAAGAACAGGAGTCCAGGTGATGATGCCTTAAGAAGAACTCCTGATACCTGCGTGGCAAAGTCTGAAGAGCTGGCAGCACTGGAGAGATTCAGAATGCATAAGGAGAACCAGACTGAACTGTCTGAACGTTGATGCACGATGGGTCTACGGCACTAAAGAAACCTCAGAGCGGCACTGGAGAAAAGACATCTTCTGCTTTTGTTCTCTGCTCTCCATTTCTGCATCCAGCCTCCATCCAAATCACCTCCCTCAGCTAATGCTTTACTGTGTAAGGACGTGCAGCTCAGCCATAGATATAAACCAGGTGTAGTAACTCCAAAACTTTTGCAAATTAATATAGCACAGTTATCGCGGGGAAGTTGGATACTACTTCTGCAGGCAGCTCTTATGTGTCAGAGCTCTGAGCCATTGTTTCTGACAGAAAACAACAGCTCATTATTTATAATGTCCCCTGTGAAATCTCTGCTGAAGCCTCTCTCTCCCCTTCCGAGCTCACAGAAGGGCTAGATAAAAATGCAGCTTCTTCTCCTTGGCACGGCCAAGCATACGTGGATAATTTTGTTCTTCCACAGCTACTTGGGATGGGCACAGGTTATATTTTAAAAACCAAAGCCTGATCCTGCTACCCACACACAGAATAGAGGCTTGCTTTGATTCCAGAAAGGCTGTTCAGAGAGTAAGACAGTAGACAGCTTGAGTAAGGGAGACAAAATTCAGCTCCTAATTATTACATTAAAACCTTGAAACAGTTGTCATGTATGAAGGGACAAAGCAGAATTTGGCAAACAGGAAGGGAAGAACCAAATCTTCTCATAATGATAAATAATCTCTGAAGACAACCTTGTCATTTCTTGAAAGCATCTCAACAGTTCCCCGTTTTTATTTTTTTGGTCAATGCTTATCAAAATTTGCATGGCTAGTTAGTGCGTTAATTTAATTATGAGCAGCATTTATGAACAGCCTGATGGGAGATCTGCAGAGGGCAATAGAATCTGTTCTTGAATTATGAAATTGCACACACTCACACATCTGGAAGCCGTCACGGGACACATCGCTGTCTTGTAAATGCATGTTGAGTGTTACAATATTTTACTAAGCACTCCCAATCTGTCAAGGTTTACAGGAGAGTAGAGACTGGGAACATTTGGGATCATTTGTGGCTTAGAGCCATTAGCTACTTCCACCCACTTATTGTGACGTTATTAGTAGCAAAATAATCTAAAGAGCAGAACTTGGCTTACTCAAGACCTTAGATAATAGAAGCGATTTTCACTAAGGGCCAAAACCAGGGAGCCAGGACCCAGCTGAACACCAGACCGTGCTGGGTGGCACAGCCTTGGTTTCGGCTGACTTGGTGGTAACTTTTTCGGACCTTGTTCCTCGGAGGACTTGCCTGCAGACCCAGCCCAGCCCTGCCGTTTCAGGTCTGTGTAAGAGGTGGCCCATGGTGACACCCCCCAAGAAATAACCAGAGGAGAAAATGCTACGTAATCCATGTGATGTTGACCGTCCCTCACTAACTGCCCTCTTCAACAACAGCTAATATGAAGGGCATTAGGTACCACACACAACAGACAAATTTACACTCCATTAAGCCACAGAGGGTGTAACAAAAGCTATCTGCCAGAACAGAAAAATATGTGAGCTGTACCTCTACGCTATCCCTACTGAAATCCCAGTTAACTGGATGAAAACCAATGCCTTTATGCTCGCATGACATCCAGCAATGCCTGCGACTGCCACATCAGCATTGCCAAGAGTAAGGGACATCCTCAATTCTCCTGGACTCAAAGACAGAGGCCAGAATGGCCAATTAGCTACCAAGACACAAATCACATAAAAGTCCAATTCTAGCCTGGCACACAGGAACGGATTTCAGCCCATGAAAAGCAACCCCTTGCTGAGGAGATCAGGACTTGGCCTGTGAAAGAAACTTTGCATAAAGTTTCTTCACCTTCTGGAGCCATAGCTCAATGAAAAGGTTTGGAAGACTTCTAAACTCCATGGAGCTTTTGGCTTCTTGTTAAGCCATTACGTATCTGTTTAAATTAAATCCCCATCCAATCGTTAAATATGGGTGGGTTTTTTTAAAATGGGTCATTATGATGTGATTTATGACTTTGGTGTAATTGTCAGAATTACTGTGGGTAATTAAAATATGAAATGCGTGCTGCCAGAGGCTTCAGTCACTCTCAGCACCCTCATTAAAAATCAGGAGCTGACCAAATTATAAATAGACTGGTCTGCACAAGTTCACAGGGAAAGCTAATTATGAAACTTATCCTTATGCACTCAGAACTCACACCATCAGTCATGCAAATTCTTTAAGTGATTATACTATTGTATAACGTGGAATTGGATTAGTATGTACAGGTGGGGTGCAACTCCAGCTACAATTCGCAGTAAAACTCTTCCTTGCATGGTGAATGTCATCCCTAAAACTCTTATGCAAGCTCGATGATAGATGTGGGACAAGGGCCTGGGGAAGAGAGAGGAGGTGGACTTTCACATGAAATATAGAAAAAAAAGACTGAGGAATACAGGGAGATGGAAAGGCTGCAAAGGATAAGGCGCTCTGGTCTGTAATGGTCTCAGAGAAACAAGAGGGGCATGTGAACACGAGGGAAGAGAGCTTCCGAAAGAAGCTGGAACCAACTTTGGATTAGTTGGCTAAATTCGTAAGGCATGATGGCTGGCTAAAATTTCAGTTGCCAAATGCATCGAATGGGAATACAAAACTGCAGTTAAGAAAAAATTCTATACGTAAGGGTAGGCAAGGGCTGAGATATTTCTTTCTAGTATTTTCAATTTTTTGCTCTCCAGAAGGGAAGAAAATAAATAAATGGAGGCCTACATACAATATTCAACCAAAACTGAATCAAGAAGTAAATCACTGATGGAAGACGAGTCCTGTTAGAGGAACCAGTAACATCTCCAGTGACTTAAAGCCCAAATGAGTATGCTTTTCCTCATTAGGGGGTTTCAAAAAAAAAAAAAAAAAAGGAAAAAAGAAAAAAGTGAAACCCCTTTTTCAGTGCCAGTAAACAGAGTTGGTTTTCATGCAAGGAGACAATGCTGTCTGTACAAAACAAGTCTGGGCAGAGTTTGCACACAATGGAAGCTAGGCTTTCTGTGACAGAAATCCATTAAAATATCGGCTCCGTCACAACGGTTCGTCAGCCTGATTGGGAGTGCAAGTGTCAGTGAAGGTAAGATCGCAGTGTTCCAGCAGCAAGACTCAGAGGCCTACTTGGACAGAAAAATTTATTGGGGTGCTTAAAGGTCTGTTTATACCAAGAAGAGTCATGTTCCACAAATAATGCTGATTTATATTCTACGTACCCGTGCAAGATTCTGGAGGCTTTGACGAGATAAACCTTGGGGGAAGGTAGGCATGGATGATGCCTCGCACCTGAATTTTTTTAACTCAGATAAACCAAATTAACTGCATGTGTGTTTATTAGCTTAACTATCACTCCATCCAACCTGTCATCCTGACTGACCAGCAGTCCTCAAAAACACACAGCAAGAAAAATGGGACTTCCCAACACACCAAAAAGTAGAACGCAAAATATTATTGCCTCTGCCTAGAGGAGCTCCCTGCATAACATCAGTTCGCAAACTTCTAGTGTCCAAAGTACCTGCTGCTGTTCTTCCTTGCGTGTCCCAAACTCCAGGAGGGACTCTCTAGAATTGCACCTGACAAGTGTTTGAGAGGTACCTACAGGCATCCACACTGTTCCACGTTTCCACAAACCCTCTGAGCTTGGGCTGCCACTGACACGCCCCTTCCACATCTCTCCCCCGTTCTAGCAAGAAAAGTAAAGCTGAAGGAACGTGAAACTTGTCTAACTTGAGAGGTTTTTGCTATGCCAACAGACTGCTAAATTTTCCACAGAGCCCCCACCCTGTAGCGTAAATACCAGGTAGTGATCAAAAGCACAATGTGCCTGCTGACAAAAGGGATCTTGCTCACTGTAACAACACTTTCTCCACCTCTATCTATCTCCTTTTTCTTGAGAACACAGTTTTACACTTGTCCTTCATACAAATAACCCGAGGGTGGGAATTATTCAGAAGGCTCGTGTTTGACACCCCATCTGTTCATTTCTGACAGCGATATATAATGTAAGGCTATAAAAACTTGAAAAATAATGCAACATAAAAAGGGATTGACTCGGCTCCAAGAGGCCATAAACGGTAACAAATACCATTGTATGATTTATTTCATGCTGTAATCTTTACAGTAAGTCATCTTTCAGACATTTCCTTGTGACAGGTTTTAATAATATTAATGCCCAGAGCAATCCAAATCATCGCCAATAGACATATTTATCAAGCTGCCAATCCAAGTAAATGAAATTCTATAAGCAATAATGTAACATGTTTAAAGGAAGCTAATAAAACAAGTCAGGAGAGAAATATTACTGCAAAGTATGCTCTCTCTAATCCAGCCCTGGATTTTATACAGCCAAAATGCAAATCTTTCCCTCCATGATTTATCGCTCCAAAAATACCAATGACCTTTTCAGGAGCTCTTGCACAGCCCTTCTCACACATTTATAAAGATTGTGATGCATTCTGCCAGATTAGCCGAGCTGGAGCGCTCAGCATTACTGCCTTGGTTTGCCCTGCCTTTGGATTGGGAAGTGATGGGTAGCATCAAAGAGCAGGATCTTAAGTCTTTGAGATTTATTAAAGACTGACAAGCCTTAACATAGGCTTGGCAACTCAGCAGGTATTTACGAGCAATTATCCAGGCACTAGATAAGTTACAATTAACAGGGAGCTAAAAGTTGGTTCTTTAACCTGGTTTCCCTTTTAATCTAATTCAGTTTCCACTAATCCATTGCCTGGCCGAAGCGGCTCTGCAGCAGGGCAGGGGGAAGGCGACGCCGCAGAGCTGCGTACATGCGGAGCCTTCCTCACCAACGTTCTTTTATGCCTCACTAGAAACTTAGCAGGAATGAAAAACAAGAGTCAACAATTCAGCAAAACATACACCATTAAATTTGTCACGCCTTAGGCAAGAATGTGTGGAAAAACCATGACTAGTGTGTCGATGCAGGGGCTCCGAAGTGCTTGAGGAATCCTAACAGGTCTTTATGCATTCACTTCTGGGAGAGCTTTATAGGTCTTAGGGCGCTTTTGTATTGGTTTGTGACAACTTTTTCTTTTAATGACGCTAATTAAGTTCTTCCCCTGGATAAAAAGATCTGCTTATTTTCAGTAAACAGGAAACTGAAAAAGGAAACAAAAAGAGAAAGGAAGAAATGTACAAGACTTAATGTGTGCAATATGACGGCAGACATCTTTCATTAAAATAGTCTGGGACACCAGCAACATGGGCAAGACCTGAACTCAGTGTGTGTTCTGAGTCTTTAATAGGCCACGCCTAATTCTTTCCCATTATACTTTATTGAATTTACCCAAATCATATTTTGATTATATTTTTCATTGATTAGCCCACATGCAAAACTTGTCTCAATCTCAGATGCAAATTTCTGTTAAAAAAAAAGTAATTGGCATTTAAGTATTCAACTGGCTACATGGCCTGATATACAGGTATTTTCAAAGGACCCTGTACAGGGGCAAGAGTGTAAGCACCCAAGTAATTTTCAAAGCCCTGCCTACTGGACACAGTGGAAGTAATCCCTATTGTATATCCAGAGAACCTTGGAAATGAGACCTGCATTAAAATATCTACCTTCCCTGGATCAGATTGCAGTTTATCACCCTAGATCAAATGGAGCTTTTCTATTAGCAGAACATCCCAGGTGGAAAACTTCACCTTAATCTGAAAATGGGCAATTGGATCCAATTCTATTTTTGGTTTAAATAATAATAAAAAAAAATATTTGGGATTAATTTGATAGCTCTAGTGTTACGAAGAGTCAGCCCCAAGGAGCTGTGTTTTGCATTGTGAGGTTTCCTCTATGACTTCTGACGGCAAGTTTCACCCTTTCCTCCTGCCCTTTGCCTTCCCACTCCGTCCGCTCTTCCTGTTTAGCCTGGGAGCTCTTTAAGGCAGAAACTGCTTTTTCCCGTGCACATACACAGCATCCAGCCTAACAGGATCCCAGTCCCAGTAGAAGCCTCAAGGTACCGTTATAATACAAATAATAAATACTGCAACTAATAACAACAGTACGGTAAAATGTCTTCCCCAGGGAAGTGTTGGAAGACCAGTCCCTGGTGTCATTTAAAACTAAACACCAGAAAACATGCCTGCACTGACTGGATAGAATATACAGTCCTTATGATATGGTGATGAGGGAGAATCTAGATGGGGATGGGAACAATTATTTATCTGCATATTTGGCTATTTCTTTAGGGGATTTAAAAATATCTCTCGGTAACATTTTTGTTCCTCACTGCTAAGCAGCAGTAGAGATCTCAGGGAAAATAAATAAATAAATAAGAAATATGTAATCCCCAAGGTGTAATCCCGGAGTATGGAAACTCACTTCACTTAAATACCTCCCTCTGGCATAATTGACTTTTCATGTGCATGTTAATAATGATATTTCAGCAGGTTGTGAGGGCTTGTTCTTTTCCCCCCACCCCCTTTGGTAAATTATGTTATTGGGCACGAGGAGGGGGAGGGACACATTATAAATCTAATTATGTTTTCATTTATATTTAACAAGTCAGCACAATCTGGTAGCGTGCGCGTATGTATTTACTGTGCAGTCCCAATATTTACAGCTGACCTAATCAGTCGTAGGACAGCAGCACTAAGCAACATTTTATTGTCCCCATCCCATGTATGTGCTGGGGACAGCTGCAAAGATGCAAAGCTCTCCAGAGGACACCTTCGAGTCCTTGCCATGCTGACATTTGCCTTTGCCGCTGAAGCACAAGACAGGGTTGGGGAGGGAGGGGAGACATTATTTATTAAGCCTCTTCAGTTCTACAGCGACTGCAAATCGCTCCCAAGCAGAAACAAGGCGAGAAACACTGGTTTGTGCATCTCTTCCCCTACCCAGTTCCTGTTTACTCCCTGCAAATTCTGGTGTGACACTGTTTGCCAATATGGCCTGTCACCCTCTCTAGTGGCTGCTTTGGAAGAGCGTAACAGCTTGCTATTACTGACAGCTCCCTATTAGACCACGATACGCTTCCGTATGCTGGATGTAGCAGCTCAGGTTCGGAGAAGTCCCTGTGCGAGTCAGCTGGACTGGCTACGGACACCACATATACAGACAATACTGCAAGTCCCACCTTGCCTCAGCCAGCAGGGGACTCTGCTCTCCAACCAGTTTGTAAACCCTGCTGGGAAATCAGATCCCTCTGGCTGGGAAGAATTTAGATGGCCTAGAAAGGAGTCCTCTAGCATGTGCTACCGATGCTAGAGAGAAAGGCTGTAGAGTGTGGTTTCTCTTGGATCTCCGTCTCCATTTACCTTTACTGCAAACCTGTTTTAGAGTATACCAGAGCTCTTCCAGGTTGCTGCCAGCGTCACGCGGCAATTAAATACCTGAGCAAAGTGCAAATCTTAGCGTTGGCTGTTCATATTTTAGCCCTAGCTGCTCCTGCCTCTGCTCTGCACTCTCAGATGGAGCCGAATAAAATGTGCTCGTGACTCAGCCCTTCAGTGATGACATCTTTGGTCTTCCGTCTGGAAGGCAGCGAGCACTTCCAGGAGGTGTACCAGTCCCTTCCTTCTCCTTCCACTTGTTGCTCCACAGGGGGAGCAGTTCACAGCACAGGCTTTGAGCTTGCAGGGGATTACAAAAGGCTCAGGATCTGGCTGCATAGGCATAAGTTGTGTTGTCTGTGCGGTTCAGTTAATCAAGACAGGGAGAAGCCATAAACCATCCACTTCAACCACAACTACCACCAATAGCAGAAGAATTAGTAAAGAGGTGCACCCTCTTTCCCACTTTCCACACAAATTCTCAGTAAGTCGTTCCAGGAAATGCCTGCTCAGAATGCATCGTACCCATTAACAAAACTCCGAGGCAGAATACCACCAAGAAGTTTGACTTTGCAGGCTCTCCATCTGAAACATGCAATTCTCTATGGAATTTCAGTTCCTCTGAAACAAAGGCAATGAAACAGAATTGGGCTCCTTTTGTATAGCCTTCAGTTGCATTTCGATGGTGTCTGCAAATGGCTACCACGGCATTTGAGGCTTCAGAAATGCTAGACAAAGCAGCTCTAAGTAATTGCTTATTCATACCAACTGCTCAGAAACTGTGCAGCGTTATAAAATAGTAATTCCATCCAGTATGTGTAAAACAGTCTTAAATATCTGGTGGGTGCTCCATACTTAACACGCCATTTCATTCCAAAGGTAGCTGCTTTTCTTTGCGAGGTTTCTTGCCTTGGAATCCAGAAGCTAAAACTCACTCAGAACTGCTGAGTTTTTCCCTGAAAGTGAAGGAAACCTTTGTTGCTTCTGCAGGTGCCGGCACGGGTGAAGGACACATACCCTCAATGCACAGTCCACACACGCTTATGTGACCCACGTAATCTTTCTTCCCTCATTCTGCACGGCAAAGACCAAGATGTGTTCTCGCCTAGAGAGAGTCACAGCTCGCATTTGAAAAGGAGGGGTTCCCGGGGCTGGTCCTAAGGGGGTGAGGGGGTGTCTGGGCTGGTCCTGTGGGGAAGGGGAAGTCCAAGGTGCATGGGGGTGCTGGGGCTGGGCCTGTCCTTAAAAGCATGGAGGAGGAGGATGCTGGTCCTGCAGGGGAGAAGGTGTGCTCTCAGTGCTCCAGGAAAACATGGTCCTCCACCCAAGAAAAAAACAACAGCAGGGATTAGGAAGAGTTCACACACTGTACTTCTACCAGCCTTACGCTTATCATAAGTGACTTGCAATTATTTACAATGCTACCCTCTGCGAGTCAAGCCATTTTTAACTTCCTCATTTTCCCATCAGGAAATCAAAATTCAGAAATGCTAAGTGTCCTAAAGTCCCAGACTGATTCTGAGGAAGCAGATGAAGAAAATGAGCTCGAGCTTCCCAAATCCTAAAGTAGCCATTTAACAGCTGAAACGTCTTTTCTCTGACATTTGATCTAGTCCTTTCTGGGCCGTAATCTGAGGTCATGGGCCATTAAGCCCAGCGTTATAACACTAGGCAGCGATTTGAGGACGTACAGCAGCACCCTCTGAGATTTTTTGAAGAGCACCAGAACCTACCTACATCTCCTGCTTTAGAGGGCGACACAGTGGTTCAGGATGCAGGATGTTACACCTCACACTCTGCCGGTCTGTGTCTGTGCTGCTGAGTCTGCATCCCTCCCCTGCGCAGCGTTTGACAGGAGGCGCAGCAAAGCTCTCCATGTCACATGTGTTTAAACATGTCCAGTGCATACAGATGGGAAGGGAAAGGTTGGACTGGAGGAACATTCAGACACACATATCTGTTTATCTCTCAAACTGACAGACGAACCCTCTCACATACCCTTAACTTTCGTGTGATGTCGTAACTATTGCCAAACTGCACTAACCCAGATGAAACAGCTTCGCGATTCCAAACACACCCCAGCAGCAAAAGGGGCATCTCTCTGAATAGGTGATTTATCAACCTTTAGCTGTAATTGTGCTACACAGCTGTGCTAAAAGCAGGTGCATTTAGCCTCAGTGACTGGATACCTCTTTCTACAGCCCCGCGTTCAGTGAGGTGGGAGTTCGATGGGTAGAGCGCTCTCGGAGGATGCCACACACCACTTGAATCCTCTAGCTCAAGCTAAATGAGCGTATCATAAGTCAAGTCAGAGAATGAGAATTCTGAACAGCCTTACACAGGCACTAATAGGTATCTCGGAGAATTCTTATGGTCTTCTAAAGCAAGATACTTGGCCAACTCCACTTTATCGCAGACTTTGCGGGTGAATTCCCTGTGCAGGGCCCGACTGCCCAGGACAGCTCAAGTGCTGCAGAGATGCACAATGGGGAGAAAAGCTCTCACTGACTTCCATCGCCTGACCAGGTCCCAAAGAAGGGCAGGGTGCCATTGTCTCAAGAAGCCCTATTGTCTCTTAATACATATCTGACCATTAAAAAAATAATAATCTGATAATAGCAATAGCATTTGATTAAGTCTGGCTGACAAAGGGAAAATAGCCCTTGTTTTCTGTTCTGACTGCACTCTGCCATTTATACTCCTGTTAAAGTGACAATAGTAACTCCTTTGACTAAAGCTTGCAATCTGTTTTTAGATTCATGACAATAAACTCACTTTTTGCCAACTAAACATCCCTATTGCCATTGCAGGTACCGCAGACATACTCATCTACACTAGTTGGGGTCTTTTCCATCTAACCTTTCCCTTACCTCCCTCACAACGAGCTTGGGGGAATCCAGAACACCACGTACCACTGAAACTACAGTATATAGAGAGCAGAGGAATGAACCAAAGTGCTTATAATTACGCTGGTTTTGCTCTGATACATCCAGCATCCTAGGGGAAACCAATGGCAAGGTCTTATGCCTGGCAAAGCTCCTGATCCACCTCAGGCAACCACTCTCTCCGCGTTATAACTGGTGTAGAACTGCAGGTTTGTAAACAACTGCTTTTTATTAGTACACATTTATACTGAAATGTCATCTTGTCCTTTTAAAATCCAAGATTGCCTAGGAAACGAGAAGAAAAGCAACCAGGTGGAGAGCTCCTACAGTGTCAATATCTTTCTATTCATTTTGCCATTGACTTTTATTAAGACGTCTTTGCAGTTTATGGAAGTCTTTTTGGGAGGTGGCTGGCTTTCAGGGACCTTAGTTACACCTATGCTGGTGAGTGCGTTGGACTGAAAATGGGCTCCAGCTTCTCCTTCTACATGACATTACTACACTGAGTCCTCCAGGTGTCAGCATGTTTGCGCTTGTTCACTCAGTCTGGCTGAGCACAGCGTGAATGAGTTTTGCCTTTATCGCAACCATCTGCAGTTCGGAGACATGTTTTATAATGGGGCTCGGCTGCCATCTGCTGCTTAAAGGATTTGCAAGTGTTTGAGATACAAGTAGGCATGTTTGAAATACAAGCAGGCACGCATGTGTACACCCACATTCCATGGAAAGCTCCTCGGCTGTTCTTTAAGCAAAGCACTGTCTCAGCAGAGGGGAGACACCGGCAGAGAAGTTTCCAGCAGCCTAGAAGAGGTGTGCGTTTGGGCCTTAACTCCTCAGCGAAAATGCAGCGAGCTTCAATTTGGTGTAGTTACACCTGGATCTGAGAGGTTGTTCTCTATTCCCACAGAAACACCCAACTAAACCCCACATCTTCAAAATGGCGTTTGAGGTGAAGAAGGAATAAGTTGCACTGCTTAGGGTTAGATGTTACCATGATTAATTTGTTACCACCATCCAGTTAAGATTTGCTCTCCTCAGAGCACACACTGTTACGTGATGCTGTACAACTTGTACAGCCTCAAAAACACCTGACTTCATGTTCAGAGTTTCATATTCTCATGAAAGACCTAGACACACTTCTCAGGGAATCCTGGCCAAGAATCTAGTACAAACTGGACACAAAATTCTGTTTTTATCCAGCTGTAACTTTTGCCTCAATTATACACATGCTATAGTAATAAGACATTTGCTTCAGTCTCTGCAGTTAAAGAACACTATTCTGTGATGAACCTGTTAACAAGTAGAGTGAAAATCTTGAACAAGATATATCCTACCCAACTCTTTTTTTAGCCAAGAAGCTTTGACTCCTTAAGAGAAACATAAATTCAAAGCATTTAAAGTATAACAATGATCCATAAGACTAGTAACATCAGAAAACTCCCTATTTTATCAGGTAAGTAAAGGGCTGTGTATTCCAACTTATCCGTCCAGAGAAATAGTTAATAAAAATAAAATTAACAGATATCTATTGAACTTTTTTTTTTTTAGAAATCTTTTAAACAATTACCCAATAAAGGTTTTGTGTAGACACTGTTTTCACATGGACATTTTTTAATCTGCCCTGGATCCTGTATGTTACTGTGACAGGCTTTACAATAGAACCGTGTCCTAGAAAACAACAGTGAATTACGCAGAACTGAGTTGTGTTTAACTTATGCGAGAATAAACACACTTGTCTGCTCTTGGAAGTTTTTCTGTTCGGGGCCTTTTTTCAACAAAAGAGTAATAGGGAAGCTTATCTTTTGACTTCTGCCAGGGCACGAGCAGTAAGAAGAGTCCACTGTATTCCAATGAAGCTTTATCTGTGTGGATGGATTGATCAGGATAGTGCTGTATTGAGAAACAGTCGAAAGAGTAATCACAGTTTGTCTGGTGACATTTTTCACCTCTGTTGTGACAATTCAGACTATCTGATCATAACAGTTTCCTCTCACCTCACGCTCTGACATTAATTCTCTTTGTTACAGCTTCTGTGACTTATGAGACACACGAGACATGAGAAAGTTGACATGCTTTTTTAATGACAGAAAGCAAATTTACTGTCCACAGAAACATGGGGGAGCCATGCAGGGACTCAAAGCATGCAGATCAGTTTTTGTTAGGATTTCTGCAGTTTACTAAACTCTGAGGCTCCTGAGGATCTGGTGGCAGGTTTTTCTTTGTAATTAATTTGCTAAATTGTAAACCACAGGAAACAGGTTCTTTCACTTCCACCACATTACTTCTGAACACGTTTAATGTAATAAAATTAGTCATAGTTTACTGCAGCCTGGATGGGCCATTTCTCCATGGGCCTGCTGAAAATCCTGAATACTCAGACTTAAAATACAAGTTCTGTACAGCTGAAGATACTAAGGAGATAAAGAGTTGGAAGTATCTGCTCTAATGATGAAAATGCCAAGCAAAACAAGGGGAGGAAACCTTATTCTCTAACAGCTCCCCAGAGTGAGTATCCAGAGTACATCCAGAGTGAATATCCCTGCTGGGCAGCGCTGCTTTAAGCACACCTGTGTTGAATCCCCTGCAACATCATTAAATTTACCAGTTTCCCCTACAAAGATCACTCAAGGTACCAGCTCAGTCCAAATTCTTATTGCTTTCAACCCACTGTTAATGAATATTGGTAGGGTGAATGGCACTGGGAAGATGACAAGGTTGTTCATGTTTTCCTTCCACACAAGAGAAGGCCTCTACTCTGCTCCTCCAGATTCATGGCTCAGAGGACAAACGAAATATGAATGACTAATTATTACTACAGATATTGTAGCAACATCTAGATGTCCCACTTATAGGAGAGGTATCTCTTCTGTGCCAACTGTTGTGTGAAGAAACCAAAATATGGTCTCTCTCCCTCAAAAAGCACGCAGCTTCCTTTTCCCTCTGGCTTTCTCTTTCCATCATTCTTTTTTCAGCCAGACAATGTATGAACTCAAGGAAGAATACATTGAGCTGTGGCCCGTTTTCCATTAGTGCTAAGCAATTACATCTACTGACTTCTTTCAGCATAAGAGTTCATTCAGCACTTCTGGAAGAGCGCCCCGATGTATTTCTCTCAGCAGTGTTTCCCTACAAACCTCTGTTTTCAGAGTTTCTATTCTACAGTTTCGTCAAAACAGCCATTTCCTTTATAAAAAGTGTAGAGAGAAATAATTGCACTCAATAGTCTGCATTTTCTGGGTGATTTCTCAAGCTTTTTAAAGATCTAAGGCACTTATTTATTCCTCTTTCTGAACTAGTTCCAGCTTCCCCATTAGGACGTCTTGTATTTCACCATTAGAACAGACAGAGCGTTATCTGGCCCAGGACCAGATCAGCTTCAGAGAGCAAAAACTCTGCTGCCAGCATTGACAAATTATCCCTTTATGACAACACTTCATAGCATTTAGGAGCCTCTGTAAACTCATGTGGTGAAAAAAAATGAGGCGGTGTTTCCTTTACCAATGAAAATAAATAAGCTTGAGTCACCCCAAATCCAAGCGGGACTCCTGCTGTTTGCACGTAGACTAGCAGGTGAGAATGGTGTTTCGTTGCCCATCTCTCGCCTGATTATCCGCGAGAAAAGAGGAGGCAGAAGAGATTGTTGTATATGGTAAAACTCACCCCAGCACTTAAGTAACCAGTGCTTGATCCTGTCTAAATACTGTGCACATGAAGATAAGAGGTGTATAAAACCTGTGCAGACCCCGGGGCATGTTTCTTCTGAGTTCTTTGGAATCGTTAGTTCAGAATTAGTTGACTTATTACTAGAAGAGAAGTCTCCCTGACAATTACCTCTCTCCTTGACTGCTAAATTTGAGTTCAGTTCCCAAGAGGACAAGGTTCGGATTCACAAAAGCACAACCTAGGGAAAGAAAACAAGTCACAATTAGTCACAGTATCTCTGTACTGTGAAAAGGCACATCTGGAAGGAAATAACAGAAAAGCAACCACATCTGTACCACATGCTGACAACCCTCTATAAAAGTCATGTCTGCAAAATCATCGGAGAGCTGAAAAGTCATTACTTTGCAGTCTTTGTCTTGCAGAAGCATTTTGCCCTTCAAATATTTCCTTTTTGTCTAAAAGAATCAACCATAAGATAGCATATTTATTGAAATCGGACGCAAGTAAGATAAGTAATCTAACACTGGGCCAATACTCAAACGCCACAGGGTACTAGATCAAAGGCGCTCAGTTACTGGAAGCAGAATGATGTCAGCTATGTGTTGTCACAGACAATATCAGAGTTAATAAACAACATCCCAGGGAAAGCCTCAACCCTGCTCGACACTTCCAGTTCCTATTCTCCTCGAAGAACAGGTGCTATTACTGCCTACGAAGAAAGTCACAGGGAAATATCATGACTGCAAAGTGTCGGGAGCTCATTATTTCAGGAATGCAGTAAGATTAACCTGCCTCCTTACCATTCAAATGAGGACTGGTCTTGTGTTAAGTTTTACCAATCATAGAGTTATTAGAGGTGCAATCTATTGCTTAAATGTGACCGTCTGCTCACTCCAGTATAAGCACTTTTTTTGTCCCTTTGGTAGTTGCATAACTAGGGAAAAGCTGTTTATACTTAGGTAGTTAAAGCAGAAAAACATTCTACTGCTTATGGCTCCTTCGGGTTTTAAGCTGCCACTCATCGTGTCCCAGTATATGCCATTCCCTTGCCATATGAATGCCTTCCACATAAAACTTAATAAGTTACTAAAAACGTATAAGAAAACGTGTTGCTTTCCAAATAAAAATTATTTAATGAATTTTCACATAAGGTTTTTTCAATTTAAAAAATTCACTGAGTTTTCATAGCATGATTAAAAATACTTTAAAAAAATCAGTTTTGCTAGCTTTGCTATCGTGAAATACTCGGGCTTGAATGAAATAGCATGTGTGAATGAAAAAACACTAACAAGCAGCCCAGTTTTACATACAAACTCTGCATTGATAAACTCTGTATTTATTTCACCCCATATCTCTTTAGTTTCTCTAAGCTACTTTCGTGAATGAGAAGTCCCTGGAGAGAGAAATAGCAGTCAAATTCTTTTGTGCAGGAGATTAATGCGAATTATCACATATAGCCACTAGGTGATAGCAAAAGCATGTCCACTGCAGGGCTAGCAAACCTGAGACCTGTTCAGACAACTTCACACCTAATAGTTCTGGCTACCTATGTTTTTGTTAAATCTTCTGGTATTGATTTGGAAATATCTGAGCAACTTTTATACTGTAAAGTTAATATGTAACTTATCTGTTTTGCATTGTAACTGGTACTGATGAGGAAAGACAAATAAAAGGAGGATAAGTTTAGATCACTTTCCTTGCAGAGAGATGACAGAATTTCTAATTCTGAGGGACATGGCTTGGGGTGGGTTGATGGTGGGACTTGATCTTAAAGGTCCCTTCTAAGGTAGGCGATTCTGTGATTCTATAATATTGCCACTTTGGTAGATGCCCTACAAATAGAAAATAAAGATAATCCAATTTGGAACTTGGACTTCTGGACCGTTTCGGGGGCATGCTAATTAGGGGGGTATGCCATCAGATTCACACAACCCAGCAGTACTAAGAGTTCCCAATTCAATTCTGCCCAGTACGAAGATGTGTAGAGTGATCAGACCTGACAACAGCGCTGCACCTGGCAGTAGTGCGCAACTCTCTCCGGTGTAAAGGAGCCAGACTCCTCAACTGCTAATATTCAGAATACAGAAGAAGGTAATTACACCATATTTAGCAATATTATATTCTGTATGGGATTGCAAGGCTGCACAGCTGCTACCTGTCTCAATCCTTCAACACATCTGATAAAGCCATAGCAGAAAGCAGTCAGTTGGCTTTCAGACTTCTCCGGGCAGAAAAAAATGTGACAGGACAAATATGTTCCCCTGCCAGCAGCACTATCTGTGTCACTGTTAATATCAATCAGACAGAGAATGAAAGCACTGGAGTATCTCATCCTACCTGATGATATTGGAAGTTTCTTCAGTATAAGGCTGTGAAGAGTGAACATCTGCTGGAATGAGGCATTTGCAGATTCCATCTGTATCCCAGGAGAGAGAAGTTCGATCAGGGTTTAACCCCGTATGAAGTACAACAATCCACAATAGCAACCTGATTTAGTGGCACATATCTGGAGTTAAAACCCTGTGTAGGATCATCATGATCCTATTAGAGTTGTACTCGTGCCTGAACATTTCAATAGTGACGCAGCTCCAGCCAAACATACAGTATGTAATGCAGATTTCTCATTTCAAAGTGCGGGAACATCTGAAATTTTTACATTTCTAGCACTAGCATCTTCCTAGAAGAGGTTACAAAACAGGCAGCTTAGCTATGTTCTTCCCCAGCAAAGCCCAGCCTAAGCACTTCAAGGGTCAATATTTGGGCAGGTCCGAAAACCTGTCTTAGTCACCTAATCAATACTAGGGCTGTGTAATGAAGTCATTAACAACAAGTTTCATTTACGGTGGAGGTTTTATAGTCTGCTGGGAACTGGGCGGAGATCTACCACTGTGTTGCAAAAAGGATACCAACAAACAGAAACCACACTAAAGTTAAAGCCAGTGGTTTTTGTTTGTTGCTTGGTGGTGGGTTTTTTTCCTTTAATCCAGGTCCATTCCTTCCGCATCTTCCAGATGATCGTAGTTTAGCTTTCCCCTCTATTTTTCCTGTTTCTGTGCTTAAAAAATTTATAGCCTGAAAAGTCTGTTATGCTTGACTCTTGCATTCTCGGTTCCCGTAAGTGGTATGTTGGTATGCAAAAGGCACCAGTAAAATAAGCAGAGTTGCTTGAAGTGTAAATCTCAACATGAACTGAGTAAATGCAGCTCGAGCATCCTTTCATAAGGGGCAAGATTTTCACAAGGCTGGCTTATCTACAAGAAAGGGCAAATGATTAAGTTCTTACCCCAGCTCTCTTCAGATCTTCGGCGCTTAGTGCAGAGCCATAAAAGAAAATCACGTAGGCTGAATAGCATTTGAGCACAGCTTCCAGCTCCAGACTAGGAATAGACCTGTTCAATACAAACAACAACAGGGGGGGGGGTGGAAATCCATCAATCTCTCATAATTACATTCTCTGCAAGTCTCCATTTCTCAGAGAAGCTATTTGCCATAACTACTTGCTGTTTAAAAAAAGCTACAGGGATTTTGGCAGCTCAGTTAAAGTACATAGTTTAGATTTTAATGAAAACAAGCTTTTCTAAAACTTAACAGTCATGGAAATGCTTCCTGGATTTTTCCTGTCTTCTGCTATTGTCATTAATTTTTCATGAGTATCATTCCACAGCCATCCACGCAGCTCTCATTTTACAGCTCACTGTTACTCCACAAGAGTCAGGAAATGACACTTCCTAGGGCTTGATTCTGCATTCTCTTTTCAAATGAAACTGCTGAACTTCAACTTTCTCTCCAACTCAAGTGTTATTTTCCTATTCAATTTATGCAGACTGTATGTCATCCAGGAACCTTTGTTACATTCTCCTCTACGTGAGCCATACAATGCATTATCAAGCTATTCCTACACGGATCCCAGCCATGAAGCACGCCCTGTAGGAAGGTATCCAATTTTGACTAAGAGACAGGAGTTAGAAAATCCACCCATTCCCTGAGCAGTTTCAGTGATCATTAATCACTTCTCACTTTTGAAAAGGCATGCCTTGCTTCTTACTTGAGTTTGCTCGACTTTGAACTCTAGTTATAAGCTTTTGTTATGCCTATCTTTTCCAGATTAAAGAAGATTTTTATACTGGTTGTGAAGCTGCTTCTATGCACTTCTATTGAGCCAGACTCCCTGTTCTCTTCCTGTTACGCTAAAGAGATCGAACTCTACATCTCTTCCTCTGAAGCACTTTTTCCTGTCTCTGAACCACTCCTGTACCTCATTTCCATGCATCCTCAATCCAACCGCTCTCTCAAAATGTCATGGTATTTCAGAAGAGATACCAATAATATTTAATATTCTGTTAATCTCTTGCCCCACCTCCACTGCATTCCAAGGTAAAATTGTGTTTGTGCTCCTAACGATCACCCCCAGTGAAGCTTCTGCTTTCAGAAACATGTCTGATAGCTTCAGCTAGGCAGAAGAAGGGGATCTGACAGGACAGTTGAAATGCCCAATATTTTTGGCAGAGAAAAGTGGCTTCACTTTCCTCCCTTTGCCATATGCCAGCGTGACCAAGTTGAGGTTACAAATTTTCTCCCTGGGATGAAAAAAACCCATGTAAAAAATTGAGACAGCTGACAATTATTTGATTGCCAGACTTGGCAAGACTTCAAGTGGGGTATATCTGGCAAGGCTAGTTTACCATGCAATTTATAGGAAATTTTTTTTTTAATTGATCACAACAGAAAACATTTTATCATTAACATTCCAGCATGAAAGTTTTATTGCTACAATTTGGTTTGTAACTCATTAATTAGTTACACAGCATTGCTTTCCTTTACTTTCAGATCTCCTACATTTCCCCTAGGCATTCAGGGAATCAAAGTGAAATATCTCAGAGAAATAAGGATACTTACTCTCCCAGAAAAAGTATTTTTGTGCAAACATTTCCCTTGTCCTGAAGCAAAGTGTTGCAGGAATGCAGCGACGCTCTCTGGAGGGGTATTACCACAGATGACAATACAGCTACAGGAAGAGATCGAGCAAGATTTGTCACTTTGAAAACAGTAGAACGGTTGTTGCAAAGCTGACGTTGTACGAAACTACACACCTGCTTGTAGTATAGTAAACCCAGTAACGCAGAAGACAGTTTGTGTCTTTGGTTGCATGAAAATTTCATCTATTGCGACTATGTACTTCAGGAGTTATTTTAGACAGGAAGAGGAACTGTAAGTATCAGAAGCAGCAAATGGCAGACATTCCAAAAACAGTCTCATAGAAGGACCTTTATAAGACCTCATTAAACCTCAAAACCAAACCAACCTTACACTGAAAAAACCACACCACCACCACCAAAACGGGTCTCTTCAATCTCTAAGCTAGGCTATCGTGTCAGCCAGCCTCTCGCCCTTTGGGAATAAAGGCCGTGCTGAAGAGCAATGTTGACAGGCTTCATTCAGACAGTCTGGAGTTAAGGATCAACCGAGAGTAAGGCTAAGGATTTCCTTTAAGTTACTACAGGAAGCTTTATTTAGCTGCTTATTTCTTCTGAGCTGGTTCCCAGCGTTGTCACTGACCTGGTTTTTATTTTCCAAAGACAAGTAGCAACCATACTTACTGTTTCTCACTGACCACTTCACAGGAGGATTTGTAATTTTTATGGCTTTCAACAATTTCCACAACTTCAGGGATAAAGTTTGCAAATAGTACCCAAGACACCAAGAAAAACCATCTTTCTCAGAGCCAGTGCTGACTCTCCTAAGCCTAACAGTGATGCAAGTGGCAGAACGGGGCAGGAGAAAACTCTGGGAATAAGCTTTTCCCACTGGCACCACCCGGTCCAGCAATGGATGTCTGACAGTGCCTGAAGGGACCCCAGGCCGTGCTCTCCCGCTCGCTCACTGACATGCCGCCCATGCCAGGGTGACAGCCAGCTAGTACATTGGTGACCAGCCACCCCAGGCACCTCTCCCCCACCCGGGCAGGGGCATTTTGTAAGCAGAAACAAAAAGTAAATTAATCCCAAGGGTCAGTCCAGGTGAACATCTGCTCTCATCTACAGGTGTAATGGTATTCATGGGAAGAACTCTGTGTAAATAGGATTAACTGCCTGCTTTTTCCTTAAAAAAACCCAACTCTCTCCCTTCTGAAGCTATTCCTAGATGTTTGTCAGATGTATAATGTTTTGGGATTAAACACAAGATTGGATTGCTCTTGATGTATATTTCTGCTTCTCAGGTTTACCCCTGCTGACTGAATTTGGTTCGGAGTGCTCCACAGCTTTTATATTTTATTTATTGCATCTTATGATTCCATTTTATTTTTCCGGTGTTGTGCACCAGTCCAAGCAAAGAACTGAGGACAATGCTCTGTGATATTAAATCAAAGGGGATTGCATATTAATATCTTTTTACCCCTGAGCACGTTTTACAAAATATATGTATTCAGGTGAAGGCTGGTAGAGGCTACAGTGTGCTTTCCCTCTCAGTCTTGTTATTTTATTCCCATCAAAATGTTTCCGAAGGCTGGATTTTATAGAAGAGCTCCATTCCCATTTAGGTGCCAAAAATAGACAGCCAGATTTTCAGAAGAGCTTTGGGTAGCGGGTGGTGAGCTTTAGTAGAAGTCTAGCATTCTCTAAACACTGCAATAGCAACAGCTGGGCTTTGAATGCTTTTGAAAATGTCTGTACCAAAACAGGCACCGGACCCTTTTCAAAAGCTGTTGGATTTGGACATCTGTCCCTCAGTTCTAAAAATCCAGCCTTGAAGGTATGCACACTAAAAACCTACAGAGAGCGGAACCTCATCAGCTGCGACAAAGATACAAAGCACCATTTTCCCTTTCTGGCTGCACTGTGAAGTTCTGTGCACTGCTCGGGCCACGGCTGTCACGCCGTGACACCCAAGGTAGGCTCTTCTGGCACCCGTGATCCCTGTAAAGTATGGGCAGCTTAAAGGAAGGGAGGAATATGTACCTGACAACCCACGGACCTCAAAGGAGCCTGTGACATATCAGTGCCCATAGGCTCCTCTGGCTCATATCTATGGCCACAAAACACATCAGCTTGGCAGTTGGTTTCTACAGTTTGTTTAAACAAGCTTTTCGGATAAACTTCAATAATGTATAATGTATATAATGGCTAAAGCCAACACATCCAGCCACCACTAAATCTGAATGGGGACTGAAAATAAGAGGGGGGTGGAATACATTTTCCTTCAGCTAAGCTACTAGAAGCTTCAGAAAGCCATATCTTCCTGGAAATCACTGAGGTCATGCTGTGCAGACACAGACTGTGACAAACAGACACAGCCTCCTGTAAGGAAGAGTGTGCTCGGTTGCTCATAACACCTCCCTACGAGGCTGCCCGCCCTTTCCCACCTTATGCCAGGTGGGAAATCGTTTTTGTAGTTTTGACTGTGTAACACACTTCCCTAGCACATACCCTGGAATATCTCCGTTCCAATGTTCTGTTTTAACATGACCTGTTACCTCTTTTCATGTGCACCATGAACAGCCCCAGGTAGGACTCAGATTTACTGTACAGCTTCAGCTCACTCTGACTCGCTTTTGCTATGAGGTAGGATTCTGGCCTCCTTGCATATACAGCTATTAATAACTGTAACAAATAACTAACACAGATTATTCAATGACAGAAAACCTGTAAACACCCACCAGGGGGAAAAAAAAGAAAAAAAAAAAAAGACCAGTGCTGCATGTAATGTGAGATACTGCACTGGCTTCTTTTACACTAAGCTTCCCAGGCACCAGAATCCACGAAGAGCCAACACTTAAGAACTAAACCCCACCTCTGCTCAGCAGCCAAAAGAACAGCAGAGAATCAGATTAATATAACATTTCGGGAATCAGTGATGCCTGTAGTTCACCAGTAGCACATGTGTTCCCTTTGTTTCCTGCCCACACAATGCAGGTGAGCCGATGCCAATGTCAAGCCCTCCCTTGGAAGCGATGGAGTGAAACGGCCTGTGACAGTTGTTGGAGGACACGTGAAGTGACACAAGGAAAGAGCTCTTCAGTCCTGCAAATCACGGTGTAACCAGGCACACAAGTGACCTGGATATGTCATGTGAATGACCCTGGTGGTATCCTTGGGAGCTACTAATGCCTTCTCAAAAATTACACAAAGCTCAAGGGTAGGACAGGTTAAAAGACCATCGATCTGTCAGTGGTGGATTTGTTTTCAGCACGCTGTTGTGGTTTAACCCTAACGGGCAAGCAGGACCACGCAGCCACTTGTTCACTCCCCCTACAGTGGGATGGAGAAGAGACTCAGAAGAGTAGAAGTGAGAAAACTCATGGATTGAGGTAAAGGCAGTTTAATAAACAAAAGCCACACAGAGAAGGAATGCAAAACAAGGAATTCATTCACCACTTGCCATCAGCAGGCAGGTGTCCAGCCACCTCCAGGAAAGCTGGGCTCTGTTATGCATAACAGTTACTTGGGAAGACAAACGCTGTGACCCCAAAGTACCCTGAAAGCCAGTCTGGTAAACAGCCCCCCCAAGAAAACAAAGATGGTATAATAAAAGCACACAGAAAGTACAGTGCACAAGTGAGGTTAAATTTCCTTGCCATAATAGGAATCAATTTGTTCTGCCTTCTACCTCCTCAGCTTCCTTAATTGCTCAGTCCTGACCTGGAATATTCATTGCTGCTATGACATTGCAGTAACCTCAGTACCAGTGGTGGGCGTCATCGGCACTGGTCAGGCTGGGACACCGAGAGGGGCTCCCTCTGCAGTGGAAGGACTTGAATGGAGGTTCTAATTTAGAACTATATCTTTTTAGTGATGTTACTGAGGTACTTCCTCTCTGGAAGATCTCAGTTTATAAAGCTGGCTCTCACTGTATACACCGTCGCTGTATAAATACAAGTTGCTTAGGACAGACCTGTGAAGTCTCACACAGAGCACTCAAGACTCATCCGTTCAGACCTCATTTCATGCTTCCCTTCAAGAGCTGCAACACACACACACTCCATTGGGAATCTCCACTCAACTTTTGGCTTGAGTCCTTCTACCACTCAAAAGAAAAAAATCAGAAGCAAGATGGCACTGAAAGTGTAGGTGCTATAAAAGCTGCAATAGCAATATAACAGAATAAGCAAAATAAAACTGGTCAGGATGAGCCAAATCAGAGATGCACTTAGCCTGGTATTTTGTCTCTGAAATCGCCCAGTTGTCAGTGGTGAAGTACGGTGCGACCTTCCCACTGCTGTCTTCATTTCACCAGATTACACTTTCTTTTTCCAGTTTAATGAACTTTTTAAATCACAATAATTTTAACAACCTACATCAGAGTTTCCAATGATAGGAAAATAACCAAGCTTGGATAAACTCGCTCTCATGCCCACAGGTGGCAGCATTTCCTCGGAGTTTGGCTACCTTTAAAACCTATGTGCTCCCCAGCATCACTGCAGCGCTGGACAAAGAGAAACACAAAGCAGAAGGGCACAGCACGGCACGTCCCAGAAACCGCTGGGTAAAAGCAGCATTTCGTGGGGCAGCACGACGGCCGAGCTGGCCCCTCCGCAGCTGGTGGGGCACAACACAATCAGATGCTACCAGTCCACACAGTATCTCTCCCCTTCCCATCGAAACAGAACGTCAGCGAAAGCTTTAGGTCTAGTCAAGAGTTTTGAAGCCTTTTATGAGCACTGCAGATGAATAATGCAATCAGACTCTTCTTCATGCAATCAGGACAGCTGAGTATGGAAGTAGTGATTTTGCCTGAATTGGGAAAAACATGTGCCCAGGAAAAAAAAAGAAAAAAGAAAACACAGAAAAAGAACGGTGAAATAACACCCCAGCAAATAGTTGTCATGGAGGCAAAGAATAGGGTATTGTAGCCTTTAAATACAGCAATATTTAATGTCTGTCCTCCCCTTTCCTCCCTTACTGAGCAGAGGGGACTGTGAGTGACTGGAACCAGGAGGGTGTTTTGAGTGGTGAGGTGGTCCCAGGGACAGCATATCAGCTGATGAGAGTTATTACTTGTGTTTTCATGGAGACTAATATGACAAAATTGCAATCAGCTCATCTAAGGCTTCTTGCCCGAGCCAAGGACAGAAAGAATTTTAAATAAGTTCCCAAAGGAAGAAGGGGTGGATGAAAGGTTGGCTCTCCCTGTGAGCCAAGGACAGCAGCAACATCTCCCTCCCTTGGCAGATACCCCCACTTTGGTAACGAAGAGTTTACCTGCAGGACTAGTCTGGGGACAGGAATTAGTTCACCCAGATGACAAAGGGATGTGACACCAGTCAGTGCAACTTGGGCTCCACATCTAGAGCTTCCTTGATACGTGTCTTCCACCTGGCTCCTGCTCTGCCTCAGACCTTCCGTGGTGCAAGCTTTTCTCTGGTCTCCTGTGCTGCCGTAGGAAGGCTTGGGCTGCAGATGGCAGCCTTTGCCAGGCCTGGAAGCAAAGCAGCTCACTGTAACTCCCAGTCCATTTCTCAGTCCAGCTGTCCCCGGAGCAGAAACAGGTCATTCACAAACCACAGACACTCAGCAGGACCACAGAGCCACAAAAAGAGAGTGATTCATCGGCATGCAGCAGTGCTCTGCCCTGCCTCCGCTCTGGCAGGTACATAAACCAGGAAAGGAGCATGCAGAGGGGGGACTTTTCTTTAATTTGACTAAATTGTAGTTCAAGCTGCACTGATACATGCATTTGGAATTAAATACAGAGTAGAAATCCACCAAGAAGCATCATGTACTGCTCACTGCTGATGCAAAAATAACATTACGGATATTCAGAGTGCTCTATGAACATGAAGAAGTCCACACCTGTCTCCTGATGGGAAATAGCTTGGTGCTATCCATAATCAGTAATTACAGGTACAAAAACCAAATTAGAAAAATTGAGGCCCCAAAGGAATTCAGCACGATACCAGGAGCCTGATTTAATAATTTTCTGGCACAGAAGTCTGTTTTAGGCTGCTGCCTTTCTGCAGCCACACCACTGCAACATGGAGCATGCTGCCCAGCTGCTGTCTCCAAGAGGAACGTTTAGCGCCCACTGGGACACACCGTTTAACTCAGTCTCTAACCAGTAGAATAAAACAATGCTTTTCAGAGAGCATTATAGATATCCTAAATTAGGCTCATGTTCTGGATTTTCCTCATTTGTTACTTTGACAGTAAATTCCTCCAATAGCTAATTATCTTCCCCAAATACATACTTTTTTCCAACTCTTGTGCTAGCTCCAGGTTCCAACGAAAGCTGAATCCTCACCTTCCAGCCAAATTTCACTGTATACTTTTCTGCAGCTAGCAGAGCCATCTATTGTAAGAAGTCATCTTCCTTACATTTGTGCTTGCACATTGTGATGGAATCTCCTCTCCATTTCCCCTTTGATAGCCTATAGCCTAAATGGATCAAGCTCCTTACATCTTTCACTAGAAAGATGTTTCCCAGGCTCTGAATCATTTATACAGCTCTTTTATGAACCCTTCCAATTTTTCAGCATCCTCTTTGATCTACAGACACCAGACCCGAATCACTATCCCAGTGAAGATCTGGCTAATGGGGGTGGATGAAGCGGTAAGCTTATTACATTAGACCCGTGAAAGGAAAGATTTGATTTTGAAGTGTACCGGTTTGACTGAGAGGAAAGAAGGATAACAGAGGCATTGAACTGGGGAGACATTTCCTGAAAGGATTAAACTTCTGTCTGGGTAATGAGAACATCCACAGTCACATTAGGCCGGATTAAAGAGAAAGATAAATTCTGCAGCTTCAGAGCATAAACCAATAGCTGGTGGGCACTACAAAATAAATGTCTCCTTGGGGTAGATTCTTCTGTAATTGTTCACTGTGGAGAGAGCTTACATCTCCCACTGAAGCAGCTGGCTACCAGCAGACCCAGCACACTGGGATAAATGGGTCTATAGGAAATCACCCATCTTTCTATTATATGGAGACACATACACAGATTGAAGAGACAAAGGGTTTGCATTTAAAGATTCAATCCTTATATCAGCTCTCTGCTTCCGAGCCTATGTAGGTAAGAAGGCTAAGGAATTAAACTGAGAAACATGTATTACAGCCTGCATTCTCCCAGCCTCCTTACCACTGCAATATTCCATTCGGGATGGAAGTGAAAATATGTGCATGAATGCAACAGTCCTCTTATCCCTGCTTGGTGAATAGTTCCCATTTTTACTGCGCTCTGAACCTTCCAGGTGCGAAATAAAACAGATTGGTCTGGAATTTGGAAGCAAATGAGCCAGGCTGCTTGCTCCAGGCTTCCAATTTAATAAACATGCATCTATATCCAATGGACAGTCTGTCACTTCCCTTTAATAGAAATCACCTGCTCCTCTAATAATCATTAAACAAATTGACAGCACAATAGCCAAGGCCTCTCATCTTAATGCCACCTGCAGCAAGAGTAAAATAATCCACTAATATCTTTTCAGAAAGGCCATTAGTCTGCCTAATATGAATGCACATACACACACTCCATGTGACAGAATCAAAGATGTCCACAAAGAGAATAAATTGCATAAGAATTCTCTTTGTTTATATAATGCATGTATTTTATTAGTAAGATCATTTCTCATTTTCTCATGATGAGGATAATAATCTCTCCTGCAGCGCTTTCCTCTGCTCGAGCCAGACCCTGAGCAGCTTTACGGGCACCAGCAGGCTGGATGGCCAGCCATGCCTGCACCTACAGCTGGCACCCAGCTGCTCTCCTGACTCGGATCTAGAGAGTTTTTTAAATCCCCTTGTGGAAGGGATTAGAATAGCTCTCCTACACATCCCTGTCTAGTTATGGCAGGATCCACAAGGGCATTGGGACTTCTGAGAGTTAACCATAGGGCTCTCCTAATGCCCAGTGTGGCAACTCTGCATACGAGCAGGAAAAATACTTCAGGGTTAGATGGAGCCCGTCGACGGATAATTTAGCCTCCTGAACAACCAAGGGGCTGCATGCAGCCTTCCTCTGCCTTCAGAAACAGTTAAGCATTCAAGGAGTACTACAGTCCTGTGAGGACTTTGCCACTTGCCAGTCCCTGAAGGATGGTCTTTCAAGCTCAGCCAGCACATGCAGTGTTTTTGAAGCAGCCAGACATCTCTCACATTAATACACGTAAGGTCACTTAAGCCGTATCAAACTTCAAATAACAGAACCCCATCTTTATTTGTTGAAATCACATTCCACCTCCACAGAGTGGTTATGGCCACACCTTAGGGTCACAATAAGGGGAGAAAAAACCATCAGAAAATTAACTCCAGCATGACAAAACTGAGATGCATTGGCAATGGAGCAAGCACAGGGGGATAAGAGTTTGCTCTTGGACTTGTTCCTCCCTTTGACCTCTGTATTTTGTCAGCTTCTCAGATGCCTCTCTCAAGTATCTGTTTGCCTCTTTGGCCTGATTCTTGTTCTCCCTCCACACACACTGATTCTAAATACAACCCATCAGTCTCAAAGTTCTGCTTGCTATCAGCCTTCAAAAGCTTTCTTATCTACAGCATTCATTACTGAGGGATACTTGAAGTTAATGAAGAATTCTCTTAACGACCTTATGCAACCAGTTTGATTGTCTCAATCATGCTGATTTGAAAGTCACAGCGTACCTTATGGGGCCTCTCATCTCTGATGAGAGTACAAAAAACCCCACCATATGCTGGGAGAAAAGACCATGTGCCAGAGGGCCAGTGACAGCTTACCACCACAGCACTTCACAGGCCATGCCCCAGGAGACACCTTCAAAGCCTGGGACAAGCTGTTCTATGAAGGCAGGCACACAGAAAAGTCTTACCCACATGCTAGTAGCCACAATGTCCTAAGGAATCTCAAACAGCCCCTCAAGATACCTCTGTATCCAGCCACGTGGCTCTCGCCGCGTGGGAAGCTCCTCAGGAGATATTAGTATTTTCAAAGCAGCCCATTCTCCGCTGCTACTCCCCAGGCTGCGAACCCGGGGCACACAGCACCACCAAGAGCTTGTCTGCATGCTAAACAGGACACATCCACCAGCTCCCTTCGTGTGCAGAAGCTGTTCTGCAACTCCTCTTTGGAGGTAAATTTACTACTGTGCTGCAACTGGTTTCTGGCAGCTGCACCCAAAAGCTTTGTGGTGAATTACTCTCAGCACAAACCAGAACCAACTCTCCCTCACGACTCTCCCTCTCTGGAGGAGCATCCGCACACACGAGTATTCAAGAGACACCGCGGACATAGCAGGGCTGGAGCCACTCCAGGGCAATTCCTTGCTTTAACAGACCTCATGGGGCTACTGATCCTCTGCTGCACAAACTGGGAGTTAGGACGCAGGATGCAAGTGAGGAGTCCAAAATGGGTTGCACAGGGATAAATTGGGCCCTTACTGTTTGTCTGGTCCTTATCTCCACAGTACAAGAGCGCATCAGTCATTTGCAGTTCTCTTCACAGCATGCCTGTGTGGGAGGGAAATTGCACATCCCTATTTTCCATACAGGGAGGTGAAATAAAAGGAGTAGTGCATGATTTTTCTGTTCCTTCCCGCAGTCAAGCAGGAGGTCTGCAGGTGAACGGATTCAAAACCGTATCTCCCAAGCTTCCCAGTCTCTTGGCTATCCTCCCTTTACCAGCAGTGTCAAACTGCTCTGCAGTCAACCGTGCCTTGCAGAAGTCTCAGCCAGGCTGATGGCATCTCAACATAAGCCTTTTTACCAAAGACTTTTGTTTGTTTGTTTTAGGGGGTTCCTACTTCTAGTAGGAATTTCAGGCCCGATCGTCACTCACTTCCTTATATGGCATTTGTTGCAAGGCACCCATATCCACCAAGATGTAGGATTTCATTCCACACAAACTAATTTTGGTGGTGGTGTAACTGCAAATTAAACTGAGGTCTCCATGGAGTATTTTCTCTTCCTGTCTCCCCTCATGACTGTCTAGCCTACACTCAGAGGCCAAATACCACCAGCTTTATTTAAAAGTTCTAGAACATTCCCCTATTTACCATACCAGGAAACACAGAGATAAAAAGAAACAAGTATTCCAAGGTTTCTCTGATTAAATACCAGTTTTGTTACTGCCAGGAGTAAAATAAATAAATAAATCAGTATTTATACTGATGAAGAATTCCGACAGTATTTCTCTTTTGTAGAACAAAAACTGAACTGCAAGAAGCTGGAGATTCTTCCGTGCCTATTCACTGTCGGGAAATCCAGGAACAGAAGCCAGAACTACCAGCTCCCATTGTCTCGTACACAGTGTCATCATTTACTCCTTCCTGCCAAGAGCTGCTGTTCCTGAGGTGGTGGTGAGCATGGGGGACTGCAAACCTGCTGCTCCTGATCCCAGACCCTGAGAAATAAAGAATGTTCCAGAGAGGTACCATGACCAACCAAGTACATGTCCATTCACCACATATGAAGGTCCACCTGCACAGGCAGACTCAGAAAGGGTCAAAACCCTTCCCCAAAAGGAAGGTCTCCAAAAGACTGAATTGTCTTCATTATGAGTCACACTATTTCTGTGACAGCTGACCTGTTGCTGCATGCAAACATGCTTTTGTAGCACACAAACTAAGGACCCCTCCCGGCAGTAAAAGACCTGATGTTACACATCAGTGTCACACACTGATTATGACCCACAGAGATGTTCACATCTCACAAAAGCAGGCACCGGGCAGTACGCGCTTCTCCATTTGAGCTCTGGCACAGAAAGCTCCAGATCAAGCCACAAGCTGGAATGAGGCAAACCCTTCTTCAGGCATAGTCCGGCTGCCCCATCTGGGAGAAGCCGGGGAAGGGGTAGCTGCAAGGGGGAACAAGAAGGGCAAGGGCTGTATAGCCATCAGTTCCTTTGTGTTTAAAAAAAATTTCTGCAAGTTAAGATGGGTCTGTGTTTAAGCATCTCCAGTTTTAGAGTAAATTACTCCCATTGAAACCTCTCAGCAATCAGAATTAACAGAATGAGCATCATCACCACCGAGATGGAGTGGAGCAGGAGAGGGCAGAAGGGCAGTTCCATTAAGAATCAGATCTCAATCTGAAAAACAGGGCCACAGAACATGATATTGTAACCTTTGTTATTTCTCCCATGTTCCTCTGACCTCACCTGGCCAAAAAGCAGTTTGTCAAGTAACAATATTCTGCAACCCTTGGAACTGCAAAATCCATCGATAACTGTAGATTTAGTAGCCAGCCCAGCTGCTTTTCCTCTGCTGCCACACCTTTATCACTTGTGCAGGTGAATTGGGAAAAGTACAGTGGCTTTTAGGACAACAGTTGTGACAAATTTGCACAGACTTGCTTGAGCAGAATCACATCTGCAGAGGACGTCTCTGAGGGACTTTAAGACTTTTTGGGGTTTGGGTTTTTTTCCAGGCCCCTTAAATACTCCAGCCTAGGAACCAAGACCCATGCTCCAGAGCCTCAGCAAACACAAAGAGGTACAACTCATGTAATTTTGAGAGTCACAGACGTGGAGACAAACTGACCCAGCAGCTGAGACTGCAGCTATATAACATCATTCATTGTTTTCTTCATACAGAATTTTAAAGAGCAGGTGTTCAACGTTAAGCTTACTGCTTGGGTCAGTCCTTATTTTAAACACTTCTCTGCTCCCGAGATATTGCTGCAAATATTCGAAGGGGTCTAATACAGCGAGATGCTCATGGGAACACAGGAGCAGGAGCTGGGTTCTTTGTCCACTCGGGGGCGTTTGCGAAGGGGAACCATAACACCACGGGGAGTTTCAGTGGTTGCTTAGAGGACTGTGAACACACCTAATGGTTCTTCTACTACACGTGCTGGTGTTACGATCAAAGTCCTTTGCGCTGGATATAGGTTAGTCTAACCAAAGCACATTAGACAGACAAAGATTAACATGCCTAAGTGATACATGTGTTCTAATTAGAAAATGTAATCACCCCAGGCTTCATCATTATTGCTCCCTTTATGTTTATCATTTCAGCTGCATTAAGGTCCCTGGCAGTTCTTTCATCTAACTTTCATATTCAAGGACATCAGGTTTTTAATCATTAAATACCTTAAACACTTTTTCAGGAATCTTTGAAGAGTAATTATTTTCCCCATATAAACCGTATATCACTGAAGGTTGTTTTAGAAAACTCTCATCTCTGCCTGCTGCACTTGTGTCAACAGATCTCTCTGGAAATCAGACTGTGGGAAAGTAGCTCAGAAAATACAGAAAAAATGGTTTGTTGTTCTCCCTCTATTTTTTCATCCATTTTGTTCTGTTGGAAGATTTCCAACTCAACTGTCGGATGTGTCCAGATTTTCATTTGAGCCTGAGCCCTAGGGGCAGCATTGCCCCTGATTTGGGACTGTCTGACAACTAGAACTCATTCCTTCTGGTTTAGCTTAATGTTTCTTCTCACACCTTCCTGCATACATCCAAATTTTCCTCTCCATGTAGACCAACAGCCGTAAGAAAAATAGAATTAAAATTGCCACATTGCCTTCCAAAAGTTCTCTCTTGCAATTAGTGATATGCAGGGAGACATTCAGGAAGACTTGGCATAACTTTCTGCACATTCACTGATACATGCATTTTTTATGCGGTTAGCTTCATATGATTCTGCAGAATGCATAAATCTGGCTCAGAATATAAAAATAGCCCACTATCAATCTTCCTGTAGTGGGAAATGTAGATTCATTGGTGCAGGCAGAGGGAGCACTGGCAAAACTTTATAGCTGCTTCCATAAAGCTGTCAGTAACAAAAACAGGCTGGTTTTTAAGCTCAGGGAACAAAGACCATATTGGCACCAAGGCTTACAGCATGAATACTCATGAGGTTCCACAGCCAGAGGTTTGATGCCAGGACAAGGAAACACAGATGTAGACCTTTGAGGTCTGTACCACTGTGATTCCACCAAGCTGTTACATGACCGTAAGTCTTCTGCACGCAGCTACAAAGGATAACATTGCCTTTCCTCTGCAATTCTCTCAAAATACACAACTAGTCCTTAGTATGGCTGCCTACCGGATATACATTGTGGACATAATTATTTAGAATTGTATGAAATAATGGCCTGATGTTGCACCTCTTACTTCTCTCCATGATTGTTTTGCTGATGTGCCCCTAAAATTGAAAACTCAAGTCTATGTTAGTTCAAGAATCACTAGTTTAGAGTTCTTTTCAGAAATATGGCCTTTCAGAATCAAAGTTGGAAAGGAAGCTCAACTAACACGTTCTTCTTAATACGGTGGTATTAAGGCATTAAGAAGAAAAACTCTGAATCACAGCTAATATTGATATGACACCAGTTAACCTCATGAATGTGAGAAGAACTTTGCAGAAAAGAAAGGAGGGTCACAGTTCTTTGTGCATCTGCTTCTGTCAGGCTTCTCGCTAACAGCATTACTGATTAAAATAGAACTTTGGTAAGTTCTATCGCTTATTACAGTTCATCCCAAATCTTCTGAAAGGATCGCTGTCTGCCAGTCCTACCAAGACACTGGCTATGTTCCTTAAAAGAGCACCAGCAATCATATCTATTCTTCTGTTTTCAGCCAGGACAGAACGCCAAAACATCAAATAGGGTTCTACGTGCCAGTTGCTTCCATGATTCACACCCTCAGTTTACAACAAGAAAATATGCCATAAAAAAAAGCACAATACTAAACTACAAGCTTATTTACAGAGGACTTTTATAGCTTTAAGTATTCAACCAAACATTCCTTGAACACTTGGCATAGATATCCTGATATTAAACTTGTGATCTACCCCTTAAGGAGGAATGAAAATAAGACAGGAATCTATATTCATTTTACATATACAATGTGTTCCAACAGTAGGAGCCCAGCAAGAAAAGGAAGTTTTCTAAAGAAAGAGCCATCTGAAACTGCTACGGCCCACAAGGACTCACCAAGTGATTCCAGCATGCTTTCTGCAATTGCTTCACCTTGCCACCCAAAGCATCACTGACAAGCACAAGCCAAGGCCCATGGGCAGCCAATTAATCTCTTTTACACGCCCTTATTAGCTGCAGCTCAGCTGATGCCTGCCCCTCACCCCCCAGCCTCATTTGATAGCACTGATTTACATCAGCTTGGAATACTTGCTGTTGTTCTCCATTTGCCTTCTTTTCAACAACCCCAATTACCAGTTAATCTTATTTCATTTATATTGTAAAATTAAAAAAAAAAGAAGAGAAAAAAAGAGAGGGGAAGCCTCTTGCACTCAAATAAGACACAGATGGGGGCTGGAGACCTGTACATACCTGACTACCACAGAACCTTGTTTTGAGATCTCTCGTCTTGCAGATTGCTAAACAGTTATAGCTCACAAAGTTGGCTATTTGCAAGATTAAAAACTAGAAGTTCCCATTTTGAGCTAAACAACCTTCTCATGAGTGAAAACTGAGTCAAATTGTCCAGACTATATTTTGTGGTTAGAGGCTCAAAATAACTTTAGGACAGTACTACCATATGCATTCCCCTGCACCCCTCAGAGAATCAGTGCGATGACTCTGCACAGCAAAATGAAAAGTACATGGCATTCCCAGGCTCCAGCTCCCATCTCTTAACTGACAGCACAGTGACAGTGAATGTGCAATAATTCAATATACGCATTATGAAAAAATGTAAACATTACTGACCCAAACTCCATTTTTGATACAGTTCACAGAAGACCGGATCCAAAGCCCTTTGAAATTCATATGAAATCCTTTCAGAATCTGTTTGAACATCACGGGCTTGCACTGCTGTGGTTTCTGTGTAACATGGCACATGTACTTGTTGTGCCTGAAAACCAATAATTCAGAATAAAAGCAGCAACATACCTTTAGGGACTGTGCCCCAGACACAGAAATCAGTCAGTCAAAGGCAGAAGGCTCTTCTGGCAGCTTTTACCAAGACAAGTAATCACTTTGAAGGCCAGGAATTGTTCGTATCTAGAAAGATTCCCCCCCTGAATGCACTGCCTAACAGTCTTTGCTACTCATTGTGCCTGCTCCTTTCCCAGCCTGGACCGGCAGCTGCCAGATCTGGAGAAGCTGCTGTATCTACTATTCCTTGACTTTCCACCTCTTCAGCTGTATTATCAGAGCATTTGTTTTTCTGCTCTGTTCTGGTCAGACAGATCTACTGTTAAAACAAACCAGCTCTTTTGTCCAAGAAGGGCTGCGGAGCATTGCTGCAAGGAAGAGGCAGCTTTCCACAAAAAGCAGTGGCATCCTTCCCTGGAACAGCGCTCCGCAGTCTCAGGCAACCTCTGCATCGAACTAGGGGGAGCAAGAGAGGCTCTGTCCCACCGTGCCTCTGGGAAGGAAGTGCCTGTCTTATTATTTCCAGGGATCAGTGATATTCAGTGGGACTCACCCTGCAGAAAGTTGGCACTTTATGCCTCCAGGACAGCAGCACCATCCAAAGGGGCCAACAACATCACAGCTGTGAGAAGCAGGAATATTTTTTTTTTTTAAGGAGTCAATGGCTGGAGAGCCCCAGCATTGATATATCATCTGCAAGATTGTTAGGAAGTAATCCTGCAAACCAACCACTGTAAGGCAGATCAGTGACTCCCTGTAGTGGAAATTACATCACCTCGACATGGGCGAAAACACAATACTATGCCTCCAGCCAAGAATTTTCTGTTACTAGAAAATCAATTACTCCTTCCAGTCTGGACTGCAAATATTGGAGGTGACTAAGTATCCTGTGATCTTTTTCACTCATAAACTTCTCTGTCTACAATAGGTGTACCACAGAGGTGGTAATAAAATTTGTATCTAGTGGTTCATGCACATTTCAATATTACACTCCTGCAATTGAGCCTGGTGAACAGAAAACAAATTTAAATCAAGATAAAAGCCCAGGCAGATGCTATCCATATTGCTAACTGCTTGTCATAGGTAAAGATGTATTTTGTACCCTTTGGGAATGGCACTTGTCATTTTTTCCTCCCTGTAAAGCTGTAACATTTATTGTCTCTGAGCAGGAGCTGCAAGGTACTCCACTTGGATGGCACACGTGCCAGAATGGAGTCTGGTGCTTTATAGTTTCCGTTCTTATACTCCTCCATTTCTCACCAGTAACACACAAGTTTTCTGCCCTTATTTTTTCTGTCTTCATTGTTATAATTAAGGAGCCTGACTCAGAATCCACTGTAGTCAGCACAGATCTTTCCACTAGCTTCAGAAAGATTTGGAGCAAGCGCTAACAAATCTTGTTGGATTTCCTGTGAAATCTGCAATAATATCCTGAAGACTTTTTAAGGCAGCTTTTGGAGGCAAAGGTAAAAATATACATTTCTTATTGAAACAGGTCAAGTGTGGTCCTGCAAGAACCACAGGTACAAATATACATATTTAGGTTTCTGTGATTTATTTTTTCATATTTTCACCAAATATCTTGGTGAAAACCCTTGGACAATGGGTTTAGAAACATGCTAACAAAAACCCTGTCCATTCCCAAACAAACCACAACAGAAAACATTTCGTAGGCATAGGGAGCTTTTCAGCCTAAGATATTCAAGCAACTCATCCTTTATTACTTTAAATGCCTTTCCCTTATTTATGAAGGTAAGCACTGTTCTGAACATGGACTTGACACAGTAAGTGACCAAGGGACATCATCAGTCCCACTGTCCGAGCACATGAACATGTAATGGAGTTAGTTATATCAGCACGTGAAATATCTCACCAGCCTAGGGAGGAATCTAGGTTGTGTTGAAGTCTGTTTCAAGTCCTCATCACCTTAAGACACAATTTAGCAGCCAAACAGAAAAAATAATCAATAGCTGAGAACGAGGCAACATCAGCTGTAATCCTCAGTTACACCCCTGTCAGCCTTACGTGGAGAACTGGCATCACATCACACCTTACTACTCCACACGCAGGTGAGCCCTCAGCACATTCCTTCACAGCACTGTGTGTGTTGGACTCTGCCTGAAGCAGACAGCCCGGCACGTGGCAGGCAAAGAGCTTGCTCGAAGCTTTGTCACCTTGAAGGGATGCGACCCGATTCCATCTGAAACTGCTGTGGCCATGCAGCCCCGTCAGACACTCTGCTGAGCTTGAGCACCTTTTCACAAGCAGTGGGGTGATTAGAACTGACAACAATCAGGAAAAAAACCCCAAGCAGCAGAAAAGAGACAAGACAAAAAACTCACCCTAAACTAACTATGAAATACTCAATTTCTGTGTGTCCCACAGAAATTCAGCTTCCTACATTAGCACTTCCGAGGACTCGAGAGCTGCAGGAACAGAAGTTACAGTGCTGTTGGCCTAAGCTGAGAGACTCACCGCTGTCCCACTACCAGGACATGGAGGGTGTAGGTGGCAGGATTAGTCCAGCCGAGCGTCTGTGTATTTATTTGTATTATTACTGTATTCCCCTCATTTTCTTCTCCCCTCCATTGCAGTTTTCAAAGTACAGTTTAGTAACAAACCCTACCAGAAACAAAAGTCAGAATAAAGGCATGCTGTCAGTGGCATATTTGTGACTGGATGAATTGGTACCTTTAGGGCAGGAGAAAGAAGAATATTTCATGTCAAAAATAGCTGACCTGAGATAGCTGCTTTAATGCAAAATCCCAGCAAGAAGCATGCCTTTACCTTGGGTTAAATAGTCAAGATAAACTGCGGGGTGAGGGGTATGTGGGAATATATTTTGACTGTACAGGCACTGTGCTTCATTTCTACTACTATTTATTTCAACCTGGTCTCAGACAGCTGGTACTTCACCGAAAGAACATTACTTTTACAGGGAACATACAGCCTGCCAAATCAACAATGGCTTAAATTGCTTTTTCCTAATAGGCCAGTGGTTGTAATACAGAGACAGTAGAAATAAACATGTCTTACTATGCATGTAGTCTGCCTCATAGTCTCAGCCCGGTTCCTCGTTAGCCCTGCTGCCATTACATAAACAGGTATCACAACAATTAGCACTTCTAGTTCCTACCAGCAGAATTCCTTTGGTTCAAAATAAAACCTGTGAGCTGAAGCTACTGCAGAAAAAAGTCATCAGTTACCACATGTCAGGGTGGTAGTTTCACCTGAAAAGAGCTCAGCCTCTAATCAGCACCCCCAGCCAGTCTGATGTGGTTTTCCACACCCACAGCCCAAACCCCAACCTCTAAAGGAGTTCCCAGTTCTCCTTCAAAGGCAGGTAAATTCACAGCCTTTCCCTTTTAAAATGAAAACAAGCAAGAGTAAATGTTTTCCTTGCTTTATGTTCTCATTTTATGTCAATCATTTTCACGAATATTTATTTTCGCAAGCTTCACAAATTAGAAAAATTATGCACCAAAGGCCTCATTAAGATTATGTAATTGATTTCCCTAATGAAAGAATTTCTAAATGTGTTTTTAAATATAATGTTTTCATGTAGTTGTCTAATTTCCCAGGTAAATACCAGGCTATTGACATTTTGCAATGCTCGCATTTATAAATAGCATATTTTTAATACACTAAACTTAATGGAATCCTTTTAGAAAACCCATTATACTCTTTAATGCAATGTAAAGTTTTATTACTTTTTAGTAATTGCCATGTTTGTTTTGCAGAATTAATTACCAGCTGGCTTCAACCTGAACAACTCATCATTCCAAGCTTCTCTCTCTCCTCTAGCTCTGCACTGAGTCTGGGTCATTGGCATAATTACCAGGGATTAACAGAAACATGTAGATTAGTTTCTGTGTCCTCCCATGTGCTTGACAAACATACTCCTTTATAAAATATTCTACTTTGAATTAGACCTTGAACAAGAAAGGTAATGCACTAAAAATGTTAAAAGGAAAACAAAACACTGGATTTTTTCTTTTTAGACAGGCTTAAAGCACTTGAAAGGGTATACAGGAGTTCTGCCCTGTATTTTGGATTAGGACAAGTGAAAAACTTTGAAAGACGACTACGAGGATTTTTCCTGTTATTATTCTGTAACAACAATGTCTCCGTGAGGATCCCATTGTAGTAGGTCTTACACGAATGCTTGTGAAAGAGCTTCGCGTGCTCTGCCCTCTACTAAGCCACCAGCAAGAAAGAAGTTGACTCTGCTTTTTGACAGAAAGTCCCACAACTGTCCAACAGGAACGTTCCCCTGACCGGGAAATGCATCCCAATTGAGTTCTTTAGGTGCGAGTCTCAGAGCCCTGCAGTTCCATTGCTCCACTTAGGACACAGCTCTGTTTTATTCACCTTCAACAGCCAGAGAAATTGAGGAACATGATATACGTTTTCGAGCTTTCATAACACATAAGAAAATACATTTTTATTTCCACTCATTTACATGCTAACACAACTGTACGCATAACACTCTAGTAATCCATTTTAACAATATTTTTTCCTTGATAAATATTTGGATATGGGGAAAAACCTATGATGTTTTGGCAGAACTTGGCAGAAACCTGCATCAAGACAGACTAAACACTAATTCCATAAAAGTTTGCAACAACTCACCCTGCCTTTTTCCTTGTTTTCACGTGTGCACACACACACACATAAACACACAGACAACAGTCTAATTCAGTTCTGTAAATTAAAAACCACACATAGACATATACAAAGCCCAAAATTTTCATAACAGCTCAGAATCTGGAACTGGGTGCCAAGGCTTTCCAGCCCTTATGTGATTGTTCGGGAAGGAGCTGGTGTATTTTTGAAATCTGATACCAAATGAGACAAGTTATGCATATGCCGAACAATTCTATGATCCAAGGCATAATGACTACCAATTATTCTAAATTTCCAAACTGAGCAATTGCTTACTTTTTTTTTTAAACCCTGCAGTCTCAAGGGCAACCAATTGCCAGCCATTCTGTGCTGCTCGGGAAGTAGACTCAAACTTTGTTCTCCTGCTGAGACCATAGATCATTAACATTGTTAATGTTCTCACTAAAACTGTTTGGAGAATGTGACAAGTCTAATTTGTTACTGACAAACCAGTTGGGAGGATGTTTAAAATGCATCAGTCTTGCTGTTGTACCCTTTGAAAGGATGTGCGGTTCCTGTCAGGTAGAGCTGCTATTTTGTTACAGACTATCTGCTATTTCATCAATCTTTTTAGCTGGCTCCAGACAGGAAAACCCTCCACTTCTACTTTGATTTCTGCTTCTAGACTTTACGAAAAACCGTCTTTAAAATATGATGATCACAGCCCAGGGAGGCAAAGGGGCAGCTTCTCAAGAGAGCTCTGGAGCCCAGAGGTGCTTGATGCCTCAAACTGAGCTATTTTTTTAATGAAGTTGTGTAGCTAGTTACCGTAAAGTTAGATACAGTGTCTGCCTTTCCACCTTTATCGTGATGGTTTGATAAGACATATTTACAAAGTACTGAACTTTACCAGAAAAAAATGTGTATTTTAGCAGCTTGAATATCAAATTTGGCACCAGTAACAGATGACCCTTCTGCCCATTCACCTACCTGCATGCCTTTCACAGAAATATATTTGAATACTTTGGTTTATTCAGCTACCCAGATCAGACCACTGTGCATTTATCACTTGGCCTTGAAGATGCAAAAGGTTTGCAATACTGCTGACCTCTTCAAGAGATTTGAGTTCCCTTCTGCAAACAAGTCCAGAAGTTTACCAGGATTATGTGAAGGCACTATGGCAATTCTTCAAATGCTGTGGGCAACATTTTCAAAAAGGGCCACCAATGGACATTGACTTTATATTCTAAAGAACAATTAAGTGTTTTTAAAAGGGCGCCTGAAATAAGTTGGGAAAAGTAGAATCATAAGCCATTCCTGAAGCCAGATCCAAACCATTTCACACTCATATTCCTAGCATCTTTGGTTGCTGTAACCCTGATCCTTAGCACAGATGTAGATCAGCACCTGAATGTCTGAAAAGGACACCTTTTTATCTTACTTTTATCCCTACTTAATTCTCTCCAACATACAGTACGGCACTGCTGGACACTTCTCAATTCAGATTCAGGAGAGAGGTAAGTGAAGGCTGATCAAGATTAAACTTCAGGAACAGTGCTGGGTGGATGTACCTGCTTATACTACATTTTATATAAAACACAGAAACAGGACAGACTGTTTCTATTATGTTTTGTTTAACATCATGGGAAATACTATCTTAAATTCAAAAAAACTAAACCTAAAGTAATGTATCAGCATTGAATGGGAAGTTTTATTCAACTCACTAGAAGGGTATATTATTTTCCCTTTCGCTTCAAGAAGAATGGAAAAATAGAATTTCTGATCTACTAGGCATTGTTATTTTTTCTGATTCCTTCCTTAAATATAAATTCAGTTACTCAAACAGTGTTGACAGCCACCCTGCTGGAACGCCTGCACTGCCCACTTCCACACAGAACTCGTGTCCATCTCTGCCCTGATGGAGATAAGGAGAGCACAGGGGACACGCTTCTGTCGAGCAGCCGCTTCACTGCGGAACAGCCGCTCTGCTGGTGTCTATCTCTTGGCTAATCGTGCTCTGGAGCGCTCCCGAGGTAAGGGCTAAGACAAGCTTCCCATGCCCTTCGTACCACGCCAAGGCCACAGGAAGGCAGTACGGAATAGACCTCTGCACTTGAATGTGGGGACAGCCAGCTGTAGTGTGGAGCAGCTGAGTTCTGTCTGGGACACAAGACTCTGATAAACATCACCCAGGTGATGAGTGGGCCTGTCAGTTCCATGAGAGGCCCGGTAGAATGAAGGATCTTGGTGTCTGTACTGAGCAGCTGGTGTTATGAAAGTGATCTAAAGGAAAAATGCTTAGTTTACAGCATGCAGGTCTGTACACACAGCAGCCTCATGGTTTGACATGTTTCCACAACACAGTCACTCCTGGACTTTCCTTCCTTTTCACACAAGAGTCAAAACCACCAAATGGTTTGGAGGATATTCTGGCAGCAGAAGGGCACTAACAGGTAGACAGGGATTACTTTTCCCATTTGTGAAGTGCTGCACCCCATCCTCTTGCAAGGCACAGAGTGACTCCATGCTTGATGACCAGAAGATAGGAATTTGCTATGGTTAATGCCTGGAGAACCATTTCTTTGCTTCAGCCACAAAGGCCGATGTGCTTAGACTTTACCTATGCACAAACATGAGCTCATTTAACCAAGAGTATGCTTTTTTGTAGTGGTTTAGTTAAAATGTTACAGCTTTGTAGTTGGACGTTTTTATATTGGTTTTAGCCTCAGTTACGAAAGCTGGAGCAACCTAACTTGTGTAAAATATAAACCCATACTGCAAAGTCAGACAGTAACTCGGGGCAAACAGAAGTGCAACTTTTGTGGGCAGCTTCTTATGTTCAACACTGATTCTTCAGCAATATTCCGGGTGATTGCTCTCCTACTAATAGCCTCATGAACACCACCACTCTAACATGGGAGCAAAGAGCCAGAAGGAGTAGGTTAAGTGGCAGCCAAAAAGGAAATGGGAAGAATGTATCTCCTCCCGCCTCCAGCAGAAGTCAAGTATGTTTTGCTCTCCATGTTGACCCTCTTAAGAGAGATTTTAATAGTAGAACCTGCCAAGATCTGTCTTGCCAAGTTTTTAAATTTGGTCCCTTTTCACAGCACAATGCCTCTGTTAATTTAACAGGCTGAGAGGGATTTATAGTTCTGACTTAGAAGTTTATAAATTGTTATTGCTTTTCTTGAGTTTTTCATTTGAACCAGTTGCAAAGCTTGGGGATATCTCATGGAGGATGATTTAAATCTGGCCATGCTGCAGATCTGTAACCAGAACTGGTATAATGCAAGACTGCTATCTTGCTAAAACTAAGGGGAAGTCAGCCTGCCGAATGGACGCATGAAAGGAAGGATGGTCATTACACCTGACTGTATTGCTACACCCAGTATATATCACATTGTGCACATTGCCTATATTTTGCTGTCTATCAGATATTTCATTTTGTATTAATAGCAATGGTTAGCATTTCTCCTGGCCTCACCATATGGAGATGAAATTCTTTTTTTCCAAAGGAAGACATTATTTCTATGCAGCAGAGAAAAGTTAAGATTGCAGAATGAGAAGCGAGTAGCTTTCAAAGGTTCAGAGACCATTTAGAACCCCAGCCCCCACTGCAAAGGCGCTCATTTATACCTCTGAAAAGTTGTCCTGCTGCGTTTGAATGATACTACTCGTTGGGCTATAGCCTAATTCCCCTTCTTTTCTTGTGACATCTACCAATTTGTATTGAACAGGCCTCACTATCTCAAAGATGAAAATGGAGTGTCTTAGCACAGTGCCATTGCAAGCTGCAGACGGCAGGGAGGACTGTGGGATGGACTGCAGAGGGCAAGCTGCGGTAGAGTTGGTTGGACAGGCAGTGGGAGACACAGGAGAGGAATGTTCATGTGACATTATGTTCACGTGACATACGTGGGAACTTTGACAATCTCTGCTTTGTCACACAGGGTGTCTGGTGGTGGTGTCTCAAAGGAAGAGCTGTAGCCTATGTGCTTGTTACAGTACTTCAGCAATGTCAAAAACCACTCCCACCTACCGGATTCATAGATACTCAGATGCTTTCAATATTGTTACCAGCAGCATAAAGCCTGTACCCTAAGAGATAGGAGATGTTAATGAAAAGGCACTAATCCTTCCAAGCTTCTTGGGAGTTCAGTCCCATGTGGGATCAGACCTAGACGAGCTGTGCAACTCTGCCTCTAACTTTAAGGAAGTGGGAAATAAGTAGCCTTCATGCTCTTAATTTCCAGCAAAGAATGTCGGTGTTGGGCTGGGGCATTTGTCTAAACCAGGACTGATGCAGATTAAGGTCCCCTCCACCACTTTTGCCTCTTCTGCAAAAGGGCAATGGATCCATTCACACAAATGTAGAAATAGCTTTTGTTTTAAGCAGCAAAGCTAGTGCTGCTTGCTACAACAGAAATATGAAGTGGATCCTAAATCAATCTACATAGTTAATTTGGGACTTCTTACCTTTTAAATATTCCCAGAATCATAAGGATGCCAAGAGCTGATCAGAGAAGATTCATGTCTCCTTTGGCATGACAGTATTTATGTTAGTGCACATCCCAGTAATTACTCAGTGAGAATTTCAGACTGCCAGAAATACCTTGAGAATTCCCCTACGGGTGATTCTGTGGAGGAAAGGGAGAAAGTGAATATCAAACATACTGTAGTCAATATTTTTATCATACCGGTACTGCTACAGAGCCTGAGCCCATTTGCCATTTAGCAATGCCGAGTCTTTCCATCTCAGCTATCACAATCCGTGCCTATTGCTGCCTGACTAAAAAAAAAACCAAAAACCCCACAAACCTGCTCTCACATTATAGCATAGAAGATGCACTTTTCATTTCATGCAGTGAGGGAGACTACCGCTCCATCAGAGATTTAGTTGGCCTCAAAGCTCATTTGGAGCTAAAAGCCCTATAAGAAATCCATAATGAGAAAGATCTGATGGTTTAATGCATTCCTGCAAAGTACTGTAATTTGCTAGGAAATGGATAGGATAATATCAGTCCTGAGATCAACTGGAGGTTGGTGTGTTAAATTTCAGCTGCGAGTGTTGGTACAGAGGGATTCAATTGGGAATGGGTGACACAGTTCAGGGAGAGTCACACACTATGTGGCACCTCAGGGAAACTCAGGCCAGTTCTTAATCAAAACTTTAACATTCAGTTAAGTATATTTTTCATTTTTTGCTCCTGCTTCTGGTCAAGATGACTCAGTTCAATGCTGCATCTTGGTAACATTTGAGTATGTACCCAAAATCTCCAAATGTATTTATTACAGCAAGATTCAAAGAACTCAAATATCCCATGGTACCGTACATGGTACAAGAGCACTGTAAACACAGTACTTGAACCATAGGACTTACAATCTAAATAGAAAAGACAAAGAGTGTTATCAGGTGGAGAATTAAGAGAGCAGCTACCAGCTTTTCAGAAATCCAGTTCTCATTTAGAGACAACCAAGCAAGTTAAGTTTTTCAACATCCTTGCTCTTTCTCTCAGCCAGTTAAAACCAGAGCATTTACATCCATCTAGCCAGTATCTTCCCTTCTACCTGCTCTGAGAGCAGCCTTTGGAGACCTGTCAGAAAAGACTATTTGCTTTGTTCCTCCACTGTCATTCACTCAACCTCAGTCCAGTGAAGTTAGCAATAGTAAGAGCAGCTCTTTCAGTTCTGTGTAGTAATGTACTACATCTGCTGAGGCAAACACCTACAAGAGAGGAAGCGTTGTATTAACAGCACTTGCTGCTCAGACTGTCCAAGGAAAATCGTGAGAAAACTTGAGCAACTGAGTGATCAGACATATAGTGAGACTTTGTCTCACCTTTCTGGGAGAAAAAAAAAAAAGAGGCTGATAAGCAAATCACTAGAGGCACAATATGGGGTTTTGACTCATGGCTGGGTGACTCCGTGTTCTTGAAACCAAAATAAAATAGAACAGATTACTTGACAAGCTATTTTAACTTATTATTTGCTATGAAGAAATAAGGCACCTTTAATACAGAGACTGTGTAGAGAAAGCTCATGTTATTAATTGTAAAATGAGTTTTCTCCAAGTGAAATATCAGTAGTATGTCAACTCTTTTTAGCTCTAGATCTCAACATATTCGAGGCAGTCACTGTGACCTCAGTATTTGTAATGGAATAACAAAGGTATCAGAAAATTGAGAGTCACCCAAGGTAAGCAAATAACCAGACTCAAGAGAACCAAAAGGAGATGACTCCTAGGTGCACTTTCAAACAAGCAAGTATCAGTAACTTCACAGACTTGAAATAATGACCACAGACACTACCTGGCAATTTTATATAGAGCGAAATGCCAAACAACTTTAAGGCAAGAGTGACTAGGAAATGAGATACAGCGGAAAGAGGAGAACTATCATTATCTTCTAAGGATGCTACTGCTGCTGGGAAATTTATAGGCAAACTAAATCTGGAAAGACCAGAACTAGTGAATTAAAGGGAAAATGTTGAAATACATCAAACTGATCACCTTGGAGCTAATAAGAAAACAGTGTAGAACAAATCTACTGCATGAAGATGGTGAGAGGGGTAGAGAGCTGAACTTCAGGAAAAATTTGTAACACCAGAAGTGGGGTTAATGCATCTTTAGGATTAATGTAGTCATAATGTAACACTGCAAAGAGCTGGTCGTAAATTGCCGCAAGGGAAGGAGATGACAATGGGGAGTCTGTGTGGACTTACTGAATAATAGTATCATAGCATCTGCTATACAATATGGCTTGAACTTCGCAAAGCCCCGCTGTATAACTCACTTGTCATTTGGGCTGAGGAACAGATGACAGATCTGCCAGGAGTGCTCAAAACCAGGCCTATTAATTTTTTTTTCCCCCCCAAAGAGTAGTTTCTAAACCAGCTGTTCTCACTGAGATGGTGTTTCAGCAAATAGATCAGCCTCTGTTTGTTCAGAAGAAATATGTATAGAAGAATCTAGTAAAGGTTCACGTAAAAGAATGTTCAAAATGAGAACTGTGGCAGCTTCAGCTAGCTTACAGCACAAAACTATTTACAAAGCAATGCAGAAACATTTCACTGAAAGAGACCAACTGGGCCATCAAATCTAAGATTTCATGATGCAACACTGGCAGTGTCAGCAGTGATAGCAGCCATTAAACAGCACAACTGAAGATGCTTTACTTCCCTTGCCTCCCCCCAAATATTGCAAGACTGTTCTGAGAAAAAAAGAACAGATACAGGGCTGCTGCCTGTCTGAAAAATAAAGACTTTGGGAGCAACACGAGGTCTACTGCAGCCAAACACTCAGAGCATTACCTCAGTCACACTAGAGCTTTGCACGACAGCAAGGCTCAGAGCACTAGCAATGCAATGCACACACACCAAGCACACTTACATCTTAAATCCAGATATTGTCTTAGCAGGTGCGTCGCTTTCAATTTGTCTTTTATATCCATATAATTTGGGATGCTTCTGTACTTGCTGTAGACCTATTTCAGAAACCACTGATAACAGCAAACACGAGCCATTGCACAAATTAACAAGAACACCCCAGAGATAAGACAGTAGTTCCAGTATTGAACTAACACAACTATATATGCTTCCACAATTTTCTGTATAAGCCTACAGACATGTCCTTATATATTTTCCATTTTACCAGAGGACCTAGTCTATATGCCTAAAGCAATTAAAGGAATGAAAAGCATTAAACAAATAAGCTTTAACATACAAAACAAGTAAGGATCAGGGAGAGTCAGAGAAACCATGGTGCTCCCTGCATGGTCCCTGCCCTGTGAACAGCATTGCCAAAATCAAGATGATCGTTTGCATCATATGAATATAAGAGAATGTTAATAGGAATAGAATATGTTTGAAGCCTATTCAAAAACTCATTAGAGCTATGAATTAATGTATATTAACTGAATTTCACTCTATTGTGCCTATGCATCACCTGACAGTATGTCAAAAGACAGGTCTCTATATTGCTCAACAAGCTTTGTCTTATTTAACTCAAAATAGAATAAAAATTCCAGCCTTGCGCTGTTTTTCTGCCAAGAGGCAATTTTTTTTCCCCAGACAGATGTATGCTGTCTGCTCTATAAGGCATACATTTATAATTACTTTCAAGCACTGTGGTTTTCTCTAGATATTGCTACAATTACCAGCTTCCACTATACTTCTCTTGTCCCTGTACTACCGTGCTCTGATGGATACAGAACAGTCAGTAGATGTGCTTACTTGGGCATTTTGCTTTACCTCTTGTGGGCCTCCGCATATTTATAAACATATGATCCGATCAAGTTCTACCTCACTGGCCTGTTTAATAGACTTGGAGCCAATTCCTATGTTATAGATTACATTCTCAATAGCATCAAAGGTCAAATAGCTAAGGCATGCTTTGGAGCCTTAAAAACACTGGGCGCAATTCCTAAGTCTCCGCTGGACTGGGCTTTTTTAGGCAACTCAGACTAGGCATTTAGGCTGTTTATCAAAAGAATTTAGCTACTTTAACTTTCCTTGATTTAGGGTTTAGGCATACGAATACATTTCAGGATCAGGGCTTGTTCTCAGTTCAGACGACTTGTTTTTCCTCTGACAGATGTCTTGTGCCAATACATATAACAAAGCATCACACGATTCCCTCGACACCCATGCTTGTGCAGAGGCTCCCGCCTGAGTCCCTACCTTTCGTTTTCCTTAAGAAAAGCAATCATCTCCTATTTAGATCTTTCCTGAACTGCCACACACCGATTCATCAAGAACTTGATAACAAAGTGTTTTGATCATTTAAAAAAATAAAATACAAGCAAAGCAAAGATACTTGCATGACATCTTTGATGTTTTATAGATTAAGAGAGTCTCATGAACAACAGTGTTTTCCTGTATCATCTCTTTTCTGGCTTTGAGAGTTTTCATTAACTGAGATTAACACTAACTGGAAAATAATTAAACTAGCTTATAGAGTCTGGCCTCCCCATCAGCACTAGTAATAATAATCAGCACCAACAACAGATTCTAATAGCATTAAAACTCTGATTCACTGCATTATTCCTCAGCCCACACCACCCACTTCTATTCTTAGTTTCATTGCGTGTGGGAAACAGCATTCCTTAAGACCTACCAAGAGGACAAATACAGAAAATAAAGTTAACCCTCATTTTCACTGTCCCTGTAAGAAAATGTCATATTCTTCTACCTAATTGCACAGCAACATTCACCACTGATCCATGAATGTGAACCCATCATTCAGGTTCCCTGTTCAGCTCCACAAGAAGAGACTTCTGTGAGGAAGCCAAAATAATGAGAAAAAACATTTACAAAAAAGGGTTCTCCAGCTGGGCACAATCCCATTTCTCCTTTCAGCTGTTGTTGCTGTTCTATTCACTGGCAACAAGCTCAGCCTAAACTTTGTTAATCACATCAGAAATGGAGCAGGGCTTTTCTAATCTTTTATTTTCATGTAACTTGAATGAAACTGAGTCTTACCTCCTGAAAAAGCCAAAGGAAAAAAATAAATCAATAGTCCTGCCGGCACTAATGCATATGTGACTTTCAGAAATGAAACAAGCATCTGGTCAATTTTTCTTCATTCTGTCTGATCATAGAAGATAAGTGATGCAACACCAGTTTTTTGTTCAGGCCAAATAGGTCATAATTATCTTACACTACTTCATTCCTACTTAAAAGAACAGGCGATTTCTTGTCAGCAGCCAGAATGATGTTACAGTCCTTGGTCTACTGAAAAATGAGTGGAAAGTCAAAGTAATCCTAAAGATCTTCAGTTCTTAAAACTTATGTTGAAATACATGCATAGTTTATAGATATATAAGTGAGAATTCATCACCTTTTGAAACAGAGTAAGAAAGAGGATTAGTAGCAAGCACAGTTGGAGTTTCTGGGATAGCTGAACATTACACTGGTTGCTTCAGTTAGGGACTCTCATTTCCATTTGTAATATCCAGAGGCCTGATTTGCATCATCACTGCATCATTAGCGATTACTAGTGTTCAAGTAGGAGTAATTTCACAGCTGCCCAAAAGAACCAGGCCTGCACAGGATGAATGAGAAGCCCTACAATGCTGGCAACTTTGGCTATTAAGGATTCTATGTCTTTTCAGCAACATTAGGTATTTTAGACAAGTTCCTGCTTTTTACCTTTTCTTGAAGAGACTCTCAATGCACTGCCCTTCATACCAGAGCTGCATTTCACAAGCAGAACTACTGGCCATTTAAAAAAAAAAAAACAAAACACAAACACCAAAACCAAGAGATTGTTCTGACTGTATCCCCATCAGATTTACTACTTCTGAGACTTGTAATGCAATAGACAGCAATAGAGAGATTAAAAAAGCAACAATCGTTTCTGTCAGTGGTTCTTGCAGGAAAAATTTGTGTTTAGATCTGATGCAAGCCAATCAACAAGACAGTAGAAGCATATGAATTAGTTGAATCCCTTGCAGCTGAAGCAAACAGAGGGAGTCCCACAGATCTCACTGGCCCCTTACCACAGTAACTGTAGGAAATCCAAGCTAACCAAAGCAAAGTTGCCTTGGTGGAGAGGACCCAGTGTATCTACATTCCTGCCTTGCCAATGAGACTGCCACCATCTTGTTCTCGTGAACATTTCACTTTCTTTTCCACTGTTTGGGTCTACTAAATGCTGCTGGAGAAAGACTCCAGCTAGCTCACTTACCCCGGGATTTCTCCATATCTAGGTACTCTGCACGCAAAGAAAGGAGGCACATCTCCCCCAGGGCAGAGTCAGTGATGTCAGTACTTTATCAGAAGGGGACAGCTTTAATTCTGTATTTTATGTCTATGGGGTTCTTTTAATTAACTTTTAGGTTACTCAGTAAGCTGAGTATTATATAGTCTGTTAGAGACGGTTTAACCATTTCCTTATCACCAGGAACCACATTTTACCAGTGCAACATCTGTTCCAAGGAATACATGCACTTGAGACCATGCAGAAGCACCTCAGCACACGATGGAAGCCTCTAAGTTCTGTATAAATGAGATTTAATGACTTCAAGATGTAGGAAAAAATTCCAGGTACTTCATAAGCCTCTGAACGCAATGCTTAATCCAAGTAATCCAAAAACAATCTTGTTGGCAACCTAATTGTGTTTTCTAAGGAGGAGACTGCAATAACAGTTTGTTTACATATAATTGGATCCCTTTATATGTTTGTATTGTGCTTATTTTTGAAACCTTTCAAAATTGAAAGGTCTCCTGTAATATTTGACTTGGCTTTTCACTCTAACCTGAGGGATTACACATTGCACATTATAGCTCAGACAAATACGAATTTTGTATTAGTACTGAACAGAAAGTACAGCTATCCCTGAAGGACCAACAACCAGGACATGAAAGAAAAATTGAGGAAATTGCACTGATTTTTAAATGGCTTTTTATTTTACTTTGTTTTTCTTAGGAAGCTCTTACCATCTAGATCAGCTTCTCTGTTGTAAATGCAATCCGGTGGGGAAAACAAGGGAAGAGAGACTTTACATTTGATACAGTTTTTAAAGTTACCACAATTTTTTCCCAGAACACTGTTTATTTGCATCTGCACACTAAAGTGTTTGATTAACAGACTTCAGAGTGTGCATCCCTCACCGATACTATTCATAGCTCTTGATTGGAAAGACTTCATTTGCCTCCTACATTCCATCAAGGATTTCCAGAGGACTACAGTGAAATGGAAGACCAGAAGGTTCTTGCGACCAAAGAGAAAGCACACCTTCACCCTTACATAGAAATGACAGAGTTCCTTGTGCAGACAACAGATAACGTCACATTCGTTCCAAAAACTATGTTCACTGACTGTTTTCTCCCCTAGTCTTGCGCCAGATGTTTCAACTCCAACTTCCCATACGCTCTAGTAACCAACTTTGACATGCAAGCATTATTGCCTAGGGGTGAACTGGACTGTGAATTTAAGGACATAGGATTTTGCCAAGCTGCATCAACTCAACAGCCCGTCAAGATATTATGACGACTCCAGCCATGGCTACTACCAGATACTTGAGGAGAAACTAGACCTCCACCAAGCTAAAAAGACTGCAGTAATTTGCAGCAGTGGAATTCCTTCTTCACATCACTACCCCTTCCCTAGTGCTCAGTTTGCAGAAGCATAGGAACTAGAAAGAGAAGAAGAGTCCAGGTTTGTGCGCTAGATCCCATTGCCCAGAACTCTCTCCCTACACAGATTTGGTTCTTACCTATTTCTTTCTCACATACCCAAACATGGTGACAAGCTGGGGAACAGGAACCTGACCGGAATAGAGCAGTCAACGTTTACTCGCCCATCACAGCCCCTTGTAAGTATGAATATCTGCTCGCCCAGTCAGATATAAAATAGACAGGAAGTCAAAGGAAAGCATTATCAGGCGAGATGCATTTGAGACAAGAACACTATTTGCTTAAAAGCCTGCTGACACAGTTGAATCCCGTAATTCTGGATTGCAGTAAAATAGTCTTCTCTAGACTTTACTTTGGAGAAATCCTGATGTATAGGAACAACTTGAAATTTGCAGTTCAACCCAGTCATTCTACACAGAAGTCTTATGCTTGTTCTCAGGAAACAAAAGATGCCATCTTCATCGCCATTTCTGACAGCTCTGCCCTGACACCTGTAAAGCTATTCAAACCAAGCACACAAGATTTGTCAGAACAACGCTGACATTTTAAATGAAGAATAATGATAAAATGGCTAAAAGTGTGCTGCAGAAATACTCTCACAGGTAGCACTGCAATTTGACTACAACAGCAAAGTGCCATCGTGTAAAAATCAAACCAGAAATTTTTTCATGTAGCTAAACATGGAGTTAAATTATGTAAAAGCTGCAAGTACTCTGATGCAGAAAGGGGAATTCACAAGTCCTTGTTTTGAGGCTTAATGTATATGGACATTTTGCATTAAAGAATTACACTTGTTTCACTCTTGAGATAAGCATACCTATTTCATGAACAGTAGATGGAAAGTAAGAATTCCTCATAGCGAAAGGAAATGAAGGCTCTTCCATTCTGTTGAGCTAAATTAGTATGAATCCTTCTTAAGGACTTTAGAAGCGTGCAGTGCTATAATAGCACTAATAGTAATTTATTTTATATAGCTGAAGATTGTGAAAGAGCTATATGTCAGTTGAGCATAATACACTGAATTTTGTTATCCTCTGCATTTGGTAGGGCATTATACTGGAATCCTGCTCTCTCTTTACAGTGACACCTGGATCTTTAACATCCACATTGGTTAATTTCAGTGAGAATTTAAGAGATTTTTATGCTGCTTCCTCCTCCCCAGCAGAAGCTAAGCATGCCTAATGCTGTAACACAGAGCCATATGAGGAAGTTTAAATACAGTTTTCACCTATCCTGAATGCAAAGGAGTGAGCATATCTAAAGTAACCAATGCCCAAGTTGAGGACAGACTAAACTTCAAAAGTAAAAACTTATTGGAAGGCTCCAAAGACACGATTACTTCTCAGGACAAACAATAGGGAATGGGAAAATCTAACTGTGCACACAAGCTTTATACTCTGCTGAATTCTCGGAGTGGATATGCCCCTTTTAGGACTGCTTTATTGCAGAAGGGCAGATCAAACTGAGCACTCCATCCCCCATTTGTTTTATCATCTCACTAATCCATAATTAAAAAATAAATAATTAAGTACAAGAAATCCATTAAGTTCTTTAAACAATTATAGGTGTCAGTTAAATATGATGGGACATTATTGAATTATTGAATGAGGTTGCTGTGTTTGCATAGTACTAAGTTGCTGCCTCAAAAGCATGTAGTGCCTGATAACTTGCACCCATCCAAGGTCTGGTAAATAGATATCATTCTACACCACAGTCCCAGAAATGCAGCACGTCAAAATGCATATTTTTCCATAGCTGTAAAGCTCGCTCTCCTGTGATTTGAAGGTAATTTAGCATGGAACATTTCCCTACTGATATCAAGATGAAAGACATGAGCAGAGGTGGTGTCAGCCAGCAGATGGTACTGTAGGCTGCAGAGGACGGGCCAGGCTGCTGTCAGGTTGTTGCCCATCAAGCTGTTGGGGAGCGCGCCCTGGCAGAGGCTGTGCTCCAGCCTCTCTCCTCGCGGGGTTCTGATGGCAGGAGACAGGCGGCTCCTTATACCAGGGAGCCAGCTGCAGAAAAGGCAGCTTTTCAGGTAGCCAGAGGCATCTTGTCTGTGACAATCTAGAGAAGCCACACACACTGGAAAGCATCAGCTGTACAGCCACCATCACTTCCCGCTGCCATGCGTCTCTGGGTGGGCAGAGTGAGGGCCAGCACACACCTGTGGTGGCCGGGGCTCATTTACTCTCCCTCACTCCTATTTTGCTCCAGGACAGGCAGCTGTTTCCCAGTGTGGAACCCAGCCCTGTGCACAGTATCAGAATAAATCACTGGTGTCACTTACACCCCTTTCAACTCTGCTTTACTTATTGCAGGCTCTTCCTTTCCCAATTGCTTTCCCAGGGAACCCAGACCTTGTCTGTAGGGCAAGTTTCAGCAGCTCCAAGTCACCTTCAGTCACCCAGGGTACAATATTCTTTTTACCCACACAGAACAAGACTCCCAAACTAGCAAATTCTCACTGGCTAAGGGAAGTTGCATCTCCTTGCATTTTCCAGGTGCCAGAGCCAAGTAACGAACAGAGATCAGGGAAGCAGTATAACTTGCAAAAAAGCTTAACTCCACAGGTTGTATGATTCACTTGCTTCAAGAGATTGGGGGTTCTTTAAGGGTAAGCAGATGTCTCTGGAGGTCCACTAAGCTAAGAAAGGCACTTTTTTAGCACCTCAGTCTGTTCCTGGATTCTGATTTCCTACATGCACCCTCCCCCCAAGATATAGTGCATTGCTTATGGAACATGAAGATTTTTGTTTAACAAGATAGGTGATGACCCACTTTAGAGTTGAATGATTGGCAACTGAAGGGGAAAAATGTGCTTTAATTACTAGTTTCTCTGGGGAAGATTTTAAATAGTTGAGCTGGTTCTAATATGACAGCACTTAGCAGACTTCGTTTTCTTTTCTCATTTTGAAACTAAGTTTACAGGTCCATGAGGCACCATTTGAAACAGCCACTGGAATTGTTATTAGAATAACTGTCCCTCCTGGGGATCCATTCCCCATTCCTTTGGGAATGCACATACCATACCCCAGCTTAGCAAGAATTCACGCATTTAATGACTAACACTGTTCCCCCTAAGTAACTAAGCTAATTGGAAGAGTCAGGATAACTTGGATTTAGACCTGTCTGCACCACTTGACACAAGTCACTGCAGCTGATGTTTTCAGAAGTGGCACTGGGGTGTGATCTTAGATTCTGAGGTGTTGCAGCCCCTGTTGGAGTCAGATGAAAAGGAACTCTTTGCAAAACTGTGGGGCTGGGCTTGTAAAATTGAATTCCATTTGCCCATCCTTCAATTTCATCATCTGTAGATTGCCAATAACTTACTCATTTTTCAGACTGTCAAAGACCAAAGATAATTTCAGTGGATAACAACTTAATAAGATTATTTTTCCAAGTTTAACAAAACAACACCACTTTAACCATGTAGTAGTAATGTCTCTTACCTTGGTACTACATGTTCTGTCATGACACCAAAAAGCTGAGAAATTCAGTCGCAAAGTCCTTCAGCACATGGTCATTTTTAATGTATTGGGAGTTCCTTGGCAGACCAAGGTCCCTTCCCGAACTGACTGAAGACAAACATCACATATGTACTACAGTACTATATATGTACTGCTAGGTGGCTCGCATGCATAAGATTGTGTACGGCATTTAACTAGCTGCTTTTCCTTTGTCTTCCCCTTGTGCATTAAAGTTTTAAAGACTGAAAAATGAGCATTGAAAAAATTTCCGCAGTCAGCAACCTGCAGTCTATTATGGCAATTAATCAAAGATATACTTTGTCAACTTCTCCTTGTTCTCTTATGCTTTATGATCATGTTGTTACTTCATCAACACAATAAAAAGGGATTAATCTTCATTGCTGGGAAAATTGTTTTCAGGACTAAGGGTAGCAGCCTTAGCTACGCTACTGATCTTGCGGTCCAAATCAATCCCTGAGAGCAGAATTAATTATTTTTAACTGGGATGCATTCATTAAGCCCTAGCAAGTGCATTTTCAAGTTCTGCACATTATCATAATACAAATCTGTCATTCAGGGCAGCATATTCACACAGTCACTGCAGGTTCAGCAAGCAAAACATGAGGATTGCATGCGACTGACAGACTTGTTACTGTGACCACTTTATATGGTGGTGCCTACACAAGGCACATCAGCATGTTATTGTACTGTTTTCCTACTGAAAAGAATAACCACAATAATTACACTGTTATGATAATATTCTACAAAGCAGTAACCATAATTTCATGTGTTACAAAGTGTAACATTACAAATTGTTTTTTCTAATCTGGAGACTAATTACACAGCAGATACTTCACAGTGCAGGTTGACATCATCTGGCATTTTGATGCCTGTTATCAATACAAGTTCATCCAGCTTTGTCATGAAGCTGTCAGAATTTAGGAAAGGCCAGCTAGGATGTCTCTGCAGCCACAGAGACCGCTTTGACCATCCTGTTTCCCCATTCCCTTGCAGTTTCCCCTAGAATATCATCTCATCATAAGTTTGTTCTCCTTAGAGGTGTGGCTGATGGTCCCAGCCAGGACTTGCTGTTAAGTGTACTTCAGAAATAACAAAGTGACATCCCATACATGCCTGGGCCACCTCTAGTGTAAGCTCCGCAAAACCCCCATATCCAATCACTTAACAGAGCACCATTTTGCAACACTCAATGGTCTGCAACATTCCCAGTCACTCTGCAATTACCTGGTGCCACAGCATTTCATCGATCAAAGATCTTTCTTTGATTGTAGTTGCCACATCCTTACCAATGCATTTCAGCAGGACTGTCCTAACCATACTGCAAGCGTCTGAAATATTTGCAGGTCAATTGCAGCACTCTGAATCTTTACACCAACAGTAGAACTTCAGAGCATCAAGTTCACATGTTCTTTGCTTTTCTCATTATTCAGTTTGGCCTTTTCATTGGCTCACTGCCCACAAAATATTGATTAGCCACAGATTCTCCATAGCCAGCACTGTAAAACTAGCCATAGATTTACATTCCAGAAAGAAGTTCTGACAAGGCCAATAACCTAAACACCTTGTAGGCTCTTTTATTACCAAGTGGACAGGGGGCTCATTTCACCAACTCAGTAAATAATTGGTTTCAGCTTAATGTTATCATAGTTAAAAGGATTACTAACAAGACTCAGTGAAGAAAAAACCACCAGCACTAGCCTGAGGTATGTGTACTAATACACAAAGGTCTTAAGTGTGTAATAATTAATACTAGAAACACATTCAGCTTATATGAAAACAGATGCATAATGTGGAATTCCTCCCTGTGGACACAGCCAGTACTTTTAAAATCTCTTTTAATAAGAGCTGGATGTAAGATAGTCCAGATACACACGGCACTTGCCACTATAGCATTCAGTCACTTCACAGGTCACAATTTCTGCTCTCTGGTATTTTGGGGGTAGATTCAGAGGAACTTCACTAACAGCACAAACAGTGGTGCTCTGGTCTGGAGAAACGGTTAAGTGTTCACACATCCAGAATCTATGGTCAGTGGATCAGACTCACCTGCTCAAAAAGGCACATAGAGCACTGACCCTGCTGAGCCCCAGCACGATGTCCTGTATGCATGTGCAGGAAATGCAGCAATGGGAAAACTCTTGTCTGGTTTCAGTTTCTGGGAAACTGGGGTTTGCTTCATAAATACAAAACTCAGAGATACTGTTTGTGCTTCAATGCCCAAGGGAAAACTAGATAATTTTTCAGGTTTTATGTCAGCTGCACTCCATCCCTACCCCACAACACAACAGCAGCCTTACAAAGGCACTCCTGTGCTACAGTCTGCTCAGCACTGATTACAGCTCCTAATAAATACCTCCTTCAGTGGCCATTAGAGGAAAATTCCTTTTTCCATCAGCGTGCTTCGTGCTCCTGACACTTCTTTAGAAAGCCTGCTTCCAGAATATTCAGTGATGATTTATCTGTAGCTGCTTGCTACAACCTGGAGCTCATGCACTGCAAGAGCTTTGGCGGCTGCAGTTTATTCCCTTGATTAGGCTGTAGCCCTATCAGACACTTTTCCCACTCTCACTGATTGAGGAGGGTGATGCAGGGGAAGGAGTTTCTATTTAATGGCTTTGTTACTATAGAAATTTTAGAGCTTTAGCAAAATCAAGTGAACTGTTAATTTCTTGTGCTTGCCAATATCCAAGCAGCACATAAGTTAGAGGCATTTCCTTGCCATTCCCAACATACCAGAAGAAAGGAAAAATACCAGTTTAGAAAGAATAGCCAGATTTACTACTGATGTTTTGTGTGAAACCAGTCTGTTATGCCCTTGGGATTCACTCTTATCTCTTCAGCCAACCTTTCATCACCTTCTAAACCATGAGTTAATGCAGAAAAGAAAAGAACAGCAGAAAGCCATTTTGGAGTTTTACCCCAAAATTCTGGAATAATGAAAATCATTCATGCTCAAAAGAAAAAATAAAGAAGCTATTGATTCAGACCTGGTCTTGTTTTAAGCTACCAGAGGTGGAAAGAGGCACACAGACAGCCTAGCATATCTAAACCCTTAGATATCCCAATGTACCAAGTCTAATGACAAAAGCAGGTCTGCTTTCCCAGAATTCTTCAAGCAAGCAACACGCAATTAACACCCGAGCAATGAAACAGTCAGGTGTCACCACCTTTTCCCCCCCCCCGAAGGTGAACACTTACTGCACTCTCTGCCACATCTCTGAATCCATTACCAACTCCATTGCCACTTCAGGCCCTCCCAAACTGACCAGTCCAGGACATCCTGTTTGACTGAGGTATTTTAAAACTCACTGGTTGAAGAATCAGTCTGTAACTCAATTTTAATTATTCTTGGAGAAATTGCTCCCATCTAATCATTGCCCTGACACTGGATGATGTTCTCTCTAGCCCCTTGGAACATGCCCTATCATAATCCAGTACTGCCAAAATCCCTCACTCTTGCTTTCCTTGTCAGTCTTTTGACAACTACGTCTTCCTCTTGCACTGCAGGCAAACTAACAGAGACAACGGTTACTACGGGCATGCAGGGAATGAAGAAGTAAGCACCAGGTCTCTCTCTCAGTTAGTAGTGCATAGAAGCAGTTTAGTTTATGTTACCTAATTGTCATCATCCCAAGAGCAACCAGGAGTGCACTGTCAGGAGATGGATTTTCATATGGGCAAATCAGGCTGCTGGCACCGCCCTCATTCATCATTGATTCAAGAACATAGAGGCATTAGAAAGAAAAATTCCCTACAGCTCAACAGCTGTAATCTCATGATATCCAGTTTCTTCAGCCCTTACACTTCCTGTAAACATTTCCAATAGCTCATGAATTAGAAAAACCATGCCTTGAGTTATAACTCCTCTGTATTAAAGTGATCATAACAGATTAGTGATAAATACAAAGTAATTGATTTTTTTCCTGTTTCTTCCCTCCCCCAACAAGCTTAAACTAATAACAATAATTATGTGAAAGTATTTCCATTGGGAAGTTTGTGCCTTTCTGGCAATAAAATCAATTGCTCTGAGGACAAATTTTATCACAAAAATTAATCATTGCTAGCTTCAATTACTGTATCACACAATTGTCAAGGTTATTCATGATGTAAAGCATGCAGGAGGGCATCTTAATTACTAAATAAGACTGTACAGTAACTACCAAGTCTTATGAAAGCACATGAAAAGGAAAACACTCCTGATGACAAAGCATAGTGATGTGCATACTCTGTCATGTCAAGACTTCCTGGGAAGATACTGCAAGTATTTCTTGTCCCAGAATTGGAAACGCACTCTACAGAATAAGTGTGCCAAGTTTGAAGATAACCTGCCCAAAAACTCTAATTGTTTGAGAGATGTTACCAATCCTCCCAAAGTCAGATTTCAGCCTTACCTTCTTAGAAGTGCATGTTTTTGATTTGGCATTATGAATTATTTTTGCTGTTTCAAAGGCTACCTCTGCTAATTCTGTTCAAAGTTGGATACGAGCTCCAAATAGTTCAGCAGGGCTCATGGAAGTGCTCAGGACGCTGATTCACATACAGAAATAATTGGGAGAAACCAAAGTCTACTGCAGAAAATACACCAGGCAAAACCACCTCAGAAGCTGTTTTCCTGCTCTTCCACAGACTTTGTATATAACCTCGGGTGAGTCACATGCTGCTCTGGTGGCACTGTCATAAGGACAACCACAACCTACTTTCACTGCTGCAAAAGCTAACACAAGGAGAGCCACAACCAGCACAGAGCTCCCTACACATCACTTTTAAAAAACCCTCCACGACACCAGATAAGTGTAATGGCAGCTGACTACGCTGTCACAGCAAGGCACATATTATCTACCTGCTGTAAAGCCAAGCCAGATGCTGCCAAGCCAGGGTAAGCAGTTATCTTGGCTATTTGGATGGCAAGATCTATAATAGAGGGAGGGATGTCACTTGGCTTTGCACAGGAATACCTCGTTAGAACCAGTCAAGCATCACTAATACAGATAGTCTACACTGACAGTCTTTTAGGATAACTGTCCTGTCCCTTAAGGAATTCAAAGAGCCATAGCTTTTTCAGATAAGCTGTTAAAATCTAAACATGACCCATCTGATCTTTTTGCTTTGATTAATACCACAGCCTTTTGTTAATCTAAAAATCACATAAGCAGCTAATAGCTTGTAGTCTGGGTGAACTGAGCAGGTGAGTGTTAAGGTGAGGCAAGAGTCATGTCCAAGAAAGGAGTGATCAAGCTAGGGAACCCCTCCTGCTAGACTAGGTACTCTATTTTCCTATGCCTTATTAGTCTTCATTGCTCGATTACAAACTTTGTCAGCACCCTACAGACAGTTTGTCTAAATATTAGGCTTTTCGTATAAATAAATAATTGGCTTCACCACTGGCCCCTTAGGTGGGAGGAAATGAAGAGATTGCTGGAGGGCATCAAGGTGATGTTTTGCTCCCCAAACAGGTGAGCAGCACCACTTTGCTGTCTCACTGGTACATCATTTGCACTTGACTTTAAACACCTTACTGCCTAGGAACTAGTCAAACAGAACTATGCTAGTACAACTAGCAGGCCAAAGCCTCCTTTATTTATAGATAGACATTCATAAACACCATGTTCAAATTCTTAGCTACTATGAATTCCAATTGCTCAGCTGATTTATATCTAAAAAAGATCTAGTCCTTGATCTTGAATTTCTCATTCATTTTCCAAGTAGTAAGTATAACATGCATGTTCAGTAAGAATAACGGACAATGACCGCACTGCTCTTATACTGTGCCACGAGATAAATCATACTTATCATGTGGTTCTAACCATGTCACTTTCCCTGTGCCCAGTAATTAATCTCCCATAACCCTTGTTTCCTTCTGAACCTTTGAGCAGATCCCAAGGGCTGTTAATTGTTAGCATCTCTGTCAGGCAAGTACATCCCCCTTCTTTCCAAAGGCAGCTCAACAGGCAGCATTTTGTCTCCACTTTGAAACCCCTAACGAGACTCTACAGTTGAAGGGTAATGACTGCAGTTGGTAAAGGTACAGGAGAGCTGGCCACACACTTCCACTCTACTGTACTGGGTACACTTATGGTGTTGTCTTGGGCTATCGAGTTTGATTTGTATCAGTCAAGAACTATGACAAGATAGCTGGTGCTGAAAAAAAGTCTTGGTATAGAAAAAAATCAGGATCTGTCCCAGAGAAACATAATTTTACTAACAACCTGGCAAATAGAGCCATTTGCTCTAAAATTAAAATGAACTGTAAGTTGGCAAGTCAAGCAAGAACCTAAATTGTGTCCCAAATTGAGACAGACTGTTGCAAACCTGCTTTGAAATGCCAGAAGAGACTTCAATGCCTACAGTGGAGTCTACATCTGCCTACTTCTCCTTTAAACACACCTCCAGTCTTGTGCAATCCCTGAACAGAAGAAAAAATTACTCTGGACTTCCTGCTGTAGTAGCTACTTTTCTACGGGAAGTGCCTCCCTGGTACACATACCAGTGCTCAAAGAGCTTCCCAACCCATTTTCACTGCACATCTGCAAGAGCCAACAGTAGGATGACAGGAGGCAGCACTGCGCTGTGCAGAGCAATTCCCTCTGGAAGGGGAAAAGGCCCTTTCTTTGGCTAGTACAGTGGCTTTCCGCTAGTCCTCACAGCACACAGATGTAATTAAGCTAAATTGCAAATTTCCTCTTTTAAGTGATACTAATTTCCTTTTGTGTACACTGCCTTGGTCAGGTCACCACGCCTCAGGAGACACAGCATCTCAGGTGCCCGGCCATCAGGGGCTCTGGGCTTGGGAAGTCTTTCCCACAGAGTCATTCTTTAATAACTGTTATTTAAATAATGCTTTAGGGACCAAAGAGAATTACATATTTTAGACATTAAAGTATTATTATTAGTAAGCAATAGAAATTATTGTTCTGGAATAGAAAAAAATTCCTGAAAGAATCTGTGCCAGCCTTAATTACACTCCCATTGTATTTCATCTTCATGCTCCCCACACTGAGAGGGAGGGGTGGGTGGAAGATAATTGGAACAAGGTGAAAATGAGTGCTCATTAAATTGCAGACTACACAAGTACTCATTCCATGTGAGAGGGCTGTAAATATGACTTTTAATGAAGTTATGACATGCTTGCCAATAAAGTCATTTACTTCACAGTATTACAGTTAATTATGCACAGCTGGAGCCATTTTTTGCCCATCCCTTGTTAACTTTGCCTGGGCTCATTAACCCTTTCACAGCTCTGTGCTTATGACACCTCCCATGCAAGAAGCACAGGTCAAAGAGGCTGCAGGAATGTTAGGAGGAGGAGTGGGAGCACAAATACTGTAGAGAACCTTTGTAAAAGTGCAAATGCCCCAGCTGGAAACCAAATTGCACACTTGGTTTTGGAAAGTACAAATCTGCAATAGAAGCATTAAGGTATAAATGGAGAATGAATGAAGGGTAGTGGCAGGTGTGGAGAGTGCATAGGTCAAAGTAATCAGGACTGCACTACACCTACAAGCAACTCTGCAGAAGATGGACAGCAAAGTTTTATCTCCAGTGCAGTGGATTTCAAACAGTCAGTTTGTAATAGTCTCTTCAGCCCATAAAACTACAATTTAATATTAAGTCACATCAGCACAAGTATCCGTTTTCCCCTAAGAAACCCCTGCATTCTCTATATACTAAAAAATTGAATTTTCCATGAATGAAGGCACAACAGTTCGGTTTACTTATTCACTGTTTCTTACTTTCTGGCATTTGGTCCTTTTCCAAGATACCAGTTTAGCCTATGCTCTGTCAGAAGCACCCACAAGAGGGAAACAGGCTCTTGCAAAGCATGACAGTGCAGACCTCTAAACATCCCTTTAAATCTCATTTCTTCTCTATTATTCAGGACAGAACTTACTGCCCAAGCCATAAGCTTTACACTGTAGTCCCTGCAAGCAGAATATCTTGTTTTCCAGGAGGAATCCTCATTTGAATACCACTATCAATTTCAGTTCCTTTAGTGCTTCTTTGCAATTTGCAAGTAGAATGAGTTATCCATTGCTTTCCCAATTAAAGAATCAAATCAAGAAGTCAGAGCCTCTTTTGTAATGACAGGTCACTGACAACTACCTAGACTGTGTTAAAAAAAAGCAGATTAAGGTTATGGTATGTTTGTGCTTAAGAATTCCTGCTGCAGAAATAGCACTACAATCTTAGCACCCTCATGTAAGACAGAATTGGTGTTTCATGCTCTTTGTTTTACAAAAACTCAAGCTATAGCTCCATGGGACTGTAAAGCAAGTTTAAGATGCCTGGTACTAGACTAGATTAAGAGACAAAGTGCTGAACTAGGACAAACGACATCTGCTAGTGTAAGTTAGCTGAGAAAATTTTGAAGGGGTAACTACCCCTGCAGATCAGGTGTTGCTTGCTCAGGAATATTGCTATCACAGCCAGCACAAAGCTAGTAAGCCAAGGCAAATGCCAAATTAGGCACTTTGGCTAATTTTGAAGAAAACGTGTTTGTGAGCTTGTCCTACCTGTATTGAATTTGCACTGCCAAGTAACCTAGTAATGCAGAGATTTGGTATAACTAAAAACAGAACCATCATCTGTCATTTATTAACATTCACTATTGCATAGAAGTAGAATTCTAAGTCTGGTGTTAAATGATGTGGTCAATGCGAAGTTAGGCTAAATAGGCTAAAATGACCAAGCTTATTTCTCGTAATTTGAAACGTAACATCACCAGATTAGATAGGGAAGTCAGAGGTGAAGAAGGTATTTTGGAACAGAACTAGTGCCACTTGTTTTACTGCAGATAAACAATTTGAGGCCATTTCTTTTTACTATCTGTTGCAAATACAAAAGCTTCTCAGTTTGCATTTCTTGTACATGTCGCTTTTGCATCCTAAGAGCTCCTTATTTTCTACTGTTCCAAGCAGTGCAGCTCTTCAGCTTGAGCTAGAACGTTGACTGAGCACTTTTGCTAGAGAAGCACAACCCTGACCAATCTCTCCCACAAAAATCTTCTCTTAAAAGAATAAACGAAATACAGGATTTAACAAGGGTTGCTAGGCAGATTTAGAATCCCTGCAGCCAGGAAACCACACAGCTGACAGCAACCTGGCTCACAGTTACCCAGGGACTTGTTTTCCTTTGTCAGAAGACTTGTCAGCACACAAACTTATATAGTGGCAATAAAAAGCTTTAAACTACTCAATAAGCTTCAAACAGCAATCCCTTAGCACTGCTCCTAATTAGCTTCTAACCTGCTGGCTGTTGGGTTTTTTTCCCCTCTATTCCTTTCTTTACACCTGCTAATGAAACCAGGAAAATTGAACTCCTTGATTTTTTGAGTTTGATAGTGTTAATTACAGGTTCTCTGTGCAGTTCACAAGGATTCTTGGGCTACCACAGTATCTACTGTTTTCCAGTAGTCTTATTCTTGTGTCACAGTTCAACACCAACCCATTCCACTGAGGGTGGTGCGAACAAGCAGCTGCATGGTCCTGGTTGCTGACTGGTGTTGAACCGTATCAACAGGGCAACCTGTTTCATTAAACTTCTTAACTAGCAAAAAGTCTAATCTAAGTAGCCATCTTACAGGCATCATAATAGTGAACAATAATGATTTTCATCAATGAAAATAAAATTGTCATAATCTAGTTTAAATGAATCCTGTAAAGAAATTTTTCTTCAGAGCTGCTTTCTACTTTCCTTGTCTGCATCATTTGGTTAGAGATGAACATGTTCCTAGTGCTGCTGTGAGCCAGCAAAGAAAGCAGAATGACAAAACAACACCTAGCAGAAAGGTTCACTTTTGTCCTGACTTTTATCCTTTGCCACAATGACTCTCAATTTCTTACTACATCATACACAGCTGTACAGAAAGCAATGACTAGAACCAATTCTCTAAGTTTTATCTGAAGATCATAGATTTGCTAAATGGAATATGCCAAGTGCTTTTGCTTTGTGCTGCCTAGCAACTTCTTAAAAATAAGGGCTATGAAGAGGAAAGCTACTATAGAAAAGCAACCACCACTGCAGAACACGTTTAACTCCCTTTGCAAACCGCATTTTCACAGACTGCAACAAGATTTTCTCTGCTTCTCACCACCTCACCTCTGGTAACTGACTAGTATAAGATCACTGAAACCGCCCTGGCACATCAAAAAAGAAAAAAAAAGCTGCTAGAAGTTAGGTAAAGGATGCTGGTCAACCAGAGGAGTTATTGCGTGGGAAAACAAGATGTTTGCTCACTTCACACAAAACCACATCCGGTTACCTTCATCTTGAAAATGGTCTCCCTGTTGTCGCTATGAAAACAGGTACCTTCCAGTTCTCTTTTGGCCACTCACAGTGACACAAAAATATTCAAATATAACAAACGTTTGAATACAAGAATTTTGCATAGACTGTTATAAGCTTCATGATCAGTAATGAAAGTTGAGGAAGTCAGAAGCTTATTACCAAGTTTCCTCTTCTAAAATTGCCTAGGTAGTTTCTTGTACCTTACACCTAATATATTTCACTCTAGTTTGTTAGCTAGACTATCAGCCAGATAACACTATGATGCAAATCAGATAAATAACAATCCCTGCTCAGAACACACAGTAGACTGCACTTCCTTGTGAAACATGGGCTTGAGGCTACGGTACCCTAACAATTAGGGCATTAGAAATGCATCAAGGTGGATAAATGGACAAGTACACACACTAACAGCCAGTTTTACAAGTTGCCCATTAAAGCCTTCCCCCTCAAAATCCAGAAGGGTATCTATTGCATAACTGGGTTTTTTGTCTATCATGGGTCAGAAAAAGGTCAGGTTTTATCAGTCATGATCATTATCCATTGAAGCTTCTCTACTTCTAGACAACCTCCTAGCAAAAGAGGAGATGTCTACCCCAGCTGACATAACCACACAAAATAGCAGTAGCAGTGTCTAGAAAGCACCTTTCCCATAACCTGCTGGCAGAAAATTCAAACCCAAGATTAGTATTATTCTAAACCGGGTAACACCCAGATTTAAAAAAAGGAAGACTCAAACTCTCTCACCTGGTTTGAGGTAGGGGAGAGCATCTATCATTTGCCTCAGTGGCAGTCCAGCCCAAACCATGACACTCTCCATCCAACATATTATGTCATAATTCGCTCCAATTTGCTAATGAAGACTAATTATCCAAATAATTCCACATGACTATCTGTTCCTGACCACTGCAAATCATCCTGCTGTTCCTCAAAATCCTGTTTGTTCTCTCTCCCTTCTCTTATTTTGAGCCCCTGACTGTTCCAAGTGCCTTTTATTTAAAGAGAAATTGGTTACCTACTGTGTAAATTTCTGCAGGGAGCCCTTTAATGTAGACTGTTACAATTTTCTCCTGGAATACACTAATAATTAGGATGACTAGGGACTTGCACTTTGTTATCTAAGAGGAAGCAACAAAAACATGATGAAGACTTATTTAAGTCCACAGAGAAAGCAAAAAAATTGGTGTGATGAAGCCATAGGGTCTTCTTGAGCAGTAATGGGCTGGAGAAGAACTAACACCATAAATAAAAATCAGAGAAGAAAGGAAAGCAGAGGCAAACAATTAACCACTCACATTAACTGGGAAGGCATCTCTTCCTCTGCCTCCATGGAGCTTCTGCTGTAGCAAGCAAGATTAGACATAGCACTGCAGCATTTGGGATTTATTGGTATTATTTCAACAGCTGGGCGAACTGTGTATGTTGACAAGTAGGAGATGAAAAGGGAGGGCACAAAGAACATATAAGGAGGAAGAAAGGACCTGAAAAGCATGAAATAAGGGTGGCATGTGGCTTACAGGGATTAGAAGTAAGCACTCTTTATAATCAGTGAGCTGACCACACCATGAAGTATTATACATCCCCAATTTTAAAACAGAAAATTTGTTATTTTTAATTAAAACTCAGATTTACAGGTCACATTTTCAAGGTGATTTCTGCTCAGCAATTCAAGATTTTGAACAGAATTAAAAGATCTGTCCATGCATGAAATCCAGCAGCTAGATTCAAATTTATGCTCCATGTAAAGCCAGCATGAATTCCCCACCACCAATGATGAAGTCATTATGGGAGCAGTCAAGTCAAACTATGAGAGTAGATGACTAAGCACACCTAGATATTAAGAGCTTTTCATCTCAGAATTCAGAATTGCTCAAAGCATGAGCTGCCACGTTCTTCAGCCTGCTTGTCTTTGCAGCCCAAGGGCATCACTGATGCTGTTCAGAGGCTTTTGTCTTCCTTTTCCTTGAGGTGGATAAGTAGATAAAAGTTAACTTTTAAACTTCATCCTACTGGCTGGACTGACTTCAGGCTTTTGGAACATGCTCTTAGACATTAATATTTCCTGTGTTGATGACAATTTGCACCTAGAGACTACACGCACATTAGCACACTGCCTAGATCAGTCTGCAGCTATGCTCAACTATTAGATAGACCACCAAAGAAAAGGCCTGCATTCCAATTATCTCATTCCAGACACACTTACAAGAACCACCATTCTTACCCTTCCTAGTGTATAAACTACTGAAGAGAGCAAAACAGCAGTCATGCATGCAAACAGAGGCATAATTTGTGTAGGAAGCCAGGAAAGTACTGCCTTGGTTAAAAGGCAACTTTTAACCCAAAATGTACGAAGGCTAGTAGTGCAGCACACATCTGTCACTCCATACAGAGCAATCAATTACAGGCACCACAGGTGCTACTCCCTTCCTTCTGGAGGAGCTTTTAAGGCTCCTTTTTCAGCTTCATCAATTGTTACCCTGGTAAGTAGGCTGTAGATTACTTTCAGGTGAGGCCTCTGCCAGTCTACTAAAGCTCTAGTTTAGTGCAGAAGAACATAATTAACAAAGAAAGCAAATAAGGGCATGACTCACTATCCTAGTTATTAGGTAAGTCATGAGGCAGACAGAACTATTTGAGCTCCTTTCTTGCCAAACACTGAGAAGCCAACAGTGAAATATTAGAGAAGGAGCTAAAATTTGCAAAGATAAAAACTTTAGGAATCATGTTCTAATGGCTACAGTAGTTAAAAAGCAGAATACAATATCTAGGGAGTAATGCTTAATCTGTTGGATCTCTATCCCACTGGAGATTTTTTAAGGAGAGATTAGAAAAAACATGTGAGGAGTGTTAAGTCTTGCTGACACTGCCTTTGAACACATGACCTCCAGAGATTCCTTCCAGTTCTGTTTTTCTGTAATTGCATGTTGTGGAAGGCTCTGAAATTGAGCCTTTATTGAAAGACAAATGTAAAGCTTGAGAGAGTGCCTGAATATGAATATACCATTTCACTCCACCCCAAAATCTGGGAAAGTGATTAGGAGATCTCATGAGCATAGTCAAGTCCCATACTAGCTTACTACCACAAAACCTCAAGTCTCACTGGTGTTGTAATGCCTTATTTTGACTATTTGAACAGTCTTACTTTCAAATTGTAGCAAGGACTCCACAGAAAGTGTTATAAGACTGCTCAAAGACCTGATAGCTAATACATCAGGTGCTATACCATGCAAGAGGAGCTTCCCTTCTCTGAAGCATTCATAATATTCAGAGACTGGCCAGATGATGGGGAGAAGAGGCAGACAGAGAGAAAATAACCCTCCTGAATTGAAGTGATGGAGCTGAAAATAGAATTTAGGTATTTCAGTTCTGGTCTCAAGCCAAATTCTAGCTCCAAAATAAGTGGCAGCAAAGAAATACAATATTTGTTTCAGCTCTAATCAGGAAAGAAAGCAAACTTAACATTATGTTAGAATACAGAAAGTCTATGGGCTGGTATGAAAAGATGAACAGTGTATCCAGCAGAAGGGCTAGGCTACATCTGCCTCCATTCACAGACACAGAATAGTGGAGTAACAAATTAAGGCTGGAAGTCCTTAACTTCATTTCAATTCTTTTGGAGAAAGGCATTGAGGTAAAGAGAGACAAAGGGAAAAACAGATCATCAGGAAAGTTCTTGCAGATTAACTTGTATTAGTTAGTGTAAATCTCTTCAAGCTTTCTGCTCCTGAGCTCTAAAGATATTTATTCAATCAACCAAGACCAAGCAGAATCTAAAGAGACTGTCTTCATTAAGAAGTCCTTGAAGTAAGGGATTATTTCAAACAACCTTTAAGGAGGTTAAACTTTGATATAACATCCTGACTCAGCTGTAATAGCTAACTTTTATGGAGAAAGAAAAAAACAAGTGGATAAACACTGAAAAATTTAAGGAAAACAAATCTAAGTAGTTTGATAATTGTGTGGAAGTTGTACTGAATGTAAACCCTCATGCCAATCAGTTGAGCTATAGCCTTTTCTCTTTAGAGAGAGAAGCAATACTAGTTTCAACTCATAACCCAGTTCTCTGTCTCTAGCAAGCTAGCTTCCCCTATGGGAAAGTCTCCAACATCTTTCAGAGTACTGCGGAGCAACAACAGTAGCACCAATTCACAAGAAAACCAAGTATTGAGCTAAGAGTAATTAAACATAACATACATAAGAACTTCAATAAGGTACAGACACTCAATACCTGAGGAAAGGGGTCAGCAAATGTTGAATGGTGGTAAAAAGGCAAAGCCCCAGAGCAGCAGCACCTCAGCCAACACCCCCAGTGAGGGCCAGAGCCCCCTCCACACCACACAGCTCAAGCAAGGAGTGAGGCTGCAGGACGGAACTTAAATGAGCTCCTGAGCCAAGAGGGAGCAGGTGTGTGCGGGGGCCCAGGGGAAATAAAGCAATAAAGCAGGGCTGGGGGACGCCCATGCTTTGCTCAGGAGCCTGGGAAATGGTAGTAGAAGTGCTGGTTGAGGTTTGTTTGGGGTTTTCTTTAAACCTAGAAATTTTTCTTTTGCTTTCATTCATTTCTTTACAAAACTCCAGATTATGCAATACAAATCTTTCTATGAGTAAGATATTAATGTTAAAATTTTCCATCAATACAGGGGAAGATTAGAACAAGAAAAGCCCCTTTACTAAGCAGTGATTCTCTCTGGGATGGTAGGCCTTCAAACATGATCCTTTCTTTTCAAAGTTAATGAAGTAATTGCTCTAGTTAAACAATAACTGTAGATTTTAATCCTCCTATGCTGAAGTACATTTGTTTGACAGAAGTAATTGTTTGCAGTAGCTATATTTACCATTCAGCATCTTCCTTTTCTATGAAAAATCTATGCTGAAAAGATACTTTAGTGACAGAGAATGTATGCTCTCAGCTTTTCCGTTCCTGGCCACTTGCAAGGTTTTATGGTTTTTTGTCTTCTCTAGGCTTGCTTAAGATTGCATGTTAGTGGCAAAGACCTGCCTTATTACCTATGGCAGTTTGGAAATTAGGGTAAGTTAAATGTGTCACACTGCAGTTCAGCAGGAAACAAAAAGACGAAAAAAAGGAAAAATCTACTTCAGGAAGCTTTTAGTCAGTTTGTGTGGGTGAATGTGGGCAGATAACGTAATGAAAAAGCAAATATGCTGTTAAAAGAAGATTTAACAAGTTTCTTTTTCAACAAGGCGTGACAGATTCATACCACTAACTCGCTGTGAAGAGTAACTCAACAGATATTCCCAAAAAAGATACATTCCTACGGTCCCTCTTTTCTTAAAAAATTTGCTTTCTCACCTGTTCTATGAGTTCTCCCCCTTTTTTAATTTTTTATTATGGTAATAGTTCTCCTATTATTCTCTCACTTTTTATTCAGGGCTTTTCACTTAGTGCTTCTTTAAAGAAAAGACGACTAAATCTCCATATCATTACATCTATAAAGGAACATAACCAGTAGAGCTGAGAGTTGGCTTCCAAGGTTATTTCTTTTTCAGTTATTACAACTCGGAATTACAAAATGACATTCATGATACAACTCTTCAGTTAGTGCCAACGTGCATGTTAATAAATAGATCATTTGGCTGCTTCTGTGTGTGTAATTGTCTTTTCACAGCACTGCTCCAGGGAGGCTCCCTCCGGCTGCCTTTGGAGGGGCGCAAGCCCAGCCTCCCTCCTCTGCCTTTCTTACCTAATACCTGTGAAGATTTGCTGCCCCCATGTGAGCCTGGAATATATAGCCACTGTCCCAATCAACGTGGTGGCTCTGCTGTCAGTTGGAGCCCTTGAGGTATTCATGCATCACCTTTGTGCTCCTCCTTTTCAGCTTCACTTACTAAGCCCTCCGAGTTCCTCTTTATTAGCACAGCACCAGAGACCGCGCTTGGGAGATGCCTGTTCCGCAGAGTGGCGAGGAACAGGCTACGAGGGAGACTTTTATTCCAAAGAGCTAAAAAGACAACTTCACACACCAGCATTTAAATGATCTCTGTTCAGATAACTGCTCTTCAAGCAACTCCTCAGACTCTGCTGTATTTTGATTGAGGATTGCCCACCAGGAAATGAAAACAGAAGCAGGTGTAGCACTCAACCTTAGTAATGAGGCCAGTCAGATGGGCCAGGCTGGCTTGTCAGCCAGCTGTAGAGGGGTATATGTTTCCAGCAACAACAACACTAGCAGACACCGAGCTGAAGGCTTTTTAGTGGCTGCATAGTTAGATCCCTGGTTATCCTTTTATCCTTAAATACTGAAATAAGGGGAGTCACTTCTTATGTGTCAGTCAGTGACTGTATAGCTTCCTGCTTCTTCCGTGTCACTTAAAGGCAGATCAGTACAGTTTCAGCGCTACTATGACTGACATAGCTATTAGAGGAGACACAACTTTGATTGGATAGTTTTGCTGATTTGTACGGGGGCAGCTAAAAAAATAATACAGCCCCCCCACCCTATCTTACTGCTATAGGAGAACAACGTACAGCCTCTCCTTTTCATAATGAACTTTCATTGAAAGTACCAACCCTTCCAAAATGCTGTCCTTAAACAGGATTGTGTTTACATCAAAATAGATGTCCCAACGTAAAATGTGGGTGCAGACAAGGCTCTGAGAGTTTTCAGCCCTATTATGTCCAGTCAGGGTAGAAATGCGGTGTGTGTGGAGGGGAGTAATGCTGAGTATAAACAGCTACGTTACAATACTGACAGCTTGGGGAAAAGTTAGGCGGGGAGGGAAGAGGGAGATTCCGGAGCTTGCCGTAGCGGCAGTTTCAAAAGCCTTTATTATCTTTTTAAATTGTATAAGCTCAGCTAATAGAATTTGATCAGCCTCACAAGAAAATAAATTTGGAACTGCCTTAGATCACATTTTCAGAGTGACTTTCTTCATCCATCAGACACTTCCACAGTAGTTGCTACATGTCTACATTATGCAGGTAAGATGAGCTATTGATCAGCCTTATATATATGTCACAGAGGGGAGTCAAAAGGATTTACGAATTACTTGCGTGATCTCTTACGATGAGGTGACACCGCTCATTGGGTACATAAACACTGCTGGGATCCACCACGTGGAAAACAAGCAGGTTGGGAACTGCGTTTGGAGAATGTGGAAGAGATGGGATCATCTATTGCTAATGTGGTCCATTAGTGGACTACAGGAGGCAAACGGGATCTAGGACTCTGGGAGTTAACATCACCCGGATCAGGATGATGAAGAGCACCCAACACTGTCATAGTGGAGCACAGCTCTAAGCCTGTTCCCAAGCCCAGATTTGCTGATGTCACTTATATAAATTCACCGTGACGGAGAGAATTTGTGTGCTTCTGTAACAAAGAGGGAAAAAAGAACAATTTTTCTCACCTTAAAACTACTTCTGGATAAAAACATATTTTTAAATATTCACACTATGGATAAGAAAGAATACCTAAGGAAGAAAAATATTAAGATCCACAATAAGTTATTCTAACCACTATAGAATTCTTCAGGGCCATGGAGAGAAGGAAAGGGAAATAAGATTTTGAGGTTACGGACAATTTAATTTCTTTGATTCCTAAACCATCTGCAGATTGTGTTATTTTAGATGCTGTGTCTTATCAGGCTTCCTAATCCTTCTTCAGAGGAAATCGGGGACGGCTTTTCAAATAGGTGTTCTGGAAATAAGAGGGAAACACAGATTACCAAGAAAGGTCTGATCCAAATCACATCAAAGTGTGGATATCCAGAGGAGCAAAGACCAAAACAGACTCCCATTCACGGTCGTCAAAGTTCAATTTTGAGAATGCTGTGTTTTAATTTGGAACACAGCAAGCGCCTCAGCCATGGAGCGGAAGGCTGTGCAGGGAACTTAGGAATAGCTGGCATCTGCTGTGCCTCAGCTCTGGCTGTTAGGAGACAAAATGCAATAAGGAAGGAGAAATAGAAGCACAGTAGTGCTGCATTTCCAAATACACTTTACTTTCTCATTTACAGCTAATATTTTTTAAGCCTCTTCCAGCTGAGAGGGTTTTTTTTTTTGTTTTAGAGATGTGGTCTTCACATGCCAATGCATAAAGACGTTATTTATACTATTTGCAAGAACTCACAAGTTGAGAGGATGGCTATGACTGCCTTTTAAAAATCTATGGAAGTTTTCTTAGCAATCTTACTTTATCAAGAAAAATAAATGCAGAACATACTTAAATCCCAAACCTTCAAACTGATTTAGCCAAACTAGGGGACAGTATACAATGACCCCCAAGAGTCTGTGGGACAGCCATAACTTCAGGCACATTGTCTATAGGGTCTGGCTGAAAATTTACTCTGGTGTCCCATGAGTGCTATTGAAATTGGAAGAGTCGATTTCAGAGAATAAACCTGGGTTTGAGATGCTGATGTGCCTTTGAAGATAGCAGTACTTGGACACCTTAGAGTCACTTTGTGGCAGGACATCAAGGGAAGGATGCAAAGATTGTGGGTGTGTACATTTAGTTTATCTTCTTCACAGCAGTAGCACTTATTCTTGGAATTTAATTCCAGACTATTGCAGAGTACAGAGCACTACTGCAAATGTGTTCCCTGCAATGAAAACTTAATAGTAATAATAATAATTAACAGTAGAGACATGCAAACAGTTGTCATTTAATAGTAGAGTTGCCTGCAAGTGCTTCCATTGTTAAGTTTGTCAGAGCTTTGTATTTTAACTAAAGGGAACATGATGCTGGTAGAAAGGTGCTGGATTGACAATCCCTGCAAATTGAATCCCCTGCTTACCTGCTAATAAACAACAGCTGCAGCTGCCTAAGTGCTGCTTTGAATAAATTTGGGAGGGGCAAGCTCCAAATTTATCTAGGGATATTGCTTGTACATTTCAAACATTGTTCAAAAAGATGTAAGGATGTATACATAATTTAATCAACAGTTAAGAGTTTTGCGTTGCAGATTGGATTTTGGGAAACCTGGGTCTTAACTCCTACTCGCTGACTTGCATGCTAAATGATTTTGGAAAGTCACCACTGCTGCTTGGGAAGTTCAGGACACCTGAAGCTTCTAGGGCACCCTACTTTGGACCTGAGTAAGTCAATCTCTAAGAAAAGCATGGAAGAGAAATAGTCTTAATCTCATGATTCACTGTTAGGAAGAACTGTAACTTCTTTCTGTCTTACGGTATGTTTCAAGAAGCTGCTCAGCCTGCTACTAGAGACGGCTCTATGAATAACACAGCAAGATTTTAGAAACATGGAAACAGAATTTCACATCAAAATCCTGGGAAAGCCCATTGGAGTTTTATAATCTGCATGTTCCAGCAAAATCCAGAGCTCGAGCCTTAAAAAGCTCTTTTAGTTAAAGATGTTTACTTTTGTTTTTAACTAAATCATTGAATCTATGCCCTCCTAGTTATGGAAGACTGAAAGGTAGTTTATACCAGTCTATTTTTATTGTTGCTACAGAGGAATAGCAAAGCCATCTTTATTCTGCTCTATCATTTTAGTCATTTTAGTAAAGTGGTGTGAACAATCGCATGAATTCTGACTCAAAGGGTCCCAGACTGAACACGGAAAACGTTACAGCTTTGCTAATTTCCCGGCGAATGATCAACTAACACTTGTAGCAGCTGTTATAATAGGATTCTTGTTTACAACAACATTCTAGATAGCCTGGTTTTGTTTTAATAGCACCTTTTTCAGCTTCAGTCCAGGAGTCTGTCACAGCAAGGTACTATAAATTACTGCCACAGCATGCTCCTTACCACCTACAGCCTTTCTGTGGCGGTATATGACCCATAAATCTCACTGACATTCTTTTCCATGGCTCTTTTAATGCTCCTTCCTTTCTCTCCTCCCTTCCTCTCTCCCTTTTCTCCCCATCTTTGCTGTGAAAAAGTCCAGCAGTTCCACCAGAAAGAAAGAAAGAAAAAAAGGGGAAAAAAGGAAAAAAAAAAAAGCATGAAACAATGTAATCAGATTTTGTGGGGGAACCTGAAGGTAGAGTAGTAAGAATTTAAGCGACTTTGGATAGAGTCCTACTTCTTAAAGTACTTTGCCAAACCCTTTAGCATTTCCTACGTTGCAATGACAATAAGCTCTTTTACATAAAATAGCAGCACTAGATTTGGTCCTAGCAATTCAATTTATTACAGATTTATTACAGATTCTTTCTAAAGAAAAAGGAATTTTATTAACTGTTTTGGAATAACTGCGTGTCACTGAAGTAAACTTGGTCAGTGGTCAAGTGATGAATCTGGCCTCGAGAGGTCCAGTTTCAGTTTTAAACACAGTAACTCACAGAGAGATATATACGCACAGAAAAGACTATAAAAATTAATTTCAGGGCATTTAGATTTAATAGATTCTCTCCAAACTACTAGCATTCTCTTAGCAAAGAAATTGCTTAAATGATTTATATAATAATTTCCCTTCAAATCCTCTCATTGGCTCATTGGACAATTTGACGGTACCACAGATATATGTTTCCATTATTTCTTATTTCATTATTTATTTTGCTCTTTGTTCTGTTACATTTATTCTGTTTATACAATAACATCTCTGTCAACTGCAGTTTAATTGGTATCTAAGGCCTAGTCTGCATTTACATTTTACTGGAATAATAATGTTGGTAACGGGTGTGATTTTTTTATAAAAGAGTTATGCTGCCATGAACTCCTTGGTGGATGCAGTGAGGTTAGTATAAAAGTGATTTATACTGGTTTACTTCTTCCCCAACTCTATGGTAATAGCTATCTAATTATAAAGTATGTTTATACTGACACAATTGTAGCCACAATCCTGGTTTACTTTTTCATTCCTCATTTGTCTTAATGTAAATTCTGCCAGAGGAAAATGACACACGCACACACATACACCCACAAGCAAGACCATCAAAGTCCTGAAAATCCATTTGGTCAAATTCATCAGAAGATAATTCTGTCCCTGGGGCTTTAATCTCTAAAGAGCAAGATCAGTTTGTGGTGATCGTAACTGCTTGATTTGCATCACAACAGTAATAAAAGACTCCCACAGTGCTTAAAAAAAAATACCATTTATGGAACTTCCTTGAAGAAAATAGGATCAATAGCATAGGTGCTCCCTTGCTGTTACGTAAAATATATACCGGATTCATTTAACCCCTAAAGCTCTGCGTGCAGCGGATGCAGTGAAGCTCTTAAATCAAACTGCCTCGATAAGGGAACGGCAGAGCTTCTGCCAGGCAATTCTGCGCTCTCCTGCGCAATGAGCAAAGCTCTGAACAGATGACATACAGGGAACCGAGAGTCTTCCTTTCCCCCCCCCTTTTTTTTTTTCCTTTTCCAACGTGCTGTACACCAGACAACCCCTGGAATAGGCTGTCCTATTCTGCACCTCCAAGTACCTGAAAGACCCGGGCAATGTGGGGGGGAATTACGCCAGGGGCACTGGGGTTTTTGGGGTTTTCAGGAGAGAAGGGAGCTCAGCCAAGGGCCGGCGGCCCCAGCTGTGGGGAGGTGCCCCGGGCTCGTTATGGGCCTCACCTGTGGGGGCGGCTGGGGCTCGTTATGGGCCGTACCTGTGGCGGCGAGGGGTTTGTGCGGGCCGCGGGCAGGAGGCAGTGAGGCGACCGGAGCGCGGGAGAGGGGTGAGGAACGCGGAACGGCCGGCGTCGCCTTCCCTCGGCCGGGAGCGGGGAGCCGGGAGCGGTGGCGCCGCTCGCCTCAGCCGTGCCCGCGGGGGGACCCGCCGGTCCCGGGGGCAGAGGCTGGTCCCGCACAGACCGGCGGGGCGGAAAACAGCGGAATAACCCCCAAAACCACCTGCCTGAGCGCTCTGAGCGCGACGCGCCGCCGGCTCGCGCGGGGACCGTTAAGGACCGTTAACGGCCGGCGGGGAGCACCTGGCGCCGGCCCGCGCGCGCAGGGCGGGGCCCGCGGCGCTGAGGGGGCGAGCGGCGGTAACTGACCGTTATCGGCGGCCGCATTCGAAACCGGCGCTGCCGCCTCTCGGGGTTTGTCAGGCGAGACTTGTAGGAAAAGTTTTTGGAAATAGTAAACATGCTCGTTTAGTTTGTTTTGTGTTTTTTTTTTTTTTTTAATGGGAGGTCCGTTTTCAAATCCAAGGCTGGTGTTGTGCAAGACGAAGGACACTGGGCCTGAAGAGCGGCGTGTTCCCAGCCGTGAGGCGAGATGGCGAGTTTGGGGCGAGATGGCGAATCTGGAGGGAAAAGCCCCGCCGACCTCGTCTGCTGCTCGCAGGACTGGGGAAGAGGTGGTTGAGTTTGGACCTTGCTCCAAGGTGGGTCCCAAGCGGAGCAGTGAGCAGGGGGGATGTGACTGAGATAAATGGGAAATATGGAATTCCGGTGGGGAAAAAAAAGAATAAATTGACTGTTGTTAATGTTAAAAGGATAAACAAAGTAGCCTTTAGGGGAGGATCAATTCAGGGGAATAATGCTTGAGTAGATGCCGGAAGAAGCAATTGTGTTAAGTGATGCTTAATTTTAGGAATAGTTGAAGAGCCATGGGTGAGGCGGGAATCAGAAGGCAAAAGGGGAGAAGCCAGCAGTTTTGGTTGAGGAATCAGCTGGAAGCACTGGAAGATATTGCGGTCAGGTAATCCTGGTTTTTGTTTGTTTGGTTTGGTCTGATTAAGTTTCCTAGTACCACTCAAGATTAAAAACCATGACCAGACAAGTGCTTGAATAAAGATAAAGTGCAAGGAGTGTTTTCGTGCCGTCTGTATAAGAGGATTTATAATAATGTTCTAATATCCTGGCAGTCTCGTATTAAGCTTGAAGAAGGTGAGCTACATAGATGAAGTACTGTGGTAACTATTCATCTCCCAGAATAAAGCTAAAATAAAGGGATCCTAGTAAAATTTATTCGAATTGCCCTTGAGCCATACAGCGTGATCTAATTCTAAGATCATAAAGGGAAAATCCTCCTTGAGGCATGCCCAGAGTAGAGAACTGGGAGATGGGGAATCCTGTTCCCTGCTATTGGGATGTAAGTGGCCGAGGCTGGGAGTGCAGCTGGTCCTCCTGGTCCCCCCTCTTGTACCTGTACCAGGGGATGGGAGGAGAGACGATGGACAACGGGAAGAACCTTGGCTGGGCTGCAGTGACGCACCGGCTGGTTCCCTGTGCTGTCCTTGCCCGGCTCTTGCATTTGATGGGGAGGAAAATCTGCTGGGATCTGGCTGAAGCTGGATGGCAGGAACACAAGAAGAGCGCTCGGGCCTTTCCGAGGTGCCAACAGGATGGCAAATCAATATCCCTCTTGTTCAAAGAGCAGAATGAGCTGAGAGTTTAGAGTGAAACTAATGGGAGGGCCAGGAAAGAAAAGCCTCAACTGCCGTTGCCATGACAAATAATGACAAAAAATGACTGAAGCATTTTAAAGGTAATGTTGCAATAAAAAATATCCTGTGGGTTGCTTGGTTATAATTGGGCTCGGCCCTGTCAGGACTCATTAGGGCTGAGAGCAAGTGCTCCGCAGGATGCACAAGCAGTGTGAGCACTGGGTGATACACAGAGCGGGGCAGTTAAAGCGCTTGTAAAAAGGCCCTGAATTTCATTTCTCTGGGAACTCTTCCCCCCCTGCCCTGAATTTGGGTATCTGTTTCTGTTCCTTCCTTTGTTATTCTCGTCGTGTATGGTTTTGGGAAGTTACATTGCCTTTCTGTCACCTGGCTTGTTCAGCGATAAAAATGGAAGTAGTAGGGCTTGGAAACATGTGGGAGGGAGTGAAACATGGTGGGAAGAAGGAAGGGGGTGACAAATGGCTGTTGCCACTTGGTGCTGCCCCACTGTGTTGGAAAAGTTGAGGAGCGAAGCATCCCTCGACGCTCCGGTGGGGAGGTTTGGTTGTGTGAGGAATTGCACTTGCGTATTACAGAGGAACTGCAGCAGGTGTAGCCAGCTGGGCTGCTCAAGCACAGTCCGAGAAGTAACTTCTGGGGGTGTCTCTGCATTTCCTTTTCCTCCCGCTCAGCCCCATGAATTTTAGATGTAGTCAATGTGGAGCCTTTCTCTCTTAAGTTCCGATCTATTTCCAAACTCAAATCTAGGCTGTGTGCCGTCCTCAGGATGGAAAGACCTTTCTTTTGTTGTCTTTCTGAGGAGCATTCTGAGACAGATTATTTATGGCTCCTTGAAACAATACTATGTTTAAAAAAAAAATAAATAAAGGTGGCAACTAACTACTGTTGTCTCCCGTATATATTTTCCCTGTTTTTCTCCTCCCTCCTGCTCTGTCTACAAGACAGAATAGTTTTTAAATACTTCTTGCAAAATGTTGGTTGGTTTTTGTATGCAGCTGTGTGTATGTGTACACGTGAGTGATCTCTGAATGCGTACGCTGCTACTTGAGTATTGGGAAGATGCAGAAAGAGCCCTATTATGGTGTTATTTTTTTCATAGTCGTGCCCGATTGCATTCTAGTGAAGTGCAATTCAGCTAGACACTATAAAACTGCAGTGCTGCAGCATTCACCTTCCCCCCCCGTGCATATATGAACAGATGCCAGAACTGAAATCTTAAGGTAGTTTATAATAGCTGTGATAGGACACTAAGGGTGGCCGAATGTGCATGCAAAACTGCAGGCATCTGGGATTGGTATGTTGCGGATCTAATCTATCAAGATTCTAGAAGAATCCTTGATTGTTGGCATTCTTTTGACATACAACACATCTTCGTTGTATTTTGGGCCCACACATCTGCTAATCATTATGACGTTGTTGTGCTGATAGCAGACGTCAGTACAGCTAAATTTTGCAATCCAGGAGTACAAAGATTGTAAAAAGAGATTGGACCAAATCAAATCCTTGTGTTGGTAAGATTCCAGCCAAGACAACAACCTAGAGTCAGAACTTACTGTCAGTGCTTCTACAATGAAAACCAACTGAGACCTTATGGCAGTTCAAACCCCCTATGGAACACTAATTGTGTGTTGTTTAAATAGTTCCCCTACTGAGATTTTCTGTGATAAGCCAGGCCAAACTTGCACATGAGGTTCCAAGAAGGATTTGAATTTGTTTTTGCGTGGCTTTGGAATTAAGTTGCTTTGGCCGCTAGAGCTTTATTAAATTCTCTTCGCTAGTCACCTTTGTAAACTGCTTCCTGTAGGACAATGTTTCTAGAATAGGAAATGAGCATCTGTCTTCATTGGACTGGGCTGTTTACAACTTTAAAATAGTCAATATTCTCTTCAGTATGACAAAGACATGAATGGCAGAGATCTTGCTGTATTCAAATAATCCTGTGTATTTTTTTTAATTTTTCCCTCTAGTCATTCTAAATAGGTTGTAAAAACATGAAGGTGCTTCATATTAACAGGCCTGGTTTTAGGCATTGTACAAATGCTGATCGCTAGTAGTTTCTTTTGCAGTTTCAAACCCCATACTTTTTTCTCTGAGAAACGTGCTGAATGAGTTACTAGCGATTTCAATGCAAAAAATAATCCAGTAGTGCAGGAAGTCCATCATTTTAATACTCTACTGCTCCCATTGGCCTGTAATGACCACAGGCTGTCAGAACGTAGTAATTCCAATGGAGAGTGACGTTACAGCAATAACAGTATATGTGAAGGCATCAAACATTCATGACCATATCTGAGGCTTTCTAGTCCATAAACCTTCTCTGAACTCAAGTAATAGAGTTATCAAAAAGATAGAGCAACTGTTCATCATAAATGTGTGATATTCGTAGGTTCCATTGAAATGTTACAGTGTATTGAGTACATTGGTATAATTTGATCTATTGTGTAATACATTAACCAATACCCAACAGACCTAAACTTTTGGCTTTTTCCAATCTTTTCTCCCCTTTTGAGGATAAGCATGCTATTTGGTGCAAACTTTTTTCTGATTTATGATCCTTTTTATAATATACAGGATATGTAGAACTTCGTAGCATTGTTTCTTTGCTATTCTAATTGAAAACCCAGACATGCACATTCTTACGTTTACTGGCGTTTCCAGAATCTTTCAGAGGATGCTCTTGTGTCTATGCTAAGATTTAGTCAATCTTAAATGTTTGGTGTGTTAGTTGTCTTTCAAATAATGTTCGGACTATATCTGTTAGCAGATTTAATTAATATATTGCATGCTTTAAATGGAGCATTACATGACCTGAAGTTTTCTGCAAAGCCACTTACACAATTCCACACCCCAGTCAATGAAAATTATGTTCTGATAATCCATGTCCTGATGAATTTTTAGAACGTGGGGTGGAGCTTGTGTGCTGTTGGCTGGCAGAGAACATCCTGTACAACAGTATGTGCTGGGCTTTGCTCTCCCTTGTAAATGTACAGGGGTCAGGAAATGCATGTGGACAGTGCTGTTTATAAAAATGGATTTTGTAGAAGCCCATAAAGTGAGCTTTTGCTTCAAGCTTTGCCATTGAAAAGCCCAGTGAAGTCAGTGCAATGTGTTGTTACAGGCTTTAACAGGTTTTCAGATTGTGCTTATGGGAGAGAGATGACAGACTGTACTACAAATTATTCTCATACAACAGGGCATTTTCACAGTATTCTAGACAACCTTGAACAAGCTTCATCAGAAACAAGCAAAAAAAAAAAAAAGGTCAAATTATAATGTAGCGTGGAGTTTTGATGCTGTGGCATTTTTTATTACCTTTTGAACGAACTTGGGAACCCCTGCTGAAACTGTTGCTTAATTGTCTCCTGTCTTTGCAGAAAAGGATAAGAGATTGACTTTAAAAGGATTCAAATATTTTCCTTAGGAAAATAATATTTTTCTTTTTTTTTTTTTTTTAAATTCGGAGAGGCTTTGCAAAAATCATGAATACTTGGTTATTATTGGTTTTTGTATCCTGTGTCACTACTAAAATGTATTTTAAATTTCAAACTGAGGGCTTGCTTGTAAATTGAAATATGTGAGGACGTACTGTCCGAAGATTTACTTTGTCTCAATGTGTGGTTTTCCCCTAATTCATAGGTTGTTTTTTTTCTGCAGCGTCACAGTGAACATGGTACAGAGTAGAATTTTCTGTCTAATGAGATTAGTGTCAAAGTTCTGTGCAAGTGTTTACTGAGAGTAAATTGATCTTTTCAATGATGTTTTGAGGTGTTTTTAAGCAAATTCAGCTATTACATTCTAGTCCACAACACTAGTCATTACATGTCTCCTAAATTATCGGAGTTGGTAGCTTGTACGTATTGTTCTACTTTGCTGATGTGCTCTTAGGCTGAGTCGGGACAGACGCCTTCCCCTGGCGTGGAGGCAGTGCAGGGGGTGGCAGGGGCCAGGCTCCGGATGGTTTCTCATCATCGCATCGCTGCACATGTGTTCAGGTCCGGTGCCTCTGCACCTTTTCTCCATAGCGTGTTGCAGGGTTGTTAACAGCTCCGCATCTGAAACAGATACACCCTAAAACTACAGGTGCTGATCTCTAGATGGACTTTGTCCACTCACTGCCTTAAAACTATAGCAGATGTTTAAACTTGCGTTACAAACTGTATCATTTGAGGGGCATCTCACAGGGAAGTTTTTTTACAGCATAAAGGAGTAAAACTGGCTTAGAAGCAGCTCTAAGGAGCTCTTAAACCCTTGTTGTTTAGTGAAGGATAACCGTAACAAGAAGCTGAGGCTTATGGTTATTGTGCATTAACTGTCTGGCTTTAATTGTATTTCCATGTTGTTGTGATCTTCCTTTCCATGCTTTCTGTGTCTAATCTGCTTTCAGTACTTCCTATAAATTAACTGATGAGCTCTTTGAGGTAAGAATTGTCCTTTTTCAATGCATTTCTGCAAGGACTCTGGCATAATTGTCCCTTGACCTTTATTTTACACAAAGAAGCTAATGTTGATCAATCTACTGTTGTCTCTAATGGTTGCTGTTTTCGAGCTCTTAGATGGTGTGCAAAAAAACCCATGAGATGACAGTTACAGAATATGTAATTGTAGGGGGAACATTTCCTCCTTCTTGCTCCTTTAACCTAACATAATACCTAAATAGATATAACTTCTGTTTAAAATCTCCCACAGCAATTACAGCAATGTCTCTGCTTGGCTTGCAGTGCTGAATGTGTCCTGCAAATTCAGGACTGGGTGCTATAATTTCATCTCCAGGTATCAATAGCCATGTAATTTAGCAGCAGGGATTCCGAGCCATTTGCAAGGACAGAACAAGAGGTTCTGTTGATCAGGGTGGTTGACAACGGCACTATGACCAAGCTAACGTTTGCCATGCAGTAGTCACCTTGATAGAGCAGCAATTTGAGGTGGTCAGGCAGTAATAAGAAGATCTTAAACCATTCCAGTCATATAGCCTACCTTACTCCAAATAAAATAAAATGGAGTCACAAAATTTGATAATGCAGGATTAGGTTCTTCATGGCCAGGCCTCTAGTTACAAGCAAGGGAGATTCTTGAATCTTACTTGTTAATCTTGTACGTGTTGAACCTCTTCTATTGCATTTTTTTCTTCCGAATTAGATTTTTAACATCCAATTTACTATACTTAAATCAGTATTTAGACTTACACAATTTTTATGTCTGTCTACTCTCCTCCCTGCTGCAGAGTATCAGCAGAGTCTTTCCAGGACTAGTCCCAGTGACATGCCAGAAAAGAGGCAGAATGGCTGGGTTGTTACGTTGGCCTAAGGGCCATCTCAGGAAGCTGCAGGCAGTTTGGATGCAGCCAGCATTCCTCCCTGGCATAACTTTGTTCAAAGGGTGGAGGTAGCAAGTGGCTTTTCATTTCCCTCTGAGAAATATTTCACTCAGACTCACATGATCTTGTTGAATTGCTGCATGAAAAAACACAAATCAAAGCTGACAAGGTTGACTCTTTCTCTTCAAAGCTTTAAAAATAATGATGCATCATTCCCGTAACAGTGCAGCGCTCCTTACAATGGCTCGGTCTTTCCTACTTGCATACCTGCCCACATGCACTAAGGATTTCTTGGAGTCCCCTCAGAGATAGGTCTGTCACCCTCCAAATTAAAAAAGGCGGGTGGGGACATGGATCAAACAAAAAAGCTTTACATGGTTTCCGATGGGGGAAAAAACAGGTGGGAAGGAAGGAAGGTTCTTGTGAAAGATTTTATAAACATCTGAGGTTTGTTATATACAAGAAAGTAACATGGTTTCCTTTTTTTAAAAATGCTGTTTGTATTTGGATACTTATTTATAAAACATTCCAAAGAACTGGGATCCTGCTGGTTTGTTCCAGAGATGCTCCCTGTGGCTGGAGGGGAAACTGAACGTTTTAGCCCAAGTAAGGGGCAGGATATGCGCCCTGCCTTTTCTGCCTCGGGGGAAGAAGCAAAGTACCCTGCAGCCCTTTGGCTGGACTTGCTCCCAGCAACTTGGGGAGGTACAAGTCTTGCAGCTGGTTTCTTCTCTAAGCTGTTGGTCTTAACGTTGTTGGCTTCCAACAAGGAGGTGGATGATTTTTATTTGTTTTTTAAAAGCTTCTTGAGGTATCGCATGACTCAAATCACTTCAACTCCAGCTTTCTGTTAATTGGTCAGTAGAATTTTTTGGGTAATGACTCTTATTAATGTCTATTGTTGTGGTTTTCATTAACAAGTATGTTAAAGCATTTTTGGCTGTTGTGATGTCAGCTCCGTGGAGAGGGACATGTCTACTATTTAAATGAAGTTTGGTTATCTAAGAAGTAAATGTAAGTCTGTTATGCTGCACCTACACTTCACACAGCTGGGACGGCATGAGTGTGTACAGCTCTTCCTGATATTGGCAACAAAAAGCTGAAATTAGACAAATTTCAGCTACTTCCCATTTTTTCACTTTAAAACAGGGAAAATGAGAGAAAATAATGTGTCCAAATTAATTCCCTGTTGTTTGAGTTTCGGTTTCAAAGCCAATTTTTATAACTCAGTAATAAACTTATGAAAATATGATGGTAGCTTGGAAATTGCTGACACAGGCTCAGCTGAAGCTCTTAGCAATTGTCACTGGAACACACGCAGTGCAAGTGACCAGGTGATGAAGCACTGTCCTGTGTCCCTGCTGTGGAATGACAAAGCCTGGAGGGGATCCAGTTCACAGTGAACTCTGCACCCATGAGCTTAGTAGCACTTTACAGTCAGAATGTCAATACAATTAATTTTCTCTTAATCTTTTTTTGAGAACCAAGCCACTTCTATTAGGTACCAGAGCGAGAGCTGAACTGTTCTCCACATTCAGTGCTCCCTGCAATTGCTGATCCCGTGTGGGAATACGATTTACAACGTAAGGCACGTTACAACACCTAGAGGAGCGTGTGGGCATCTATTCACTGACTCCAGTGAATAAAGGTTGCGGATTCATAATTAGGCCGGCTCAAGGGCTATTAGTATCATCCTGGTTCTAGCCGAATGCTTTTTAGAGGTATAAGTTAAAGGGCTTTACCAGAAGAATCAGAGTCAAACCTTTACTATTTAGAGTAAGCGCTAAATTTAATGACCCGTTCTGTGGCCCTGTTCTATCCTTTAACCACAGCACACAACCGCAATAATACTCCTGTGCAAAGGGCAGGCGGCTCAAAAAGCTCATGCTCTGCAGTTAAACAGGAGCTGTGACCGCTTTAGGTAAGTGCCCTTGACAATGTGTTTCTAAGGCCAGTAGTACTTTTTCTGATTTGGCATTGTTTTGGGCAGAGACGGGGTTTTCCTCTTGGGCAGTTCGTCCTGTCCTGAGGCACCCTGGGTGGGAAGGACGGCTGGTCTGTGCTGCGGAGCTGCAAAGGGACTCTGTGTTTCTGTCTTCAGGCTGTGCCTGTACCGGGTTAACGGTTGCCTTGGTCTGCCCTTGAGATTGCACTCGGCCAAGGTTTGTGTTCTAGAGCAGAGAGGAGCTGGAGTCCGCTGCCCACAGGATGCTGCTGGCTGTTTATAGGCTTTTTGCGGGATATCCATGAATACAAAGGATGGATGGGGTACAGACCACACAGTGTTTATCTCTGCTTTTGCAAAGTACGGGCACTCTGTGCAGCTCTGCCAGGAAACAGAGGAGTGCTCCAGAGCATAACTTTCTTTCTAAGTTCAGGCACGTGCATTGCTAGCTAGCCTAAAGAAAAGGAAAGTATAAGCTCAAGGTTCTAGAATTTCAGCTGATGTATTAAGTATATTTGGAAGGAAACAGGCCTGGGTTCTGGCACTGGGTTCTAGACCTCACCAGTATGAGGATCCCAGAACTCTGCAAAGATCAGAGGTGGTCCCAGAGCTGCTGTTCATAGTTGGCAAACATTTGTGGTTTGGGAAGTTGCACTGAGTAGGGTTGAGCTAATGTCAGAGAGTAAGTCTGTGGAAAAACACAATCCAAGAGCGGAACTGTTTGCATAATTTCCAGTTAAAGTGTTTTTCATTGGATGATGTGATTAATCAAAGCTACAGCAGAGATTTATAGGAAAACTTACATCTGTATCTCAGTGGTCTGATTCACAACAATCGGAAACGCATTTTGATATTAGCATCTTTCCAGTCAGGCTCAAGGCTGTATTAGATGGGAAAAAACATAATGGCTTTACTTTCAGACATCTTCAGACCTAGAACAGAAACCAAATTATTCGTTAATACTAATAAATTTGTAAGAAGTACAGAGAGAGAGCAGCAGATTTGATGTACTCAATACCAAACACCAGTCAATCTGATGTGACTGAAGACCCCATCTCTGTCCTGTACATAAGTACGTTTCCTACTGGGGATGTTTAGGTAGTGCTTTAAAATAGTAATCACTGTATTCCTTGGAGGAACACAGTAGTGATTCTAAGGAGAAGGTAGGTTTGATGTTGTGAAGACCTCTTTGTGTGCTTAGTATCCGGTTGGTATTAAAGGGATTCCCACAAGTACATAAAATACAGCATGTATTTAGGATTTAACCGCATTCAGAGTCGGGCTCTGAGATCCTTGCATCCGTAGTGCGTTATGTCTTTCACATCTTGGCAGTGCAGTGTGATTTGAAAGCATTCTGATGAGCAGGGCTTGCTGAAAGCCTTGTTGCCTTGCCAGGGAACTGGAAGCCTTGCTGTTTCCACGTCATTTGCAGAGCAGTCTCTTGTGTGTGTATTCTGACATGTAAATTGCGGCGCTGCCTGTGGATTACGTTTAATATTTCACCCTATGACTGTCTAAGCTTCTAAGCATTACAGTTGTAGACCACACATGTAAATAACTTATGAAAAACACTGCATGGATTTGAAGTCTTACCCTTTTGGCATCTCCATTTTCATCTCTGAATGTTACTTGTGTATTACATGGCTGTGATAAATTAGCTTTTTAGTGAATTGGTTATGGTGGATTTTTAGGAGAAAGCAGAAGTAGCTGTTACGTAAATATGCAAAACTTTGCTGGTAACAAACTAGAAAAAAAGGCTAATTAGTGTAATTACTGTCATTATAATTCTAATTTAACTGCATAGACTTGTACTGCAGCAACATCAGAGCTGTCACATTTGCAAACTGCATAATTATATGTATTAAGTTCTGTCTCTGTTGCATCCAATATATAAAATGGGCTGTTACCTTAAACTGCTCCAAAAAAGAAGTCAAAATGTCATTAAAGGGCTGACTTAATCTCCTTGATTTTTCTGATTACCAGTGAAAGGTGGAACAAAAAACTTGCTAAATAAGTATTTTTTAAAAATGTACTTAATAAAATTCATAACTAGGTGGTGAGCTGAAAATAACAAATCTGAATGTACATGTATATATGTCTGTATTTGTGTCTGCATTTATAAATCCTACTGCCTTGTGCTTACTGGTAGTACAGATCTTCCCTTGAGTGTCAGAGAGCCTATACCACACAAAATTTCATAAGAAGGATCCTAATCTAGCTGTTAGGGGGCAGCTTTTCCAAACGGGATGATCTGAATACAGTCTTGTTCACACTGTGTGAAACCTTTTTTTGGAGGGCATAGCATATAGAATAATGTCGACTATGAAATCCCAAGTGATTGCAAATGTGTTGTGTGCTAAATTAAACTTTTAGAGGCTTCTCAGTTATTCAGAGCATTTTGGGGTTACACAAACCTGCAGGGAGCGGTGAGTGTTGTCAGTGCTTTGGAAAATAGGATATAGCTTGAAATAATTTTGATTCATTGGAAAGATGTCCCAGAATCAGTAAAATGACATTTAATGAAGACAAGAAGAAAGGAGGCAGCAAATACGCAGTCTTGTAATGTTGAATAATTAGTGGGGAAGTAGAAGATGTGGTATTACGAACCGAGCAAGTCAAAACGGGATTGAGCTGCAGAAAGACAAATGATTTATTTGGGTATTTGACCCCTATCACACGTGAAATGCGGGAGGTAATTATTCCTGATCTAACTGAATTAGCTGCTGAAGACCTGTATCTTTATTGCACTGAACTACACAGTGGTTTTAACATCTGTCGTACAGATGATGCAGGTGCCAGTTTAATCCAGCATAATCCCGCACAAGAGTTACGCCTTGATCTTCTGGGGCTTCTCTGAAAACGAACTCCAGTGGGGTCTGAGGGTTGTGGGTGTGGTTTACGTTTTGGTTTGGTGGTTTGTCTTTTTTTTCTCATACATCAATACAGTTTGCTCCATAAACAAGTGTTGTGTTGTTCATTTAGCATATGTGATAAGTGACCATTATTTGACAATTAGCATGCCGGTAGTGATGCAAGCAAGATACACTTCATGCAGCAAATTACGTGGATCATGGGTGTTTGCATGGATGAGAATCCTTGCACGTGTGAGTTCCAGAATTGCCTGGAACTGGGTGAAAAGTCAAAAAGAGAGTTCAAGGGATGCTGGGAGGAATGCTGGAATTTCTCTTTGATTCCATTATTCAAAAACCAAAACCCAGGCCTGCCACAAGAACAACTAAATGTTTTTTCAGCAGTTGGCTTTATACTTCAAGCTGTCAGGCTTTGTCCCTTTCATAAATAAATAAATCTTTGCAAATCTACATGTTCCTGGATCATGTACTCTCTGCCCGTAACCTCCTAAACCTACTGGTCTTGAAGAGTCATCTAATGATCTCGGATAACCCAGGATTTGGTGTAACCTGAAATGAATAGTTTAACCACCTACGTAAGACAGCATTGCAAATGATCAGCATGCAGAAACCATGATTCAGTGCCTCTAATGATGAGGATATTAAGTATATTGATAATTTTAAATAACACATTTTGATGTTGCCAAGTTTTTTTAAGTTTTGCAAAGCTTGGGAACTTAAAAATAAAATCTGACAGTCCCACTAATACTGTGACTCCAGTAAAAAAACCAACAGGCTTTTAATTCTAAACTAAATAATTCAAAGCTTGTCAAAGTGTTTCAAGAACAAGTACTGCTGTTACTTTTTAGAAGAGCACCTATCAGCATAATAATACGTTTTAGTTGCGTATCTAACCTGCAGTTCTTGGGTAAGTGCATATTTAGGTGAAGTGGGAACTTAAAAATAGTCACAAAGTTCTCCTACCTTAGTCAGAACCTGCTGTAAACTGTAAGATTAGTTTGTTGCTCAGGCAGCATTTCATTCTTCTCATTTCACTCTTCAGTGCTGCATGTTTCAAAATTGGGCCTGTGTTTATCACCAAAGTGTGGGGACAGTGATGGCGACACTTTTTTGCTTGTCCAGTATTGCCTGCCTAATGCATTTGACTAGCTAATAACGTAGGCATAACTTGCCCCAGGACCTCAGAAAAAAAATCCTCCTGAGCTTTGAAGCTGTTAAGAGACCTGAACGTAAGGTTACAGCTCTCACAAGGATAAGCAGAAAACTTGAATAGGAACAGATACAAGTTTTGACGTGACCCAAATCAAATTTTGGTTTGGAATTCTTTAACTTGGTTTCACTGCCTGAGACCATGACACGTTGCACACCCTTTTTGAGGCCCCAACCCTCTTTCAACAGACTGAGAAAGTACATCCTGTGAGACTTCCTCACTTAATATGTATTTATGCTTCTGGAGCACTCTTGACAGTTTGTTTTCTCCCCCTTTCTACATAAAAAATGAGCTGCTTTTGTACTGCTCAGTATTGTGTTATGAATATTAATCCAGAGGGTTTATTTTTGTTATTCTAAATCTGCCTGTATCCTTTGTAAGAAGAAAAATGGGACATAATTAATCTCTCTGTTAATCTTGATATTTGCATGGAACAAGTGAAACAAGCTCTTCAAACCACTTGCTCCACTCTTAAGAAGTATTTACACTGCAGTTCAGAGGGAAACTCGAGGGCTCATTTATTTATTTATTTTCATCATCTAAGATTCAATACACACAGTGGGAGGCAAATTTCCTAATTCCAGTGAGTTTTATCTGTTCGCTGTAGTGGTCGGAAGATGACTTCAAAAGTATCTGCAGGAGAGGAGGGGGAAGTTACCACATTTGAACATGCAGCTCGTTTGATAAAAGGCATAGCTGGCCACGCGCAGCCCGGGTGTCCCAGCGCGGCAGGCGCCGGAGCGCTACGTGCTGTGTGTCTGAACTTGGGCCAGGCGCTCCGGGTTACTGAGCACCTGCCTCAGCAGCAGTGACGGGAGCGACTTGGATGCTTGGTGCTGTTGAAAAGGGCCTTACCTGGCGGCATTCATTTCTCTGTGCCATCTCCATATGGAGATGTGTGTCACAGGACCAAGCCCATAATTCCCTGGAGATTCATCTGCGGGGTCCAAAGTTCGTAACTGAAACACAGATAGCTGGAGACACGGCATTAAGTTCTGCCAGACACCCTTATAGAGCCCTCAATTCCCTGTGAGTGCCCTTACAGAGACACCCTCAATTCCTCTGTATTGTTTTCCTCTTACTAAGGTGGGATAACACCTATGGCACAAATTCCATGCGTTTCACTAGGCCTAATGTTTCCTGTGGGTTTTGCAGAAACGTACCTGACATCATCCTGTGTGCTACGGTCCAAGGTGTGGAGGAACTTGGTGAGTGCAGGGAAGGGGCAGGAGGACTGAGCAGCCTGGTCGCTGCAGTGATGTTGTCTTCCTGTGGGATGCAGGGTCTGTGGGTATAGCTTCCCAAAGGAAACGGTAGCCTCCTGGGACTGCTGGGGTTTGTGCAGCCTTGCAGCTGTTAGTCCTGCCTGCACTCTATATCAGATGTATGAAAGTAATTTTTTCTCTCTGTGCTGTACACAGCTGCTGCATACTTGGCTTTTACTGTTGTGAAGATGAAATTGGGGTGTCTTTAGCCTTGTGCAACATTCCATAATTCATTGCTCAGTGATGGTCAAATATGGGGGAAGATACGTGCTGTTCTATAGGGCATGATGCATTTAATTTTATTTAGCAATATAGTAATTTGTCTAGAGTAAAATCTAGAGTTGTCTAGAAAATATAAAACTGCATGTATTGCAGTTGTAGTAAGTCTAACTTTTTTTTTTAAAGTTCTTGTCCAATGACTATAATGGTATTATTTGGATTCTGAATGTTAACTCCCAAAATATGCATTGTAGCTTCCTCTCCTGGGTTTTTGTTGTTGATTACTTATTTACAATAGCCTCCAATAGGATAGAACCTGTGCTAGAGAGTTTATAATCTTAAGGGAAAAAGAAGTAGGAAATAGGAAAGTTGCCTGAGAAGAAAGAACAATAAGCAGTTTCTACATAACTGGGATGCAAATGAGCATAGCCTTCCGTAAACAGCATGATAATGTAGCAGAACATCACAAATGAGAACAAAGTTGAGATCATGAGTTGAGGTTTTTACTATTTGGCCACGTACAGGAATGTCAAGAGGAACAGAAATAGGATACAGTTTTCTTGAATAATAAACAGCCTTTCACATTAAACCATATTTTCTTTTCTACTGATTCCCTGTCTTAGAAGTCATGTCTTCTAAATTGTGAGGCAAATAAGACAAAAATTCTGGAAACAGCATTCATCTTTAATCCAGATGTTTCCACAGTGCAGTGAAAGCAGTGTGATCCTTTAGAAAACCTGAGATAACTATTTCTTTACAACATGACTAATACTTTGTTGTTGTTTTTCCCCTCTGTATCTAGGTAGTGTGTAGTTGAGTGGCGTGTTGAGAAGCTGAGAAGCCCAAGCTGTATGCTTTCTAAATTATGAAAAGCAGTTTCTGCAGCATACATACCTCTTTATGAGTGTAAATATGAAAAGAATGAAAGCCTTGAAGTACAGCACTGTAAGCAGCCTATTTTTTAATATCTGGAGAGTCAGGGGTTGCATTATATGAGGTATGCAAAGAATCTTCAAGTATCATGGAAATGCGAACAATACAAAGCTGTTAACTGTCTGCAGTACAGAGCAACTTGTGTCATAGGATTTGTGTACTTTTTCCATACATTGAACCCAGGTGTCCCAAGGCAAAACCCCCTTGTTTTGGGCACTGTACATTCTAGGTGCTGCAAGGGACACAGTAGAGTAGCAGAAGCAACTTTAGAGATCTTTGTGAAATTTTAGTAAGCATCACATGGTGTGAAGGAATTGAAATTTGTTTGATGTCTTGTTAACAGAAAAGTGACAGGGGAAAAAAAAATGCCAATTCTAAGGGAAGGATCTTTGCTCTGTATAAATCAACAGGATTGGTACAACCAAGGAAGCAGACTCAGGGGTTTTTGTTCCTTGTGTTGGTCAGCAGTTTGTCTCAGTTAACAGAGAGAATGGAGTGGAGAATTTCTGCAGGTTGAACTTTGATTTCATGAGAATTATGACCCCCCTGTCCTCAGTGGGAGGTTACTAACTGCTCAGGAACAGCAGTATCATAGGCCACAGATAGTGCAGCTAACTGGAAGGACACTAGATTTACGCGGTCTGTTTTACTCACCAGTATCACATGTCCTCTCCCCAACCTTCGTGTCTTCTCCTTCAGAAAGGTCATTAAAAGAGTATTAGGAGATGAAGGAGAAGGTTGACATGTAAGAGTTAGAGTGGATGGAAAAGTAATGTTTGGTGTTTGTATGAGCAGTAGGATTCAATACTGCCTCAGTGATGGCCTTCTCAGTGGTCTTTCCCCTTCTGCTTCTCTGCTTTGAAGTAAATTCTCTGAATAAACCAGAAATTATGCCTGAGTCCGAGAAAGCTTTGTGTGTTAATGCTTCATCAAAGGGGATGTATTGGTACACTGTGTATATTCCGACAGGTGGCATTCTCTTAACTGAAAACCCTAATATTTTGTAGAGTAATTCAAAGACTTGTAAGTGGCCCAAGAAGAGGTAGAAAACCGAATGGATTTAGAACTCTGAAATCTGAGGGTAAAGTGTCTGCATGTTTTGTTGATGTGGAAAGGTATTTTCCCACAAAGCAGTTTTAGTGTCTAGCTGTATTAAAAGAAGTTGCAAGTATGTTTTCTTTGCGTTCTGGTAGTGCAGTCTGCTCAGTAGAGACAGATTATTTCAGATCACTTTTCAGAGGTTCCTAATGCACAGCGCGTAATCAAAAATCCCATTATTACGTGAAGCCTCATTTTTGAGAGCATGTAAATTAAAGTATGTGTCTTGGAGGAAGTGGTGGCAGTGTACTGCTGCGGCTGCCGTCTATCCTTTAGTTTGCTGTAATACTGACTTTGTACTGCTACGTGAACACGCCAGGTAGAAGCGTGGCAAAATGGGTGCCGGGTGGTAACGTTGGCAGAGTAGAGAAAGTATTTTCATGAGTCCCGTGATTCAGCCAAGATTGTTGCCTTCTTATGAACACGTGCTCTCAGTTGTTCTGCTGGGAAATCTCCCCTAGTCTTCAGGGAAGGCAGAAGGCGCTGTTGCCTTCAAGACACATGCAGCAATCCAGCTCAGGAACAGCACGGTGAAGTCATGAGTTAAGTTTGTCTGTAGCGTGACCACTGGCCGACAGCAACAGAACTGTACTCTGTGCCATACAATGCAATAGGATTAGTAGGTACAGTAACAATTGTTTTCAAAGACATACCCTGTATATTTAAAATTTGTGGACTAAAGTCAACTCTGGTGTGTGACTTCAAAAGGCTTGCGATGAGGATGAGCTTGGCCCTCCATCTGAAAAATAAATTGGAGCAATATTGAATCTTTGGAAATGGTAACCCTGCTTTGAAGGCTCCTGTTTTATGAAAGGTACTTTGAAGGTATTCATTCAGTCTGAAATGAATTCATGCTATTCATTCTGCCACTCACAGAATAAGATATAATAGCAGTCAGTCATGATTGCTGTCATCTATCAACAGTTCATTACATACCAGTTGGACTGAGGATATAGCATTTGTGAAAAGTATTACTGTGTGCATCTTGAAAAGAAAAAGCCAGCAACTTTATATACAAAGATACTGAGCCTGTTTCTCTGAAAGACCAATCTGATATTTTGAATGGTTTTTATCAAGTGAAGCTGTTGATATGCTGAACAGATAAACTGGTGAAAAATGTTGCTACTCCAAGGAGTCAGTTTACCCCAGTTGAGGATTAGACCTGTTTTGGACCATTTTACCACATATGGTGCTTTACTATATGTAATGGCTCATACCAGCACAAGGTGGAAAAAAAACGGTGTTTTACACCCATTTTCCTCTAGCCAGATTTGAATGATATTCCTAGCATAATTTTCCTTAGAAGCTTCTCTCTTCATAATGTGTCTGCCAAATTGCTCCTCTGCTTTTGCCTCGGGAGTTCAGCCAAATATCCTTTAACTAGGTAGGGAGATGGGAGCTGCCAGTTCCATGTGTCTGGGATTTATTTACAAAGGAAGTTGGATTCCTCTTGTTGCTCAAATGGCTTTTTAGTAATCCGATAGTGTGTGTGGATAGAGAGGCTCGATGGTAGAACAAATAGTGAAGTACTGCACTGTAAGCACCACCTGTTTGGAGAACTGCACTGAGTTTAAAAGATGAGCCAAAAAGGGCCCGTATGTCTGCCTAGCCCTATTTTTCCATTTGTACGTGCAGCGTTAAAATCTGAGTAGGAGTAAAGATGACAGAGGAACTCCTAGATAAGTCACTTCACTCGCACGTTTCCCATTTACAAATAATTTAGTATCATTTTGCTATTAGTTAGGAATGGTGTGGGTATAGATGAATAATGTGTACAATGGGACTTAGAACTGCATGGGAAAAGACTATAAAAAGCAATGTCTAACACTTATGGAATCATTTTAATTGGTCTACCTCAAAGAATTACTGTTTCAGAGGTGGGGAGACTAGGGAGTGGAGGAGGTCTGACTCGAGACTTGTTTTTACAGTGGGTCGGGAAGCATCCTTTGAGTTGCAAACAAACGAACTGAAGACGCGACGTGTAATGTGACCCTTTTTAAAGTGGAATGATGCTAAAACAGGGTAGGGTCGACAGCTGATCTCTCCTGGGCCCCTTCTGCTGTGTCCTCATCAACTCCCACAGTTCCTTCACCTTTGTACTTTTTTACATAGCAAGGCATGTGCTGGATTTGCTCCTCTGCTGGCACTTGTTGAAGACACTGACTCTATTCACTCAAAAGAGTTCCTGTTTTGGTAACTTAGAGCCAGAATTACAACAAAGGTAGTGGGGAGTGTTGGCTGTGTGTAACCTCTACTTCAGTTTACTTTCCTCTAAAATGGTTATAGGAGAATTTCTCTGTGTAACTTACAATGCTTCAGCAGTCGTTTTAATACGGTTTTAATCCTTTCAACAACTTCTCTGTAGATTAAAGAACACACAAAATAATAATATACAAGCTAGAATGGACACCTTAGCTGGGAGTATAATTTCTGCCAAATCTCTGAAGAGTAATTGAGTTAATAACGAGTTAACTACTTGCTGATGTGTAATTTTCTCACTTAGACAAGTAAATTGTAATTAACACATATGGCCTACAGATAGGTGGGGGGGAGGGGGGACGGAATATCTAATTTTCCTCTTTTCCCAAGTATGAATAGATTAAAATGTCCTGTTTTGTGGGAATTACACTTTAATGAACTCTAATATGCACAGATCCCTTTAATGAAGGCTTTTTTATCAGTTCTTTTAATTACAAGGATCAGCTTGAAGCAAAAGGACTTGAAAAGCTTTGCACTTAGGAAAAAAAAAAGGGGGAGGGGACCCCCACAACTGTGTTTGGAAATAAAAGCCTTAGGAAAGTATTTTGACTTCTTTTGCTACTGTTAAATGTGCAGAACCATTGTGTTCACATTGTATTTAGATCAAAACTTAACAAACATCAGCTAATCAATATCATTAGGAGGCTGGAGAAGTATTTAAAGCAGAAATGGAGGTGGGGTGGGGTGCAGAGGTAGTGACAAGGGTGGTCCTTAAATCTACTTTTATCTCTGATGTTTTCATGAAAGATGGGTGATACCTAATACTCTACTAGAACAAGCGTGTGTCCTGCTGAAGAAAACTCAAAAGCAGAGCCACGTACAGGGCACCCTGTCTCGGTATTTTGCCATCACTTTATATTCATCTTTTGCATGCTTTTGCTGGTAATAGCAAGCACTGGAGAACATGAAATTGAAGTGTTGTGTAGCACTGAAGTACTTGTGGGTTTGCCCACCCCAGATACGTTGTTATTTTAGTGGTGTTGGTTAGTGCTACAGGAGGGACAATGACTGGTGTGTTTTTGCTTGTAATTTTTCAGTGCAAGAGGCTATCTACTGGGATTCTTATTTTCAAAGCAGAAAACCACATCTAGAGGTTTTCTGTAGCCTGACTAATAGATTTTGATAAAAAGGAGCATGGTAGATAGGGCTGGTAAAGGAGCAGCTTTGGAGGCAGTTTGTCCTTTTATGGCAAATATGAGCGTTCAAAGAGTTCAAGTCCCTCCCTTTATAAGGATAAAAAGAAGAAATGGTTATAATGTTTTTTAATTACAGTGTTGATTCTGCTCTCCAGTGCATCTGATGGAGAATGCGCTTCTTTCCTGGTAAAAGGTTCTAAGACAAGCACAACAAGCTGAATTAGGGAAGGGAATTATCCTTCCACTAGTGTTGCATCACTTCATTGTGGCAAAGGAGAGCATTGAAGAGTTCTGATACCTTTAGAGATGGAAGGAAAAACAAAGACTTTTAAGCAATATCATGGCTCACAGAAACAGTCTAGTGAGGTGAGTTTGCTCTGTCTGAAGGATCAGTTCATGTCCCTGGTTTGTTGACCTGGTGCTTTTAGCCCCTGGGATAAGCCCTGGCAGAATGTGAAATGTTCACGTTTGCATGGGGATCCTCCTCCTGTCTGGGCAGGGCCCAGTTCTCGCTTTCTGTAGTCCCTGCTGAGGACAGGCTGGGTTTTTCTGGAGCCTTTGGCTCTTAATAATGTAGTGTGAGGAGGTGTCCAAACACCCTCGTGGTGCTCTTAACCTGCTCTCGTCTTGCAGATCCTTTTATTTCCTTTTTTTGCCCACATGCTTAAAGGCATTAACTGGATGAAATCCATTGCTGTACATCCATGCCTTTGAGGGTGCGTACCTCTTCTCCCGCAGCCACCTCTGCCGTTTCCTCTTGAGACACGCTTTTGCGTTCGCCCAGTGCGGTGCCTTTGCTTCGGCTTCTGTGCTGGGCTGGCAGAGCCCTTAGGGGAAGCGTGGCAATGCGCTCGCCTTCCAGCTGAAGAACATCGCCTGCCTGCCTTGCAGATGCAGTATTTGGCCACGTAACCCAACTGGGTAGGGTTACCCTGATGCAATTGCAACTGAATCCTGAATTAAGCAAAACGAGTATTTTATTCCTTTCATTACAGCTGCTGTCTCCCCCGTGCTGTTGGTCACTGTACAGTCATAGGCTGTAGCATCATTTGAGGTTCTCTTCCTCTGCCGATACTCAGTGCTGTAGGGCTGGTGCTCTGTGCTTGTAAAGTCACTTCCTGCCAGCAGGTGTCCCTTCAAGCTCACCAATGTTCTGCACTTATTGACGAGATGCTACATGAGGGCTATTCATGGCAAGAAATTATAACAATGGATAAAATCTCAAAGAGCCCACCTTGCTGCTCTGAGCTTCTAGTGTACAGAATGGCACCATGTAAACCAGTGAGGTATATCACAGAGGTTATCGTGAACCAAACGCCTCCTGTGGATGCCCCAAGTTTTAGGAAGATTGTCCCATCTGGAGGGAAGAGGTGATGATGCAACTAGAATGTGTTGTGGGGTCCTGATTTATTTGTCCTCCCAACCTTTAACCCTGTGTATAATCCTGAGGTGCTCATATGACGTTTGCATGCATTCTGTCTCTAAAGGGGTGATAATTCTTTCTTCCTCTCAGGATATTCTTGTTTACTAATGACTGAGATGGGCTCAGAGACCTTGAAGACACACCCTTTAAATATATAGGCAGATTTGTTTCCAAAAGTCAAACCCGAACACTCCTGAAATACATTTCCTGAGTTTGTTAATCTTGATGGTTATTTTGAAGATATCTTTATTTTATGGGTGTAGTTTGAGGAGTTGATTAGGGGTTTTGTTGAGACTATTCTCAAAAAAGGAAAAAGAATAAAGCTGTTGATGACCTAAGTTCCAGGAGTTTAAAATAACGGTCAAAAAATACAAACTCACGTGTTTGGGCCGGGGGGGCGGGGGGGGGGGGAATGGGATCCTTTTTGACCAGCTGTAACTTTCCAGCATACTCTGTTATATACAGCATGTGAGAGATGAACAAAACCTATTTTTGAAGGGGAGGGTAAAAACCTGCAAAAACTGCCTTGTGAGTTGCCAATTCTAAAACTAGGTGTTTCTGTACTCATACTTGGCTAATGTCTGTGAATCAAATTACTAGTCTTTAACATTTTTGCTGTGTGGGAGGTTGCTGAGCTGGTGTGGATATTTTTGCATGTTACCATTTAGTAAGTACTGTTACTCCACTGGTTTCACACGACTCAGGGATTCGGTGGTGTGACGGAGGGGCTCCTGGACATGCCTCCACTGTTTGCAGTTGTAGAAGAGGAACTGGAGGTTGAGTCCCTGTTCCTCCTTATATTTGTCATAATGCATCAGCTTGTCTGCAGTGCTGACGAACCCCAAGGGTGGTAGGTGCCTAGGACAAGATTTTGATTCATGCTGGCTAATAAATGACACAAGACAAGTTTGAACCTACTTTGTCAGACCAGATGACTGACAGACCTGTGAGGAGCAGCCTCTTCATTTTCTGGAAGGATATAAGTGATAACACACTGAAGTGCTGCTGGTTCTGATGTGTAGGGGATTGACAGCTGGACTTGTAGATCTAGTGGATTGGATTTCTCGTTTGTACGGGAGGTAAGTCTGGAGCAGAGTCATGTTGTGACTGCTTCATACAACAGATAGAGGGAGAATTTTTTTATGTGTGAACATATACTATCTTCACACACGAAGACAGACTTTAAGATCTTCAGGGCTCAGATGCCATTTGGATCTTACTCTCATCAACATAATTAGTCTCATTTTAGAAAAATAAAAATGTCATTGGAAAGAAAACCTGCATTTTTTTTTGTTTCAAATATAGATTGTTGGGTTTTGGTGTCTTGTCTGTAGTGCCTTTGAAAAACGCCAACTTTTCAGATGAGCAATAGTAAGCTGCTCTGAGTTAAGGGAGCTATAGGTTTTCTTGGACTCTTTGTAGATTGGATATAGGTAAGTTTAAGTTTGGTCCCCAGAGGAACAAATACTACCACATGCATTGTCCTGAACAGAGCCTGCCGAGCATCTCTCTCCTGTCCTGAATTGACTGGTAGTCAGAGAGTTCCTTTGCTTTTAATTTTGCACTGGTTTGCCTCGTCCTCCAGAGGTAATCAATGTTAATATTCTTCATCTATACATTCTGCCTACACCTGTTTGACCCCATAGCATTTAGCAGGTTATTGAGAAGTTGATTCCTAATCAACTACAGTTGGTTACCAACTCTCAGAAATATCCATAAACAAATGCCTACTATGATAAGAAGCAATAAACTGCAACAGAATCCCTCTCCTGTGGGATGTTCTCTCCTCCTGCCACTCCCCCCTCCCTCTACTCTTTTGGAGTTACTTTTCAAAAAGCAATGACAGCCATTTCCCGTAATGTTGCACTCTGTATAGGTATCTTTATGCCATTCCGTGCTTGCAGATTTGTAAATAAATGCCTTGTTGTCAAGGTGACGGGTGTTTTATGATAGTCAGTTGAATAAATAAATAAGCTGGGAAATTAAACCTCTTAAGTTTGCCAGTCATGGTTAATATTCCTGCTCTGTGTGGAGCTGCTCACAAGGAGGACATCTGAAAACTGTTGTTATTGTTCACCTACTTTCAATAGAAGCCCATATATAAATCTTACCTTGAGCAAAATGCAACGTTGGCATCAGACAGCAGAGCTACAGCCGAGGCTTTGGAACTGGCACTGCAGAGGTCTGTGCTGGCACCACGTGTTTCAGGGAAAGAATTAAAGAATTAAGAAATCTATATGGAAATGGGATCAGATTATTCAGTATATACAAACGGGTTGTTCTTCATCATTTTGTCAGCTGGGAGGTATTTGAATGTGCTTAAACATCTGGTTTATGGATCATCACCATTGAATCTTATGGGTCAAATTACACTTGTGGCAGTTTATCAGTTTCCAATTATATTCTTTCCTGGAGTGAAATTATCTTGATGTTAATTTGTTGTTGTAATCGGGGGAAAAAAAAGCAGCAGTATTTGAGGATAGACCCAGTTGAAGAAACCCCTCACGAACAATTCCTCAAGAATTCTTTCACTGTATTTCCTTCCTTTTGAGTTTGTACACACCAAGGAAATCGGAGCGAGCCTCATCTTACTATTATGTTTTTGTTAATTTGCCTAGTTAAGGGTGTTGTATTTCTTCTCAGATGCGTGTTTATGCTTCCCAGTGTTTTTAGACTGCCCTCCATGACAAACAGTGAACTCATCCATATGATGCTGTCATTACCAGACTTGTAATGAATTCCTACCCAGATGGACTCTCATTTCCTCTCTTCAACCCAAAAGCTGATGGAAACTTCTCCCACTGATAGTAGCATAACGGAAAGAAAGAAAAAATTAAAAACATATGATAAGTTGTTACCCTTGTAGACAACTTGTGACCAGTTCTGTCACAGGAGCAATCTGGTCATCTATTCGTGTTATATTAACAGTTGGTGTTTTGATACCTAATTTGTTACTTTTTTTTTGTTTTAATCTTGACTGCTGTTGACTGCAGTAAATATAGTAAGGGGTTATCTTCAATAATGTGTTAAAAGTTAAAAAAAGTTAAAATTAACTACGAAGTTAATTTCTTAAAAAAAAAAAACACCCACAAAACCTAAAAACCACATAAACACACTAGTGTGCTAGCTCAATGGATTTTGGAGACACACAGAAACACTGCATTTTCTACAGAATTCATAACATGGAAAAAAATGCCTGGAACTTTGAGGTTTTGGTTTTTTTCTGATAAATTAACTGCTTACCTATATCCTTCTTTCTTTTCACCCTGTGTCAAATATTGCTGAACTACACTCTGAGAAATGATCCCTACCCTGAGGAGGTTACAGTCTAGAGAGACAAGACAGAACACAATGAGGCACGCGGTGTCTTGCACAGGGTCCCATTATGGATCAATGACAGAGACAGAAATAGAATATTTTTTTAATTTTTTTTTTTTTTAAAAGCTGGACCCCGTTCCTCAAGCATCTAAACCTGCTGTTTCTCTTTCATCTCTGCTATTCTAGTGCTGCCCTAAAGCACGACCACGATGCATATCGTACTTCACTTTTGCTCGTCTCATCTTCTTTTTAAATTGTACGTGCTTTGGAATAGCGGTTTATCCTCTGTGCACGCGCGCGCTCTTTTTTTTTTTTCCCCTTGCTGAGCCTAACACATAGGTCTCTGCACAAGGAATTTTTTTGTACATTAGAGATGCAAACAAAAGTTTGTTTGGGATGCTGAAAAGAAATTTTGATATATTCATGATGATCATCACTTACTAACACAAAAATTTCCATATGCACGCAAGCTAAGGAAGAAAATTGCACGGTTTTCCACTTTACCTCCCACTCATATCAACAATCTCAATTATTCAGACTGCCACGTGTTGCACAGTTTAGCAGAGTACTTTAAAGGTCAGCGCTCTGCAGGTTTTGGTGACATTTGTGAATCTGTTGGGATAGAGGCAGGCAGCTCTCTGGAGCAACAGGGGCTGGAAGTAGAGGGAATGTCATTTTTAGAACAGCTCTTGTATAGGTTTGATCTGGCTCAGCAAGGGTAAACAATTTTGTTTGCTTGAAAAGATTAAATAGAAATAGCACATTTAGTGCAGAGGTCTCCAGCTTGACAGGAAAAGCACAATAAGATATTGTGTAAATGAGTTTTCTTTAACTTGAATTAATTAAAGTCTCTGCTATTTTGCATTGGGGCTTTCAGCTCTCAAGCCTTGTTTTCCAGGAACATTGAACCATATAATTAATCTTTCTCTTTACACGTGTTTAAAGTGGTATAGAAAGTCAGTCCTTAATAAAACGAAGTTAGGCTGAAATGTACCTGTCCTAGGCTGAAGAAAGGCCATTCTTCTAACATTCTATGCCAGTTTAATTGGTGTGGGTTGCTGTTACAGTTAAATTTGATGCAAGACTTGTATATACACTAAGCTGTAGAAAGAGCGATCTTATTTCCCCTTAAGGAAGTCAGACTCTGATCTGCTTCCCTTTTGATGTAAAAACATACTAGGGTCGTGGATGAGCTGTGAAGGATCAATATTTTAATAGGGGGAAGGAGAGGAATGCTGGTAACAAGCACCAGTTTTTCAAATTTGGAGTTCAAATAGGAGTTAAGTATGTTCTGAGCATGAAAGCTGCATGCCTGGAATAGGAACTCAAAATCAGTATTAACCTCAAAGAATACCATGGCAGTTACTGGGCTTATAGCCTTAGCAAAGGCCATTTTTTTTTTCCCCCTGGATGTAATTCATTCTAGACACACCTCCCTTATTTGCAATTCCTTTTCATTTTCGTATTTCATAGAAACTTTTTCCAGACAGAACATGGATAGAAGGGGAAAACACACAAATATGTTGATATGTATTGCCAGGATTTAGTCTTCAAGTGTTCTGCAAAGTTTTAAATTTTATTCATGAAATAGCATGATTACATGCATTCGAGAAATTTTTTTGGACAAAGAAAAGTGATTTTAAAGCCCAGAATTAATTAATCAGGTGATAGGAAAAAACACCACCTGACTTGCAAGTTAAGTGGTCAGTCCAGGAAATAACTGAGAAATAATGAACAGACTTGGGTAAAGCATGTAAAAGAAATAAGAAAAGTTAATGCCATTTGGCAAATAATGTTTTAAAAATATGTTAATGAAGTAATTTGAGGTGAAAAGCAAATTAATAAAATCAGATCTCATTTATTGGGGGGGGGAGGGCAGGAAAAGAAGAGCTAAATGGGGCAGATAAATTGCTCACAACAAATAATGTAACCAGCTCTAACAATGCACACCAGAGAAAACAATAATTATTGTTTGCTAATTTCAGCCATGCAAACGGAGTAGGATTTTGAATTAAATACGACACTCAATTTGTAGAAGGAAGAATGTGTGGTGTAATTAAATATCAGAGGACTGTTAAAAGTATTCTGGAAGAAATAAGCTCAAGACAGCTGCTATCTTACTGTATTTACACAAAATTACAGAAGCAGCAAATGTATAATTAGGGTGGCGAGCTGTATATCCGTGCACTGTTGTGGCATAAAATTACAGTGTAGTTGCTTCGGTTGCCACAGGGTCAGCGCCAGTGAACAGGCTACTTATTCTGGAGCTCTTGGGGAGTGGGGGTGGATGTGTGTGGACGTGTATTGCGCTGTTCAGATGCGTGCAGTCTGCATGTGCGTATGGACACGTGCGGTTTGTGTGCCTGCAGAACAGGGATGTTACAGGATCGCAGGATGGTTTTGGTTGGAAGGGACCCCTGGAAGTCACCTTGTCCAAGCCCGCTGCTCAGGCAGGGTCACCTAGAGCCAGCTGCTCGGGACCGTGTCCAGACAGCTTTTGTGCTTTTGCTTTTTTCTGAGGATGGAGATCCCACAACATCACTGGGCAACCTGTGCCAGCGCTTGTTCACCCTCACAGCAAAAAAGCATTTCCTGCCTGTCCTACGCTCTGGCGCTCACTCTGTTTCCCTGTTGCTCCCTCAGTGAAGAATTTGGTGTAGTTGCTCCGGAATATCTGTTGAGCAACAAAGAATAAACTAGGGTTTGGTGATATAAGGTGGGCTTGATATTTAGTTCATTTATGTTCCACAGGTCAGTAGTAATGTTACATTTTTTGGAAACGTAATATTTCTTGCTTCTTTGGTTGTAAAAGAGTGGGAAAAGCTCTTGCTTCTGCTGAAAACCAATCTGAATGATTCATGGTGAAGTACCGCTGCTTAACATCCTGGTGCACTTTTCTTTTCCTCCGGTTGTTCAGTGTCTCAAACCCAGAACTTCCTATACGCATTCACAGATATAAAATTGCATACCAATTCCATATCTCCGCTTGAATGAAAAGGAACATCTTTCCTGCTGCCAAGATGAAGTTGCTTCTCAATCTAGCCTGTGTCATACCATGCTCAGTTAATGTTTTCTCCCTTCACGCTACTCACTAAAGACATTAGAAGGCTTTTATATTGCATGTGGAGGGCTGGGAAGGGGATCTTTGACCCAGCTGCGAATGTCCATTGGCTGAAGCCGGCTGTGGCAGCACTTAATGTGTCTGGTAAAGCGCTTTGGGGGTCTCAGGCAATTGACTTAGAAGGGATTCTGGTATCTGGTACTGTATGGCATCGAGCACACTCGGCTGGACATGAAACTGGCGACTTACAAGATCAGACAGAAAGCAAGTTAGGCATTGGTTTGAGCTTGTGCTTTTTGAGTATTTTCTTTCTTTTGTTGCATTTGGGTTTTTTGCTAAGATTCTGTCAGCTTGGGCGCAGCACTGCACTATCCCACCATTCTGGAGAACTGGCAGAGCTCAAGCTTTCTTATATCTGTCCGTGCCGATGCTGTTTGTGTTGCCTCTGATTTTTACTCAAAATCAATGCAAGTATTCATTTTTTGGTAGTTAATCAGGCACTGCCTATCCACAGGTTAATCTTTCTCAGTTTAACCTTTAAAATAATAGATAAGCATCCCTGATGTGACAGGACAGGGAATTGAAAAAACAGTGACGTTTTGTTGGCTTCTCCGCCATTAGTCACCAGAAAGCAAATACCAACAGCCTGTTACAAGTGTGAGTGGTTCAGGCATGATCTGTCTTTCTCCCATTCCTATTTTATTTTTCCAGTTGGAATCTTACTTGAATTCCACTGATGAATCTTACAATTGTAAGAAGTGTTGCTCCTTTATACGTTTCATTCCTCTCCCACCTCTAGCTATTTTTCAGTTTACTGCTTCCGTATAAAAGCAGTATTTCAAGTTAAATAGAATTTCCTCCTTGCTTGTATAAACAAACTCTTCTATGTTTTCTGTAAAGGTGCAACAAGAAAACAGGGTAGACCTAGGAGAGCTGGGAGAGGAGAGAGTACGTGAGCTTAAAGAAAAATAAAAATATTCCTGTTGTGTTTGAACTCAAGAGCATAGGTTTGTGGTTTAAATCAGTGGAACTTCCACTGGTGGTTGCACATGGAAGTGGAGGTAGAACATCTTAGCAGAATTTCTTCTAAAATAAATGGGTGAATGCAGTTCCTCCGGCTTTGCGGAGGAGCATAGCTGGAGCTACGGCCGGGGTCTTTCAAGGCTTTCAGTTAAGATAATTCGGTAGTTTGTTCTAAAGCATGTAATGTCTGCGACGAGACTGGGTTCAAGGTTTGTACAGCCAATACTTCTTACACTTCCAGGATTAATTGTTGAAAGGGAAAAAGGAGGAAAAGCCAAGAAACAAAAGTAGAATTTACAAGAGCAGTTTACACAAAGTACTAATGGCAATATAAATACAAAAGAAAAAGCCCAGCTGGACTAGAATAGCTGAGACAGCCTATTTTTTGTCTTAAAATCTTCAGAATCACATTAATCCAGTTGCCAGTAACAGGCAGAGTTTTTCCAGTTGTTGTTCATTTTAAATGGTTTTAACAGCTCTGGAAGTATTCATGAATTCAGGTTTCCTCACTCCTCTAATCACGTTGTCGGCTTAAAATTCACATTTAATTAACCTCTTCACCCAAGGCATAAATCAATACTAAAACTCCAAACACTAACCATACTGATAGTGATTTTAATTTGGGCTAGCCTGCTGAAAATAGGAATTAAGACGCCTGCAGGAGAGGAACAAACTAGTTGTGTGGAGTGAAGCACAACTAACTTGTAAACTGTAAATAATGAATGTCCTTGGATGGAGTGGGAAATCCATTCATTAAGGTTCCAGGGAAGAAAGTGAGAACCAGACTAAGCAAAGCATGATGCTGCATTCAGGACAAAATTCACCCAAGTGGCTGGAGTCATATTGAAGTACAGATTGCACAAGTGTTCTAAAAGTCCTGAGAGTCCCAGAAAGGTACTTGAAGTAGCAATGGCAGAGCAAAGTAAGTTAGAATGATGTGAATTTGCACATGTCCAAATTTTTGCTATGAACATAATGTGTAGTGTTATTGCCTTCTTTTTATTAGTGTCACCTAATAATGCTGCAATGTATTTTTAGTATAGCAGCTCCCGGGAGCCTGGATGTGCAGCTGTCTGTACGCTTACATTGACGGGGCATGGGTGGCACTCGACCTTAATGAGTAGCACGCACAATATTTTTCCCAGGTTTGGGGAGAAGTAGTACTCTGACCATTATACAAATACCGTGGCACCCAACATAAAAGTGGCTGCAGTATACTGTTACAGAGACTACATTAACTATTTGGTTTTCATTTTATTAGTGTATTTTTTCACTAACCTAATTCCTATTCAGAATTAAGGATAGGAAGAGCAGAAGAAGGGGGTTCATAAATTTTTGTGCTTCAAGAAGAATTACTACATAGTTCTGAAATTCCACTTTTTCCCCCCCTAAACAAACATTTGGTGTCAAATAAAGAGATTCCACAATTATTTTGCTCAAGGCAAAAGTAAAAATATCCTAATATTGTGAGCTTAAAATTCTCCTTGATCTATTGCCAAAGCCTGAGTACCCCCTGAAATAATAATGAATGATAATTGAATAAATGATTAATAATCATCTGAGATTTAATGAGATGATGAGGTGGTAGAATGAGGTTGTTTAGTGAGATGTAATAGGTTTTATGACTACCTGCTGTAGTTGGTATTCTTTTTGCATGAAGAATTCCAATCTTGTCTAGTAGAAATGTAAGAGCTGTTTTCTGTGGTGATGAATCAACTGGTTTTTGCAAATGAGCTGTCAGCTAAGCAGCCTCCAAGCATTTAGGCGATGTTTCAGGAGGATGTTCAGTTATATTCCTACCTGTAAATATGGGAGGTGGGTATTGTCTTACAGTATGTACTTAGGAATCTTGGTCAATTTGGGTCTTGGGTAGGAGTGATGGAGAATTTATCAGGAGCAATTGTGCCTCCACAAGAGGCTAGGTTTGTATTCTGGCTCTTGAGGTTTTTCCTGCTCTAGTACAGTGGAATATAGTTTCCAATGTAGTGGCTAGCGAAATTGAATTCGTAGAATTCCAAGGCATAGGATATTCTTTAATAAAACCATATTACTCTAAAGCCATCTTGTTTTTAAATGGCAAAATCTTACATATTTTGGGGATGTTTCTGCAAAGACCTTGATAACTCTATGGTCAGCTTTACATATTTTGTTTACAGAAGTTATTCCAGGTGCACCTTTATATTTTGCAGTAGATGCAAGTCCGCACACTTAAACCTTTAAACTACTTGAATTATACACCTCATTTCACTGGACTCTAGTGGTTGGTATATCTTCAACAGAACCATTAAATAAAGTCCTAGCTCAGCAAAGTATTTAACCATGTGGTTAAAGCTCAGCACACTCTTAAGTCTCTTGATACTTGAGGACCTTCAGGCAAAATTATGTCTTCAATTATATGCATGTTACTTCCTCAGTTAAAATGGAGTTGCTCAGGTGTAGCAAAAGGAAGGCGCGTCTTACATAGGTCTGTCCAGTTGGCTTTTCCTTGTGAGTGGGTGTTTTGGTACAAAAACTTGGGCAGGAGACAGGTTCAGACCCGGTGTGTTATCTCTGTTTATTTCTGACCTCAGACTGGACAGTGTTACTAGGTTTCTCACACAAAGTTGAGTTTGTATAACTGAGTAAATAAGGAGTGGAGAGGGAAACCTTAGCCCGCTTTTTAACGTGTAAGCTAAGCACGTTTTATCAGGAATCTGTGACAAATATGAAACCCCACAATGCTCTTTATTTAGAGACACTGTTCAGAGTGCAGCAACACTGTAGGCCAATGAACTTCTTGTTCTGCCCTATCTGGCCAACGGCAATAATTAGTCGCGTGTTCTCTATTACCTCTTCACACACAGGCAGTTTCCTGATGATGTCCCTTCTGTTTTGTTTAGACTGAAAAAAAGGCAGGTAGCGTTCAACAGCTTTCTGGCTGGATGTTCTGAGTATTTCTTAGAGTCTAGGGAGTGGGATTATTTTCTTTAAATGAAGTGGATTGTGCTGTTATGCCTAGGCCAAAATCTATGTAATTTTCACTTCAAACCCTGCTAGAATCAATACAGTGTTGCTGTTACATTCGCCCTGCAAAAAGAAAATACAGGTCTCAGGAGCAGTGCCCTGCCTTTATCCTCCAGCGAGCATCCTCTTCCCAGCACCCGTAAGGTTATTCATAGGCTACAGTCTCTATCCTGCCATTCCAGAGCACAATGACAAGGTGCTTCAGAGCTCAAGGAGCAGCAGTTAGAATATAGTTTCCCTGACCGGAGAAGTTGCCGTATTCTGTAATGGTCTGTTTTGAACGCATTTCATGCTGCAGGCAGCTGGCTGTGTACGCTGCCCCAGGTATTGCTGGGTAACTGCATATATATGCAGAGTTACTTTGCTGTGCATTTGGGCTTCTTGATGTTTCTCTTTTGTTTCAACTTGGGTGTGAAAACGTCCTGTTGTTTCCAGAGTCATCCTAAAACTCTCTCGCTTCTTGATATGTGAGGCATTATGGGATATGCTTCTTGGTATGGGAGGCATTTTGATTATTTTCAAGGATGTGAAATCCTGAAAGGATGTTATGTTAAAAAAAAAAAAAGCACTGATCATTTGACTAATACATTTCTATATTTCATGTATATAGTATTCCTTTCCTTACAAATAAAAAAAAAAAAGGAAATAAGATTCATTTGGGGGGGGAAAAAACCCTCAGAATGGGATTCATTAGGAGGAGGCCTATAGGTACTTGTAAATGAAGCTTTATTTTAGGCTCCTAAGCTCTGGAAAATAAACAGATTTGCCCAAATTTGGGGTCAGTAAGGTAGCGGCGAAGAAATCCCCATCGTTCCTGTATTCTGCATGCAAAATACCTTTTTGGGTTTTATCAGAGCTTCCCTTATGTGGTTGCAGCTGCAGAGTTGCACAGTGTGTTCACATATGATAGCCATCACTTCAGGCTCTATTTCACCTTGTCACATCCCATTTATAAACTGGTTTTTTTAATAGGATGACAGTCAGTCACTGAAGAGGGAAGGCCTTAGAAAATAAATAGAGATTGAGGGAGTCAGAGATCATTAAAGCTGACACCACCTCACATGTTCATTAATTATGAATCTACTTGGAAGAGCTTTGTTAGACTGCTGGCAAGTGCATGTGATGTAATTTTTGAACGTGCTTGACTCAACTCTTGGAAGACCTGAAATAGGGGAACCCAGAAGTGAAATTCAACCCAAGGGTTTTTAAATTCAGGTCTGCACTCAGCCCAGGATATAAATTTGCTTAAGGCTGAAATTCATGCCAAGTGAGCTTTCTCACAAACTGAACTCCAAGGTGCTTTCCTCTTGTCAAAACAGAATCTCTTTCTCTGTGGAAGAAGAGTTCTTTTTTCCTGTGGGCCATATTGTCGCAGTTGTACTGTGACTTTCCTAATAAAATCCCAACCAGTCCGCAGTATATTTTATGTAGACAACTGTACGTAAACGAATGTTTTGGTTGCCACATGTGGCAAAAGCCTGGAGTAGGAGATTGCTGTATGTATTCTGTTCCATATCACATTGTTCCCAAGAGAATCTGCTGGTTAACAGGTGACTGCACATCACAGCAGATATCTGGGAGAAACGGGGCCACGCTTCTTCGTTACCTCCTCCCCTTATTTTTTAACTCAGTGAACTAATCTTGGTTACTTTTTCCCTCTCAAGTCCTATGTACCTTTTAGATTCCAATTTTAATAGCTTGTGAAAGCTCCAGTAAACCTCAGGCTTCTACTGACAGGTTTTTTTCCATAGCAGTGAGTGTCCAGAGGAACATTAGCAACAAGACCAAAGTCCCCTACATGCACAGATTAAAACCTGTTTTAAAAAGAAATCAGCAAATAAAGCCAGGAAGAGGCTTGTGAAAGCAGACCAAGCTGGCCTGGAACTGAACTCGTTTGTAATGATGTATGAGCACTTCTGCTCCTGGAGACCATTCAAGCTGTAGTCAAAACTTTGATACTCTGTGTTTTAGCCTCTTGGTTACAAATAAGTGAATGTCTGTTGGGGTGGGGGGTGCAGGCATTTTTCTCATGAAACCAAACCTGAAACACCTCCGTATCATGAGGAAACTGCCAATTTGTCAATGAATAAAGGAAGGATACTGGTGTGTATCCATACTTACTCTCACGTGTTGCCCTGCACATTGTGCTACTTTTGCTTCTAAAGGAATCGTGCTCAAAGCTTCGTATTTCTCTGCCTTTTCTCCATAGGTTTCTACAGGATCTTTGGAGAACAATTTCACCTGAAATAAGCTCTCTTCAACTTCTGTTGCTCCTGGAAGGACACCAGGCATCCCACAGACTGCACGCCAGAAAATGTAAGTGAACAGGACAAAACCACATATGTGATCCAGGCTCCACTCATTCCGATTGGTGTCGTGCCACCAGATGCACTGTGTGACAAACGGTGATGCCTTTCTGACCCTCAGTGTAATGGTCATTATAAATACTAGTCTCGTAACTACCTTCTTTACAGAAGAGCAGAAGCTGAAAAGTAACCAGGTGAAAACTGCAGGTAATACGTGGGTGGGATATTTCCATGAAATGAGGTACAGTCTTCCAGTGCTGTGTGGCTTGCCCGCGTGCCAGCAAAGCGAGGGGAAGCAGGCCAAATGTGCACCCAGCCAGAATTCTTCTGTGCCTCCTAATAAACAAACGATTCTAGCGTCTGCACAGCCAGCTGATGAAGAACAAGTGAAGCAGGACTTTAAGTGTGGAATTTTTCAGTGTGCTGGTAATCGAAAAAAGATCCAAATACAACAATTTCAATTTTCAACAGGGGGTTCTTAAAACCAAACACTTAAAGAAATCATTGCAACTTATCTTTTACTTCCAAGATAAATACCTTGCTTTGAAGAGATGTTTAAGTTTGCTCTTTTATTAATGGAGGGAGAGAAGCAACTTGGACTGTTGAAATGATCCCAGCTTGGGTTTCTGCAAACTGCTAAGTGTGGAACTTGTGGGAAAATGAGGTAATTGGAGCTGAGGAATCATTTGTATGCAGAGTTGCATAAGTTTAGTTAAAGAGTATAGACAAATTATTACTGTGGCAATGGTCGTAGCAGTGACTTATGTTACCAGCTGACTCTACATTCATCTGTCTATAAGCACTTGGACAAATCTTTGGCTGGTGACTGCCTCAACTGATAATGAACAGTTGAGGGTGATAAGCTTTAGCAGCTTTAGATGGAGTAGTTTGAGGTGTTACCTGCTCATACAGTAAGTCACTTAATTAACCTGACAGAAGATTTCGTTGATATTTTACATAGAGTTTATTTTTATTTAACTTAAGAGGAGCCCAGTTAAGTCATCAGTTTAAGCTGGATGTGGCTGCATCAGAGGTTTGCCTAGGTGGGTTTAACTGAAACACTTGGGATAAAAGGCAGAAAGTTCTGTATAGGAAAGACATTCCTTTTTTTGTAATTCTGACTGCGTTACAGCTATTCTTACAATGTAACTTCTCCTATCCCTCCTAAAGTAATTGAAACACGAAGGCAGGACAGGTAGCCAGCTCTGAGGAGCTAATACAGTTCCTTCTTCTGACTCCTTTGAGTCAATTTCTACTTTCCTTATTCTAGCGAGGGCAGCTGGAAGAACCCCTGAAGCCTGTTGGAAATGCCAACCTGTAGCAGGAGCTGGGGAAGGGCAGACAGGCAATGCTGCAGCTGCTGTGTGAGCCTGGGTTGCTTTGTCAGTGACCTCAGCAACACGCACAGTCTCCACAGGCGTGAGAAGGGAGCCTGTGCTTAGCTGCCATGGCGTCGGCTGTGTCCGTCCCGCGTCCAGCCCACTGGGATACCTGGAGATCATTTGCACTGCGCGCGTCACGGTGGCTCCTGGGTTCCCACTCACATTCTCAGTGATTTCCCCTTCGTGTGTGGTGACTCTTTACAACTGCAGGGTTAAATATTTCCTGACTTATAAGCAAAAAGCTTACTTTAATATTGCTTTTTGCAGATCATTCCCTTCCATTCTTACTGCTACTGTCTCCTTAGAGCTGGAGTTATTTCATATTGAAAAAATAAATTTATCTTCATGTAGTAACAGCTACTGTGTGCAACTTGCATAGCTCCTTTCGGCTGAGGACCTTGGGAAACATTTAAAACATTGAACTCATGTTATACACACCAGTGAGTCATGAAGTTTTTAATCCTCCTGTATGAGAAGGTCAATTAAAGCGAACAGAGCAATTTGTCCAAAGTCAGATAGTGGCTGATGGAACCACTGTCCAAAGCCCAAGGGTGTTGATTACCCATTGTGCATGATATTTACTATAGCTGCTATGTCACAAAATCTCTCTAGAGCTGGTGGTAGAACGTAGGAGTCCTGACACTGTCCTGTCCCAAATAAACAGTGGAATAGATGAATTCTGATTTCTATGTTCTTAAAGTTGTGCAGATGCACCCTGTATGAGCCCAGGCTTCCTTTAGCCCAGGGAATGTGCTGTAGATCCAGACTAGTATTTGCCTCTGGGTTTGGACCAGCATTTAAAAAATACTAGTGAGTTATGCAGCTGGAATCTTTAGGATAGTTCTGAGGTGGGAAAAGAGAAGGAAAGAAAGAAAACCAGAGGGTGTGATTGGTAATTCTTGTAATCGTTTAATGATTTCTGCAAGGAGGTGGTGCAGTGTCTTAACCAGGGTGCAGTAGACAAATCTGGCTTTAGTTTCATGTACTCTCAACAACGTATCTGTATATTTGTAAGCGTTACAAATGAAACTCAAACGAAAAATATTCCACTGTCTAAACATCCTTACATGTAATTGCATTTTGACTGCAATAACATTAGCAGACCATCTTTCAAGCTCCAATTAATGCAAACCTAATTCTCCCTTACTACCAGTGCCAGAAGGATTTTGACTTAAGAACATACAGATTTATCTTGGATCTCCTAGATGATTTTCAAATGCCTTTTGTACAATTTTTGTACTCTGTATGTAGCTTGTGGAATAGAACTATAGTGATGTGGACATCTATATCAGTTTAAGGACTTCACTTTACTTGTTGCTGTTACTTACACTGTGGTTCCTTGCAGAATGGAATTGTGACCTATAGAGACAATTCTGATAATGCCAAGTAATTAAAGACAGACTCTGAGAATTAACAGAGATTCCCTGACTTCTATTCTTAGATACTGCTCTTATATCAAATAAGTATATGAATTATTGACAATTCTGTTTAACTACAGTCTTGTCTCAGAATGGACCAGTACTGCCTTTTAATTTGCTTTTGATTGCAGGATGCAGTTGCTAGACCTCTTTTTTCTTTTTTTTTTGTGGTGGACTTTTTTTCTGATGTATTTTAATATACTGTAACTGGGAATATAAAATTTAAACGTGCGTGGCAGTCAGCGTAGTGTATTTGAGTCATGTCTGAAGTTTCATTAACATCACAGAATATTTTTTTATGGGTGCTCATGAAATGAAAACAGGTGTAAAATTTGTGTCTGGTTTAAAATTTTGTAAGTGAAGTTACACCGAACATTAAGTAGGTCATTTTTTAATACTGTAGAACATAGTGACAGGAGGTGGGGGGGAGGAAGACTTGAACTGCCTATGCAAAAGTGGGGAGATCCTTATCAAGCAAGAGGCTTATATCCCTTTCAGAGGTAGGCCAGTTGAGAGGGATGCTGAGAAAACACAGATCACTTTTAACACTGTGTCTTTGAGTCTAAGGTCATCCAGAATCATATCAAGTTTCATATTTAGAGCCTAAATTTGTGAATTTCAGGCTAGGGCAACATCTTCCACTCTAACCCTAGTAGAGACAGTTCTGAAGTTTGAATCAGCATAACCATCCCTGTTCTGCTGTAGCCAGGCTAATTTCCCTCGGTGCTGTCTAGCAGATATCTCCTTATAAAAACTCCTCATCATTAATACTGTCACTACATCCTGAGTTGTAGCAGGATTCACTACTTCACTGTTTCACTAATCTATCCAGTACCTTTCCTCATGTGTTGCCCAAAGGGTCTCTGCTCATCCAGTAAAGCGAACTGCTTCTGTGCGTAGGCGTTGCTGTATTCTCACAGATTAGTGTTTTCCATGTCACTCTCTTTACAGTGCGGAAAGGAAAGTGTCTCGTGGTGAGGAGTGGTATATACACGCACTTACACAGGTGTGTGTGAACAAAGAGTGCTCGCTCAGTTCTGTCCCTGGGCCGCAGAGGGCAGGGAGCACAGCTGAGCGTAGCGCGGTGAGGAAAAGGACTCTCGGTATCTCGTGCTGTTCTTGACCAAGTGGGGCTCTGTCACAAACTCCAGAGTTCTGACTATTTTGTAGAAGAGGGACTTGTAGAATTGAGCTGCTTTGAGGTGCAGGATTACAAAAATGTTGGTCATACACACGTAAATGCTGACCACCATTTTCTGAACTTTGCATAAAATTCAGGTGGATGGGAGTCTCTAACACCTTTCTAACAGCTGTGACATTTGCAAGTCTCTCTGTATTGGAAACCTCCTCAGTATTAGCTAAACACAATAAACAGTGGAATGATTTCCTTATTCACTACAGCCAGCTTAATTTTCTGGCTAATCCTGGCTCAGACCAAATGCAAATTTGTCACTTGCATCTACCTATGCAGGTTTCAATAATGGACAGTGCATGGAATACAACCAATCTAGAAATACAAGCCTATTCTTCAGCAAACTTGTGATTTTTAGGGAGGTTTGAAAGGTAGGCAGATGTTGTAGCTGTGTTGTAGCTGGTGTATTTCTCAGCAATGTTGAAGGGAAATAGAGGAAGCTTAGTTCTTTAAGCTGATGCTAGTTTCTTGCCACTTCTTTAATAAAAAGAATCTAGATCACTTTAACAAGAAAAATTATAGGTCTATGATTTTGTGCTTGACCTTAATGTTTAAAATTCTGTGGAAAAAAAATAAGAGGGTTTCTGCATGTGAAAACACAGATAGACAGGAATCTGGAGCAGTATGTCATTTGAGGGTCCTTGGTTATCAGGCTAAAGTGTGTGTCTAAAGAAATTTCAAACTAGCCATCTGTTCAGTATGAACTGAGGGAGGTCTTTAAAAGAAGACCCCAAACGTTAAAAATGTTGAAAGGAGGATTGCCACTGAGCCAAACTTCCTGGTAGTTAGCAAGCACGCATTGTACTTCAGCATTTAAAACTCCAGAAAAGAGGCAGAAAAGATCAAGCTGAAATCTAAAGCTGGTAAAAGCAAATTTATCTCATTAAAACCTTTCAGTTGCTGCCTTCAGAAGATCTGCAAAAGCCTTGAATAGGATTAAGGAAAGGGCATCAAGACGAACAGAGTACAGCCGTATCAGCAAGGGGTTTTGCAGACGGCATCTCTCCCTCTTGTGACAAGCTTTTTATACCTTAAAATTATGTTCAGACAGCTTAATATAAGGTAATAAGAAATGTGGACTCAGGTGGGTGAATATGCAGGAAACCAGTATAGCAGGTCAAGCTAAATGCAGAAAGAGGATCTTTTGAGGCTGGAAGGATTTTACAAGTAGTTTGCTCTGCTTTAGAAAAACATCCTTATTCCAACGTTGCGAACTGGTGACATTTGGCGTCTCCTCTTCCTTTTCTTTGTAACAGAGGCACCTGTCCATTCAACTCGCAGCCCAAAGCTCGAAAGTCTGAACTCTTAGCAGGTATGATAACACAATAAAGAAAAGCTCTATTCTTGCAACTTTTTAAAAAAACCAAGCACTTTGGAGAGCATGGATGCATGATTTCTTCAGTGTGCACAATAGCAACATAACTGCTGTGGGAAAGGGATGAGTATTGGTCGAGCAGGGTGAAAAACAGTTAGTTTCTGTACTAGAAAACTTGTAAATGGTAATATTTTCCTATGCTGTCAGGAAATAAACAAATATTGATAGTTTCTAAAGAGCGAAACTAAAGCAATACTGTTTGTAGATGTTAAAGGAGCTAACCCAAGTCCCTGTCTCAATGTATTTTCCTACAAAAACATGCTGAGTGATGGCTTATTTTGATATACAAACAGGACATGGACTGAGCTCTCCTGCGCAGAGAATCAGTTTTCGTTTATTTTGTAAAGCCCAGACATACGTTTGTGCCAAGATGTGTAGCAGCCGTTTAAAAGTAGGGGACCCTCAAGGCCCTGGTGGTGCAATCGGGCATGCAGGCAGGGATTTTTAGCAAAAGAAGTTAAGCCAGGCTATTTCAATGCGTGTGAAACAAGCAGGATTTTCAAAGTACACAGCTTGGTATGAAAGAAGGTGCAAATCAGATGGCAAATTATAAAAAATAAAATCCTTGAAATAAGTTTCTAGATGGCATCTTGCATACCTTAAATGTTCTGTACCCAACTGTCAGAAAAATATTTACAGTATCAAAGGCCTGCATCAGTTCCCGTTTGCTCCCCACAAAGGACCAGTTAGTTTCCTTTTCCCCCTCTTCTTTTAGTGTCAGTTAGTTGTGAGATTCTTAAATACAGCTTGCAAGCAAATGTTATTTATGCTACTTTTCTTAGCTGTATCCAGTAACTGCTAATTAAGTCTTTTGTAGCATGACTCTGAACTAATTAGGGTTAATTGAGCCTGCTTGTGCATTAGCTACTCCAGCACTTGTCCTGATAATCAGGAGTTTTGAGTGCATTGAATATTTTTGTGATTAACTAGCCTGAATTCACGTTTGCTGATATTTTTCTGGCTCTCATGGCCTGTTGTGATTACTCTGATAGTAAACAGGAGTATCCCTTTCCTGCTGTCTTATTTCTTGTGGAAAAAAATACACTGCTGGTCACTATAGCTGGCTTTTTGTCAGGCTGCTTGGTTGCAGTAATGACTGCATGAAGAGTTAAGAGGTTGAAGGTGTTCAGTTACCTCTTGCAAGTTGCTGAGGTGCCAAACTGCTATAGTTTTGAGATTAACTGAGAAATCATTTTTTGTGTCTAGCATTGCATGGTGCAATGTTGATAAACTACTGCTGTGGGAGGAAAATGTCAGCACCTGAGTTGGTGAGGATTCACTTGCTGCAGTGTAATGATTTTTTTTTTTTTTCCCCCCCTCTGCTTGGAGGTAGCTCAATCCAGGTTTTTTGATCCATTCTGTCCATCCTTAGCTCTACTGAGGTCATTGTCAAATCAGACACAATAAAGCAGTCAATCAGGTGACAGTTCCTCTGCCTTCAGTGCTATCTGTGGTTAGTCACCCATTGACCTGCGAGATTCTGATCGGGCTCTCAGAGGTGCCTTGGTTTGAATCCTGACACACACCTTCATGTCCGCCGCGTCCTGTGGCAAAGCCCACGTTTTCCAAAGCACGTGGGGTTGCTGAAGCACAGTACTGCTTTAACATAGGCATGGCAATAGAGGAAACAAATGCCTGGCTTCAAATATTTCTCATGCTGTCAGGATTTGGGAAGGTTTTTGTCCCTCCCATAAGCACCAGAAGGCTTCCTTGGCTGTGCTAGTGGGACCACAACCAATACATCAGCTCCCAAACCTCCCAGCTCAGAGTGAGAACGCACAGACCACACTGTAGTAGCACGGTAAGCAGCGCGCTGTACATGAACATTCTTTCTTTTGCCTTTGCTAGTTATGGAAGTTTAGTGCAAGGCAAGTTTTTTTACTCTCACTTTAGCTTTTTTAATACAACTGTAGATACAGCTGCACGCACTTCCTTGAATTAGAGCGATACCTTTTATTTTTCTCTGCCTTTTTTCCCTGCTGGAACTGAAAATATTTTTTCTTTTCTTTTTCAATGTTTAATCTGGAACTATGTGTTAGCTGAAAGGATTACACGTGTATTAGATTTTCTGAAACGTTCTTAGTTTAAAGGGTTCTGAAGTATTGGTTCTGAGCATGATTTGTTTATTATTTGTATATACCAGGGCAAAAGTACTGATTTCAAAAGTGTTGTACTTATCAGAAAATAACATAAATGTGAGTTAGCCACATGTATCCATTTTTTTATGTGCACATCTATACACGTGTGCATTGTAAATACTTGCATAATGATCCACAAAGTCATTTAGGCAGTCAGCTAATTCTTTGATGTATGTGCGCTTGCCTGGCTGTCTTCTGAGGGGCCGTAAGAACAGAGAGATCTGGGAAGGATGAGCTGTGAGGAATGACTGAATGACTTGAGATAGTTTGGTCTGACAGAGACCTTGAGGGCACTTGGGCAGGGTGGTGCGAGTTGTGTTGAGCCTTTTAATACATAAAAGGCTTCTTCAGGAGGAAATTTATAACAATTCATTGTCATTGGCAACCAGAACAAGAAGTCACAGATTTAAGTTTCATCAAACCCAAATTTGGTTTAGAAATGAGGATTAAACTTCCCTCTGTAAGGGGATATTTCCCGGAGGAGTTGTGCTGTGTCCAGCAGTGGAGAGCTTTGGTAGCCGGGTGAGCACACATAGACAGAGCTGATGGAGCCTCAAGTGAAGTGCTTGAGATGCTGGGGAAAATGGCTTTTTGAAGTTCTTTTCAGAAGTTTGCTTTTCTCATTCTGTAAAAAGTTACCAGATCAGATCAGAGGTGTCTTCCAGCTGCTGTTTTGACTAGCAAGTGCAAGAAGTAGATGTGGATGGAAAGTTACAGGATATAAGGTATTTAATGATCCGCTGATACATTCTTGGCTTCCTGGAATAGACAGTTGCATCTGAACCTTTGTTTCTAATACCAGGGGGAATGACAGAACCTGAAATTGAAAAATAAGAAATTGTTAGAAGCTAATATGGAGATTTATGATTATAATAAAGCTGATGTCAGGGCTTATTTCATAATGAACACATTATGATTCTGGGAAATGGTGATCATAGACGAGAACCGAGTTAAACAAATGGATATCCATACTAAATTCCTGTCACAGGGAGAGGCGTTAGAGTGTTCTGGCAGTGCATGCTGGATAAATCTTTCTTCTCCTGCCTTTCCTCAAATGCCTTAGTAAAATATGAATAATACTAACTGTTCAGTAGACTCTTTCTTGTTTGTATGTGTAGGAGTAGTTCTTGTCCTGCTGTCTGGTTCTTTTTGCCTGAAAGCTCCAACCATACCGTGATATCTTCCCATCTAAATAACCAACCCTGTCTCTCATTTTCCTCTAGTCATCTTGCTGCTACTGAAATTGCAGTGCAGCGTGAGCAAATTTAAAAGATATTTTAAAGCTCGTGCCTTTACCACGCTCACACCTTTGTTTCTCCAACTGTAATTGAAAATAACTTTAGTCAGAATTCCACCACTAACTATGAGATATTTCTTCACTCCTAAGCGTTCTTCAGTTGAAATATGCTTTGTAACCTACATATAAAATGGCTGTACAAAGATACTCAGTTGCAGGAAGGGGTTTACTGTTCTGATTAAGTCTGGAGACTGGAAAATGAATCTGAGAAAAACCAATTGACTTTCTAGCCTAATAATGCCAGTCAATACTGAAAAGTCAGAGAATTCTACAGTGAAGTGACTATCCCCTGTTCAACCTTCCCCTCTTTCTGCAGAGATTGCCAGTGAGATGATTGGGTTATAACAGCTACTTTTTTTTTTTTTAAAGGTATTAGACATCCCTTTAAATAATCTGAGATCTACGAATTCATTTGACATAGGGCACAGCACCAATGAAAATAATATCTCTAGCCAAGCTTCCTTAGAATTGGTGACCAAGGTATAAAGAATTTCCTATATTACTGACATAAAGGAATGGCATTTGCCACAAAGGGTTTTTCCTTTGGGAAGAAAAGCTTCACAGAATCCCTTTAAGTAATGACCTACAGTCTTGGGGGGAAGACACAGAGAGATGGGTAGACTGGGACTGTGTTACCAGTTATACTTGTGAATGCCAGGTCTGCTCTGCTTTGTCCTAACTTGCTGCCAACAATGGAGGGGAACTCAACGGCTGTTTGTGACGCGTTCTATTTTAGTAAACTTTGGCGGGGGGAGCATCTGGGATTTTGTCCTGTAAGTTAAATATCAAATCATGGAAAAAGCTCCTGTTGCTGAATGTGCCAGTGTGTTAAGTGCTGCCATCACTGTACCCTTTAGCCAGCCAAAAGGCAGAAACAGGAGCTTTTAACTCAGTCACCACCCAGCTCCTTTGTGTACTACTTCGAATAGGCATTAATAGCCAGTGCTTATTGTGCTTTAAGATGTTCCCTGTCTGAGGTGAGGAAATGGGTCATTTTTTCCCCCCACTGACATTTCAAAATAATAGCACTCTGGTTTTGTATTGTGTATCTGCTGCGAGGATGATGCTTTGTAATTACTTTGCATATGTACTTCACACCTCTGTCAGGTACGTTGTGGTGGTGTTATAAGCCTCCTGTGCAGATTGAGAATCTGCAGTACAGAGGATTTACATGACACCAGGAGTCCTGACTGCCAGTCCATAGCGACACGGAGAGCTCCCTGTCACTTAGAGATGGTCTTTCAACCTTCGGAACCCCTTACCTGCTGGAATTCCCGCACCCCTATTGCTGATGCTGTTTGCCGGCCCGGAACACTGCCTGGCACTGCAGCCTGTTGCCTGAAGCCTGACATTGCGGCGCTCTGTATCAAATAAGAAACAAAGTTGTTTTCTGCAGAAAGCAGTGTAATTATCACCTTGGCTGCATCAAGTGTTTAATGAAAAAAATCACGTAATTACTTCCATTGCCATTCTGGACACACTTTGTAAACTTTTCAATTTACAGTATGTGTGTCTTTACAATAGATATCGGGGAAAATGGGGCCACAGAATGAGATGTAACGCAGGTGGGTTTGTCTGCTCAGCCCAGTGTTACTGCATGGAAGGCAATTTGTTCATTAAGTACTAGAAAAAGCATCGACCATCTGGAGAAACTGTTTGTCTTAAAATGAATAATTCTGGGTAGTCCTACTGGTTTGTTACTAGGAATTCAGTAGCTTGTAAATCCAGCCACATAACAACCATTGACACAAATTAAAGTATCTGACCTTGTTTGAAATGAACCAGGTATTTCTACAATGCCACGAGTCTTTTCCTGAAAGTCACAATTGCATGTTTACCCCACAGCGCAAAGTCTGTAAAGGCTTTCCTGTGGCGATAGGGAGAGTAATTGTGTGTCTTTAGGGGAGGATGAAGCTGAATTTGCTCCGATTGAAAAGCTTTTATTATTGTTAAGGAGAGAGGAAAGGTAAAAGTTTCTAAATACTTCACACTCTACTGTAGCAGTAAAAAAATCCCTGCTTGCTGGTGGCTGGTTAGCTAGTTAAATTTAGTCAAAAACGAATGCAATCAATCTTGGACTGTGCTTGCTTCTTGGTCTTCTGAAACAGAATGCGCTTTCTTTTGGAAGGTGTTGTGTATCGGTCAGCTGTATGCCAGCGCCTGTTGTCCGGCTTGGGCTGAGTCTGTGCTGCTTTGGTCCACAGGGAGCCCAGGAAGGAGGACAGCAAAGAAAACAGTGGCATGAACAAAAGCGCGCACGGTTCCCTGTTGTCCATTCACCACAAGACTGTTGTCTCTTCTGCCTTGTTACTGTTAAGGCCTTGTGTAGGGTCCTTGAAGCAAAAATGAAATAAGTTTATTAAGAAGTGGCAAAGCAGCTGTTGGTGTTAGTGTGCAGCCAGTCCATACAATGGGATGCTTTATAAAATAGGCTTTAGCCCTCACAGTGTGTCCAGTTTTTCTTTTTCTCACTTTAACATGGGCTAAAGGTCAAGAACTGTGTGTGTCAGAGCCGAGTATGTGTTAGAAATAGGAGGCTATCTCTTTTCCAGCAACATTGTTTTCAAATGGGAACAAAATTTTGACACTTGGTTTTCTCAATTATTGGAAAGAAAAGATCTATGGAAGTTGAAAAATACTTTCCACTTCTCTGGTACCTTTTACTCCAGTGCCTCAGGGTTTTACAGACCCTGGTTGGTTCGGTCAAAAACATGAGAATAGTAACTACTTCACAAAGGGTCCCAGCGCAGTCAAAACTCCCCTTTTAAAAGCAGAGCCCATGCTGTGGATGCATCCTGCTTATGGATGTGAAACTGCAGGTACCCCAGCCTGGATTTTCAGAGAACTTCAGTACTTGTGACTTGTTACAGAGTTAGTCAGAGCGTTAAAAGTGAAACCAAGCCCTCTAATATATCGCCTATAATCAGAACTTTTAAATAGGGCTCATCCAACTGATTTTGATCTACTTTGGTGCCTTGTCTATTCTGATCATAAACTTTCTTGAGCTAGACTTCTCTCCAGTTACGCTTATCTGGTTTGCAGCTTTTACCTTTTTTAGTCTGGAAAAAAAGGGAAAATCCATGACTAAGAACTGTTAAGAGTAATGAAGAAAACAAGTAAACAAGCTCCACAGAATAGAAGCTGTGAGCAACTCTGCAACAATCAGGAACCCCATCAGAAAGCTGAATTTATATAGAGGTGAAAGGGTACGTACAGGAGGCAACCGATCCCCCCCACCACCAAAGCATCTGCAGCCTTCGTAAAAAGAATTTAAGCACTGAAGCTATTTAGATTAACTGCTCTGGTTTTCTCCTAAAATACATTCACCATTGTATCCCAGTGGGAGTAGAGGAAAATCATTATCAGTTATCGCACAGAGATTTAAATTAAGATTTTTTTTCATAAAACTGAACTTCTAAAACAAAATCCCAGAGAAGTGGAATTAATTGCTGGATCTGCATTGAATCACCAAGAGACATGGTTTTATTTCTGTGTCGCAGCAGAAAGTGCTTCATCAGTAGGGATTCATGTTGAGGAAAACTAAGCATGTCCCACTTATTGAACACAAGTATGTCTGGGATGTTTAATTATTTTTTGATTAATTCATTTAACATTAAAGAAGTCAAGGACTGCAGCATATTCAGCACTACACAGTTTGCTACCTGTATATACCTCCAGCTCTTCTTAGTTAAAGGCACCTTGTGGTTTTTACCTGCAGCTGTTGTAAATGAATTACTACTTCTTTTCTAAGCTACCTTCATTACCCTGAGGAAATGCACAGAAACACACTGGAGCTAAGATGATTTGCAGCATCTGTGGTTAAGATTTAATATAATGTACTCTATGTTTTCAAGGATAAAACACTGGGGGGGGAGGGGGTCAGTTAAAACAAGTGTAAGGCATTAGATTAATTACTTGGAAAACTTTCAGCTAAGCAGTGTGCTTAGTGTGAGAAATAATAGGACAGTATTCTTGTTGGAGTTTTTGCATATCTGATGTCAATTTAATACAGACGAAGAAGTAGGAAATCAATATATAGTAGTCACTGAAGTTCACTAACAAGTTGTGAGTATGTTTCCTGGTGACACGGTTTCTTGGTAGCGACAACTTTGTCATGTGGAGACACCTCAAGCAGGTCAAGCCCTTGCAGTGCCAGGTGACGTACACATGGGCAGTCCGAGGCTCCCCCTTCCCCTCAGTGTTGTTTCTTCTTGTGTGAAGTGCTGCACCTCATTTTGAAATGTATGAGTGATTAAATGGTTTAAGGTTAAGATGTCAGTGTTGAGTAACTCTGTTTATTGTAACACGGTGGCAGTGCTAAAATAATCTGTGGTGATCAGTGACCAGTGGTCGGTGAATAAAAGCCCCTGACTTGAGATTCCCTGGAGTCCCGAGTGAGTAATACTGACCTGTTGCTAGAAGTCACCTATAAAGTCAGGTAATTGAAGGACCTTGTATGGGACAGGCTGGCTTTCTGCATGCTAGAAGCTGTCTTGCAGTCTCGTCTTTACTAAAAGCTGTGCTGCTCTTCTCTCTAAAGAAGACTAATATACAAGAAACGAGGACTTGGAGACTGCTTTCCAATGTACTCTTCCACTCTGGGATGAAATGGATTGAAAAGGGGGCAATGAGAGTCGCTTTTGCCAGTGGTGTCTGGTTGTGATTTTTCCGGACTTCATTCTCCAGGTCTTTGAGCAAGGTAGTCCTGTAAGCATTAAGCTCTGGAGTCACAAAAGCAGATAGAAAACCGTCAACCTGACGAAATACACAAAGAGAGTAACTAAGCCAGCATCTTCTGATAACACGGACACAAACATTATCAAATGAAAATAATCATTCTCTTCCAGGATAACCAGCAGGTGTGAGTGTGCCAAGGTAAGACTGAGGGGCCTTCAAGTGTCTGCGTGTTGCATTAACAGTGAAATGCTGAAGTGGTGTAAAGTGTCCATGCTACGAGTAAGATACTGACTGTTCAGATTTGGTAATGCTTCCCATTTGTTGCGAATCACAAGATGTATCAGTGAGCTGTGCTGTCTTTTCAAATCTCATTTAAAATCCAGTCTTCCCATGCTGCAATCATTACTGCTCATTAGCTCTGTAAAAGTGTGCAACAGGAAGCACAAAAGACAAGAAATGCTAAACTGCGAACTGAGTTTGAGTCTCCTGAAGCAGCATATAATTTATGTCTGTGTAACTTGTATCTGCATTTATCATCTATTGCGTGAGATATAGGTAAAAATGTAAAGTTCACTACTTAAGTGTCTTCCACCTTGGAGAAAAGCACATGCTCAGATTTATGTTGGGTTTGGATCAGAAGCATTAACAACATACCGGTTTTCATTAGTGATAGATCTCCTGTTGAAGTGTAACATTGGTATTATCTATGAATAGAGGAAAACTTGTTATCAGGTTGTGTTCCAGAAACCCTCGTCACCTGTCAATCAGTTGACAGCGCTGGGTCATGATTCAGTGAAGCTTCAGGCATATTCTTTGGAATTCCTGAAGAATGTGGCACTTTCTGAAGCAAACATTGGATATTTTGAAGGCAAACCTAGCACTTCCGTGTTACAACACTGCATCACTTGCCGTGCCAGTATGGTAAATGAAACTTGCGGCTTCCAAGAGCTCACTTCCCCTAGTTCAATATCTACGTAAGAAATGGAGCCTCATTCTTTTCACACTGGCTCAAATTTACCCAAAGAGGGAACCATCATGGGCTACCTGGATGGCAACTGTCATAGCTAGAAGAGAGTCTTGCCCAGAGGATTTTATTCTTCTCTATACCCTCTAAATGCTGGCAAATGAAACCAATCACACAGAGCTCTCTGCTGGTTTCTCAGTAGTTTCTCTTTGGGGTAGGGGGAAAAAATTTAGAGTATGAAATACTGAATTCCACCACTGAACTGTTATCCCAGTGCCTAGAGTGAAACGTATTCTGCTTCTCTAATTTGGACTGACTTAATCATTATGAACTTGTTTCTTTTAATTAGCCACTCTCCTTTGTTTCCTCTAGATTATAGAATCGTTCTCAGCATGCTGATTTGCACGTGTGCTCTGGTGTACGTTGTGATCATTTGGGAGCTGTAAGGAGTCCTCAGGTTTTACCCGCCAAAATTCCCCTTGGAAAGCTAGGTACAACTTCAGTCTGCACTTTTTTTTTCCCCCCTCCTCGTGCCACAGGAAGAGGATAATAGGCAACTGGCTTCGTTCATGTTGAAGTCCTTGTAAACAGATATTTGTAGTCTTTATGAAAGGATGTTGTCTCTTCTGAGGCCTTTTGTAATGGCTGCCAGATTTCTTCCCCACTGAAATGAAAACTGTGCCTGGATAGAGATAATTACTACAAAACATTGCCAAGCTCTGGAATTCCTCTCCATGGACCAGTTCCACAGCATTTGAAACTTGCATTTATAATCATTTACTTTCAATGGAACTGTCCTCATAGCCAAAACACAGACATGCAACTTTAGGGTTAAATTTGGCTTCAGCCAGAGATGAAATTGCCATGTCTGTAAAGGAAGTGCAACATTTCAGATGCTTCTCTGTACACAAAAACCGATTGAAACTTTTTTCCCCTACTTCTGTGTAATTTTTTATGCCTGTTTATTCCTTAGAAGGGAAGTGTAAAATACTAATACTGTGATTCCTTTAATATTTTTTTTTCTTCTTTATCACTTTAGTAGCATTTTGTACTCATGCCTGGCATTTGACAGGGTTCAGAGTGGTGAAGAATCAATTCTGTTGAAACACTTTGCAGGGCAGCCTGGCTACTACGAAGCTGTTGCTCTTCCCACTCAGACCAGCAGCAAAAAGTCACAGCCGTTTCCAGTACCACTGACTTGAAGGAATGTTAATCAGTATTTTCCAAGAGGCTTTTTTTATTTATATGTAATTTGCTTTCCTCTCAATTTTGATGTGGAGAATTCATGACATCAGAAGCAAAAGATCCCCTAACATATACAGCATACATAGCTTAATGTGATTATTATCATTTAATGTGAAGTTTGAGAAACACAGAACAACCAATTTTCCACAGCAGTTCCCCTATAGAACTCCTTGGGTTCAAGCATGTCTTTTTTGCGTGCGTGTATTCTCTTGCGTACCTCGCTCCGCATAGTGCTTTGTGACACGGCACTTGCCATCACGGTGCCGGTGTTCAGTCTTTCCACCCACTCCCCCTGGTTTTGTCGCAAGTTGACTTGCATTTTAGTTTAAAACTGTAGAGAATCAATATCTGGTTTAGAAATTATTCTGAGAACGGAATACTAAGAATAGAATCTGAGAATAGAAAGTGCTGAGAACAGAGGTATAAATCAAATGTATATGTACTAGTATGGTGTTACTAGGCTTGAACTTACTAAAACGTATATAGAAGTCTTATGTCAATCTGGGATTGAAATCCACTGCATAAATATGTGGAAACCTTCTGGAAGTCATGATAGGCACGTACTCTGACACACAGTCTCTATCATACATTTCCCTCTATTGTACATTTTTCAATATACAGCACAGTTGCTTGCTTGTACCCTGCTTTATATCAAGAAAATAAAGACAAACATGTCCATTGTGACCTTAAACAGTAACAGCTCAACTGATGATGTTGGTGAGAAGATGCACCCAGTTGGCTGACCATATCACCAGTTCTGCTTTCTATTGCTTTGCTGGAGTTCCTCTTGCTGCTGCCTGCTCCGCTGTGAGAATCCGTGCAGAGAAGATTGTGACAAGGACAATATATTACTGACAAACCTTGAGAGAATGTTAGGAAACATCATTCCAGCTGTTAGAGTCAATGAGCAAAACTGTGAGTCTTGTCAAGTCCTTTTGCTATTTCACAGCATAAAACTGTCACCTCATTAATCAGAGGAGTGTGTTACCACGATGCTCCAGCGTGAACAGCATTCATCGCTGATCGCGTCAATTGCTTGGAATAAAACTACAATTTGAGAGTTCCCAATTCATGCATTTGGAATTTACAGTGAAATTTCTGTTTACTGCTGATGTACTTGATTAGTCCAACTGGTAAGGATTTCAATACATGTATTAGAAAGAATAATTAAGGGGCGGGTAACTAAGAAGCTTGTCAGGTAGGAGGTTGTTACAGGGGAAAAACTTCCATTTAATGCAGAACAGAGAATCTTTGCTGCAGCTATAAAGCGCTACTGACTTAGTTACGTGACTGGGATGTTTTGGAAATGTGATGGGACAGTGAAGGGGCGAAGTTCCCTTTCATTAGGTACATAACCCTGACAGATTTTCCCAAACAAGGATCTCTTTTCTTTCTGTGTCTGTTTCCTATGACTATTTTGATAATGTTACTATTATCTGTAAACCCTTCACAAGGTATAGGTGGATGTACAGGGTTTTTTTCAACCTTTCTCATTTTAATTCTGGAGAAAAGAGGCCGTATGGAAAGATGCATACTCATTAACTTAAGAACCAAAGGGAAGATTTGCTTACTCATTGCTTGAAGAATTACTGCCAATGTAGGTGAAAAACATAATGGTTGGGAGCATTTAAAATAATTTTTTCCCCTTTTTAAATACTAGAGTGACTTAAGAGTAAACACTGAGGAAAGAATTAAAATGTAGTATGAATATGATTTCTTGCTTTTTGATTAGTTTTTGGTTTTTCAACCCAAAATTCTTTGTCCATCCCTCAAGATAAAATAGATCGTGTAAGTATTGGGTTGCATCTCATTTCCCTTTAGCGTGAGGGAAGCGTAAGTCCTCCTTAGGAGTTTGTGAGTTCTCTGCAGATTAAGGAGAGGATCTAAATAAATAAAAATAATAAAAGGAGTCAAAGTGCACCCACTGAATTTGTCTGCATGGCAATTCATGGAATGCCTCGTGTTTGCTCTTCCCTCAATCCAAGCCCCTGCAAGCTGTTGTGGTTGCGTTCGTGCATCGTGAATGTGCCATGGTCCTCATTGAAACAAGCCTGTAATTTCGCAGTATGTGGGAGCGTAAGCTCTCGTCTGCCTCAAAAGCATTACACAGAAACAACATAATACAATTGTTCAAAGCACGTAGCATGCCACTTAAAAGTGCTAATAACCAGTGAAAGGGAGGTGACAAAGTACTGTGGCAATGCCTAGCATGCCAGTCTCGTAGACGAAGTTTGGAATGGCTCACGGGATAAACACTGGCTTTTGCAGTGCTGATAGATGACCTCCTGCTAGCTGTGGAGGGAGATCAAACCTCAGCTAGAGAGAACAGGGAAGCCCATTGTACCAAAAAGTCGATGAAAAAGAAATGTTTACAGGAAAGTAATCATTCAGATCCGCTCACTTCCAACATAATTGCAAAGCACTTTCACATTATGAAGAGCTGTAAAGCATGTGTTGAGGGGGAGCAAGCAGAGTGAAATGTACTGAAGTTAAGTATTCATCCCTTCCTTCCAATTATACAATAAAGCAAGCCAGAAGGTCAATTTTTAGTCTAGAAAGAGGACTTTTAGGTGGCTGTGGAGTACATTCAGTCTGAAGTTGACAGAGAGGGAAATAAGAGCTTACAGAGCTGAAGTGCATTGCCCAGCTGGGCTGGAGCACTAGGAGTCGTCAGCCGTCCACAGGTGCCAGAGGGAAAAGATTAAGGAAAGGTGGATATTGTCACCTCAGCTGCTCTTACTGTATGTTTTACAAGAACAAGTAAAGATCACATGCTACCTGTAACATTGCCCTTCTTTTGGAGAAGGTTGCTAACAGTAGGCAGGAGATCAATTTTATTCTTCCTCAGAGACTCTGACGTTGTTTTCTTTCACAGCTTTTGATCATGTTGTGCTAAAGTAATTCTTTGTCTGGTGCAACAGATGCCTTCATCATCATCCCTTTAAAGAGGAAAGAAGACCTCAAAGTTATATGTATTTAAACATGTCAGTTCTACATAAATGAAGCTTTGTTGTGTTAAGCCATAGTGAAGCCAGGAAGTTATTAACGATTTAGCATGTACTTACAGAAGCAAACAGAAAGTCATGCTTTGATCAAACCCAAGTAACGCAAAAGAATGGAGTGTTCTGCTCAATAAGTTAATGGACAAAAGTTAAAGACTTGACACTATAACTGGACTGAAGTTTCAGTACACTGGGAAGTTATTTTTGGAATTCAATGATAAAGCTCAAATACTTCCCCTATCAAATCACAAGAATTTGCATGCTTGTTCATTGAGGAAAGTGTTTTTAACTCAAGAGGCTGAAATTAAGGATTACTAAATCCTAAAACTGTTTAATTTGAATTAAATTCTATCAGCGCACACACCTCCCTATCCCTTTCTGCAGTTGTATCCTGAATAATGTTTAGACATTCAACTTTGGGAGTGGAGAAATGGTTTTAATTTGTGTTTGTGTGCCACCAGGCATAATGGAACCTTGATTTGTGACTGAGGACCGTATACAAGTAAAACATGGTAGGACATACACAGCAAGCCTTTAAACTTGGTTTATTAGTCTTCAGAAAACTGATAATAATCTTGAACAGCTGCTGTGTAGTTCAGGGTTTGCAAAGTGACTTGAGGTGTTCTGTTGAAAAGTGACATAAAAGTATTCCTTTCAATAATAAGGAACTGAGCTCGAAGCACTCTGTTTTGGAGATGGATTTGAAGCTGAAGCATGGAGTAGTGCAGGAAGAATGTTTACCACTGGAAGACTCCAGCCACTAGGACTCTCCTACACTATAACAACAATGAATGGAATATGAATAAATGCTCAGTTCTTGCCCAGCAAAACAAAACTTCTCTGTAAACTTGTGGTAGGGAGTGGAAACCAGTAGGAGCATGAGCATAGAATTGCAAAGATGTGATGCAGTGGGAGCCTGTCCTCTAGCAAAATGAAAAGTTTGTCGATAAACCAGCTACATTTACGTTTGCCTGCTTCCAAGGGTTCCTATGAACTATAATTTTTATAATTGCATATATAGAAGCTTCTCGTTCTCTTCTATGTGTGAAGAGTACATGTGGATGTAAGGCAGTAGAGAATATTTTATTTAAATTGGTATTCCAAGGTCTTCCTAAGGCTTTAGTTTCATTTTCATTTCTCTCCCTGTGGAAGCTCCTGAAGGAGGCATGACCATACACAAGAGCTGCAGCTCAGAGCAGCAAAGTGACCGCAGCTGATGGAGTGTGGTCCTGGGAGAGGAACATGCAGCCATGTGCGTGGCGTGAGGAGGAAATCTGCAGACTCTCTAAACGCCGCGCTGCAGGAGAGCTCTGGTTATTTGGCAGAGATTTCTTCCAGCATGGAGATGTGCTGTGGTCAGGAAATGCTTCTCAGACATATTAACTTGTAGCAAAGACGCGTAATATTAGTCCTCTATTGTTCTGTTAATGAACAGTCTCTGATAGAGATAGTGTTGCTGCTTCTGGGCCTTCTGTAATATTGAAGGGTAGATTTCTAGCTATAATTACATATGCGTTAGGCTTTCCTCCTTTCGGCAAATGCTATTAAGTTGTTCTGATAGAGAGACAAAATACAATATGAATCCAACAAAAATATAATTTTGATCACATTTTAATCCAGTGGTTTTAATTTTGTCAACATTTATAGGAGATGTCTGAGGCAGCGGAGGAGGATAATTGCTGGAGTAAAAGTTCTGTATCAGGAAAACATTTCCTACTGGTGGAGAATACGCTCTGGTCTCTATAAGGTTCCTTAGAATTTAAAACAGGAAATATCTTATGCGACCAGACAGATTGATTGCTCAAAGACGGGTAATCTGCAGCACCTAATTAGTCAATCAAGTCAAATTGTATTTAGCAAGCATGATACAATTACATTACAATGGAAACACAAAGGGAATTCAGTTTATATTACCCTACAGAAGGTCAGTGGCTCAGGAGAAAGATGGTGCTTTCTTTGGAAAATACGAGGTGGGAGTTCTCAAATAATTCCTTAGTATTGGCTGCATTAGTTAGCAAAAGCTCTGTTTTGTTGAACATCTTTTCTTTCCGTTCATAATTTCTTTAAATAGCGGACTAACATGTGAGAGAATAGTTTATCACTGCTCTGTCTACCTAAAGCTGGATAGAACCACTGGCAGCAAAGCAGAGGAAATGCCCCGTAAGCCATGGTGGTTGTGTGCTGTTAGTCATGCAGAGGACAGCCTGGGAGGCTCCTGTGTTGAAGATCAAGCAAAGATACCTGATTTGGTCCCCGTGCCCTGCTTGAACTCCAGTTCGAAAACGATTGTTTTCTGGCTTTGTAAATCCCCCCTGCGTTTTCAGACGGGCAGAGGTTTCTTCTTCCTACGCTGTTGTGCGTATGGCCATGCCTTTCTGGGACACCTCACCCCAGTGCTGGCCGTCCTTCCAGTAGCTGGTGGAGTGATGGCTTGCACGGTGCTACTCTTGCAATTAAAAAAGCTTCTCTAAGCTGGTACTGTGTTTTTTCTCCCTGTATGTTTCCCAAAATGGTTTGAACGAGTGGAGAGGAGTGGAGAAGGCAGGCAGGCATAATTTCATAAGTGCTTGAAACTTTTACAGACAAATGATTCTTATAATCTGTATTAATTAATCTCGTGATCAGCTGCAATATAGCGTGGAAATCTTGAAGCTAGAGTTGGTATAAATGGGTAAGATCCAAAGAGCTTTGCTTTATGTGTACACTGACACAGTAATATTGGTTCATTTTTCAAACTTCCTTGTGCAGAAATGTAGACACTTAGAGGACAATGCAAGGGCAATGTAGGGTTTTTTTCTTTTACTGTTCCTTTACAAACATTTATACGCAAGATCTGTTATTAAACATGCATGTGTTTGAGGAGGGGGAAACAGAATTACTGGTGTGCGAGGCAAAAATGTTATAGAAAGAAATCACTACGTGTATCACCTTCCTCTGTTAGAAAAGCATTTTAGTTTCCCATCTAAATATGGCAGCCTAGTGATATAACTTAATGTATAAATCATAGATGGCCTTTTTTTTCGTGCACCCCACCCAAATGCTTAAGTATTTAAAATATTCACCATGCAGGTTGGGTACTCAGAAGAATTAATCAAACTGTCAAGCTGTAGACCAGACGCTGCAGAGAATACACAGTGGTGTGTCATGGTTACTTAGCAACTATAGCTGAAGAGGTTAAGGTAGAAAATACTGTCATTTTCCTGTGTGCGAGATCTCCTCTTCCCCCCTCCTTTGTATACCTATTTTTCTCCCAACAGATAAAGTCTTTTGTATGTTTTAATGATCTTATGTTATAGCTTTCCAAAGAACCTACTATTTCCGTAGACCAATTTGAATTAAATGATGAATTCTGCGGATTTGAGTGTGGCTCATAACAAGAACATGAGGTGTTAACCTAGCGTGCGTGTGAAAGAAATTCCCGCTGTTGGATGGGAAGCTGTTTGATTTTTCTGTAATTTCTTTTTCCTTAAATATTGAGATTGGTGGGGGTAAGTGCCGTTTTGACTAAATCATCATTGAAACAACGTTCTACCATGGCGGCAATGGAAGTGGGAACTGTTTTGCACTCATATTACTGGTGGTGGTAATATTTATTGCCCTGATAAGGAAATTGAGTTTGCTTACTAGGAGGAAATAGATGACCTCTTATAGCTGCGCTCTGCTAGAAGATTTGCCTCTGGTAGTAGGTTAAAAATAATAGCAGACCTGAAAATTTTATGAAAGCTTCAGGGTAAGTGTTACTTTAACATCAGCAGCTATAACACAAACAAGCCTTAAATCCTGCAACTTATGAAATGATAATGAGAAAAGGATGCAGGATTTCTGTTGTGTTCGTGAAGGGCCCTTGTCTGAATACAGGAGTACGTCCGTCTGTCTGCAATAGACCCGATGGGAACCTCTGCGGAAGGAGTAGAGGGATTGCCGGGTGCTGAGCGTAGGCAGCGGGGCCATTCGATGTTGCTAATCTTTAGCACTTCGGTTCAGAATTATACAAATTGTTTATTGGTCTAGGGCTTAGGAGGCAAAGAAAATTGGGGTCCTTCTTTGCTACCTTCTCATTGCAGGCTGGCACTGCCCAGCCACTGTCATGAGCTGGAAGAGCCTTTGTCACACTACGCAGCAGTGATTGGGGGCTGAAACAGAATTGTCTGAAAGTACCCTATCTTCCCTCTTCTGGCAAGACAGCTGACGTTCTAGAGGTCTCTGAATGCATTGCAAAAAGAGCATCTTTTGTACAGATACAGGAAAAAGAAACCCGACATTGCTTTAATCTGTAGTCTCACAACTGAGCTGGGAAAGAAGTAGCCAGGAAGCCTGAACCTCCAGTTTGCCGTTCTCTGTGGAACAGACAAGTGGGGTCAGTTTGGGAATGGGAAGGTGGCTGGAGCACAGTTTTGAGCTGTTTTCTTGTGTCGGCTGTTAGTCTTGTGAATATCAGGGACGAGCAAGGCGTTGGTCATTTAGCTGTGAGCTCGGCAAGCTGGACCAGCAAGGCTGTCGAGCAGTTGTGCCAAGGATCCAGCCCTTGCTGCGGCAGGCACAGAGCGTGCTGGTATCACTGACCAGCATTCCAATTCTCCACGGCATTTACGAAATTTGGTTCACTACTTCTCTAAAATGTTGTTAACATGTGTTTCCAGGCCTCATTTTTGCTGCGATGACAATGCACGAGGAAAAGTGGCGCTTTGCATCCAGGTGTCACATGAGAAAGTGACAACACAGCATCTTCAGCGCCCCACTAACCTTTGATACGAGTCCCAGTCCACTTCTGTGCGTGCACCAGTGCTCGCTCACTGTTTCCACAGGATAAATACACCTCCTCACCCAGATGACATGACGCGCACATGTACTTACTGCATTTTGACTGCTACTTAGGGTTTAGGTTCGGAACATCAGCTTCTTGAAGAAGAGGAGTAGCATAAAACCTTTTCAAATAACACGTAGGAAACTCATGGCTTCTATAGCAGCACTGAGAGGCAGGTAAAAATGAATGTGCATGGAAATAAGTTGTCCCACTGCAATCAGTGTGACCACAGAGATGCTTAAAGACACAGTTAAGTAAACTGTTAGAGATGAATCAGTGAAGAGGAAATCGAGCCCCTTAAGGACACAGGGCCTGATTTTGGTTTCCAGAAACAGTGTGAGCAAACAGTGCAATCAATGCATTCTATAAATATGCCTTAATTTGAGCGCAGTTCTATTTTCTCTCCATTTGTCTTGAAAAAGAAAAGGGGAAAAAAGAAAAAAACAGCATTTAAAATTATAATTTAATAATTCTGAAATATTTGAGCTATTACAGTTTAAAGTATGGTCTGATTTGATTGCCAGACATATCCAGTCCTTTCGAATACTGATCCTAATGGAAATGGTAGTTATGCTACAGTGGCCTTTCTGGGGACAAGAAATAAGGTGTGTGTGCTGCATTCAGAAGCTCTAAGGTATATAAAGGAAATGGCTGTAAATGTTGGGATATTTGGCATTTAAGGGGAAAATGGGAACATGTGAGATCTGGACAGCTACATTGTTTGTAGGCTTTTATTTTTTTGATAGTAATTTGCTAAGGTGCCGACAATGTGCCCAAGCTCTACTTTAGACATAGATAGCAAGACTAAATATGATAGCCTAAATATGGCTTTGCTTTATTTATTATTTGCAGGATTTTTATATCCTAGTGTTAGATCTTGTGGTACCATTGATTTTTATAGGTTGTGTAATTTAACTGTGTATTGATTCATTGGCTTTCTGGAAGTCTACATCTGTTTCTGTAAGCACCCAGCTCTGGGGTGGGGGTGTGTGAGAGAGATGAGGAGTAACTGAAATCCAGCTCTGTTCTTGCCAAAGTTTATTCACCAGTTTCTCTTCCACCCCCATCCTTGCTGGTTTATGTGTTGCATTTAGTTCTTTTTAGTAGCTAATGATGATGCTTGCTTTATTGTTAGTTCTTTCACTGCATCAATCTGGATAAAACTGAACCAGAGTGAGTAAGTTGTGGTAAGGAGCTGTGATCATCAGGTTCCTTTTGTTTCTCTTGCGCTCGCACTTCGAGGAAAGTGTTCTTTTGTGCCAGTATTATATGAGTGCTGGCGAGAATCCACATACTCGCAAAATTTGGGCAAGAAATCCTGAACAGCTGGCTACTGATGTCATCGTCCCTACAGGCAGTAGTTTGATTCCTGTATAGCCCATGGTGATAGGTGGGCTTGTGCCTGGTAGGAGCCTTGCCAATACATAGTTTTGTTGTCTGGTGCCTTAAAGAGCTGATCCCCAGTGAGCCACCCAGGACCCCTCCTGATTTCTCCACTGCACTGGAAGCAGATGAACAGTGGAGGAGGTCTCAGCCCAATCCTGCAAGCTTTGTGGCACTTCAGGAACTGACAGTCTTGTGCAATTCTTGGAGTATCAAATGCAAGTCAGTGAAGCTTTTGGGTCTCTGCCTGCCTAAATTCAGAGCCACTGGGTTGGTTTTTATAATTTCATAGCACCTCTGAAGTGCTTTTTCCTTGTGTGACATCCAATTAGACCACACGTTGCCAGAGGCAAGAAGTTTACCTCAAAACTCCAAAGACAGCAGCTGATGCTACTGAGCATGATGCTATTTTGCAATTGGAAAGAACCAGGAGTGGTGAAGACTGGGCAGGCATACGCAGAGCAGCGTAGAGCTGCTGTGCAGAATGGGGCAGTGGGGATGCTCTTCATCGCCGGGCAGCGAGGCAGGTGCAGCACCCTTCTAGAAGCCTGGGTGAAGCTGAGGACTTTGCACGCTTCCTTGCTCACGTGAAGAGAGTGCGGAGGAGGTTCTCCGACCCTCTTCAGCACTGCTCAGCATTGCAGAAGAACAGTTTCTAGCCTCTAGTGTATGAGGCTGTGCACAAACTGCATGGCGTATGACTCAAGGGCTGGCACGTTTGTCTGGCCATGATGTTGGGTGGCTGGTACCTCATAACGGTACAACACTTCAGAGTAACCTTGCGATGAAAGCAAAGTGCAAGATGGAGTTTTCTTGTTTCTTACTGGTGCAATCTTTATTCGCAGGCTGAAAGAGGCTTACTGGGTTACAACTAAAATGTATCACTTCTCGGCAGTAAACTCTTAACTGTTAAAAACAAGTATAAAAAACATTTGGATGAATTCAGGTCATTTCTCGGAGCAAAATTACTTCATTTTTCAGTGGTGTTCTAGCAATTCACTTTTAAACAAAAAAAGTTAACTTTATGAGAATGATAAAAGAATTAGACTAAATTATGAACATTTTTTTAAAGGTGATAAAAGATTTGAGCACAGAAGAGAACATTCTCAAGTGTTTAGTGGCTCAAGATCAAGCCTTGTCCATGTCTTTGGGTTCATTGTTTAGTGACCGCAGATCAATTCCCCGTCATCTTTCCCTTGCCCNTCCTGCCTGTCATGGCTTGTGGTTATGGGTCATATAGGAAAATGCTGTATATAAAAATAAGAAACTGCTCTCATGGAAAAAAATATCCATGCAAACTGATTACTTGTGAAAGATGAAACTGGGGCATTCTAAAATCTTCCACTTTGCAGTGAAAATCAAGTCAGAAGGAAGGAGGAAAACCATTTGTAGAAGAGTAAGTAATCCTTTAAATAACAGCATATTCAGCTGGCACAAGGAAACAACAAAATTGTTGTCGTTTCAACATTTGTTGCATAATCATCAAACTGTTTGTTTTAACTTCATATTTGGGTAAACTTTGTTGAATTTCCTGATCTTGTTTAGTCTGATTCTTCTCTCCTTTTCATATTAGCACAGTTCCACTCTTTTAAAGGCAATAGGAGCCACGTAGGCTTTCTGAAGTAAAACAGCATGTGAAAGTGAAATTAAGTGTTAAAATGTTTTTCCCAGGTGGCACTTTTTGGCAGCGTGTCTGTTTAGATGCCGTCTCATTTAGAGGAGGGAACTTCAGATTAACAAACTGGCCATTGCTGTCTTTTTGGAAGAGTATGAATATTAGCCCATTGTTTGAATAATTATAGTGATTCCTTTAGCAATACTTAATCTAGTGAACTAAGATTCCCCCCACCCGCCCCCTTCCGNNNCGCCCCCTTCCGCCTCCTTTATGGTGCCGATACACACGCTGCCACCCCTGTTGTGTCCTGGGCAACATGTAATTACTTACAGCAGTGAGTAGCCAGCTAAATGTGTAGGAGCTTGTTCTCTCGGGTACTGTGTAACCTGTAGGATGGATGATTACTAGATGATTACTATGTTTTACAAAAGGAAGACTGACTTCAACGAGTTTTAAAATATGCTTTTAAGATTAAGCATATGTTTTAAACGCTTTCTCCACTTGAGGTCTTGACAGTTTACCTAGCGTGGGGAACGCCACAGTTATATATTCATATAGCACTTAGCATAACGGTTTGCCCATCCAGTAATATAAATAATACATTAGAATCTCACTGGGTGATCTCATGAAAGTAATTAGACAGTGCCATGATTTTAGATAGTATCATCTAAATACCAGCTTAGCATTACCTTTAAGAAATCTGAGTACCTCTCAAAAGTTTTGAAAAAATTTGCAATGCAAATGTCATCTGTTGTCAGCAGCCATTAAGAGAGAATTTACTCTGGTGGAATAATTAAGTGGTATAAGGACATTATGTTATAAGCCTGACGAAGAAATTGCATCCCATTGTGGGCCTATTTTTTCTTATTTATCGATATTTTTTTTATTATTAAAAAAACAAGCACTGCTTGCACTCAATTTACAAAAGATTATCGTGGAATGTTTATATCCTCTGAAGACTTTCTGACAAGACAAGTGAAAGAAAATCATTGTTTAAGCATTTCCTGACTGTTAAATGGTTTGGAGGTGTTATTATTGATGTGAATTTTATTGGAGCTATTTTCCCAAACAAGTTCTCAGTGGCAGTCCACTAGCGTGCAGTTAATTCATTAGAACAGGAAGAACTTGAGTTAAATGCATTATAGATGAACTGTTTGTACGTAATAAGGTCAACTCATACAGAGCAAATACTCTCCCAGTTATTAGCATTTGTTACAGGATCTTAGCAACATGTCATTTTGTTTTACCTGAGTTCGAGACAATTTCTGCATAGCTGTTTACTTCCCATTACAGAACCTGTTTAAATCTGCAGATGATGCTGTGCATAAAATTCTCTGCTAAATAAAAGTGTAGAATCAAGTGTTAGATCCACAAAGAGGTTTATATTCCATTAAAAGATTGATACTATAAAGGCAGTGTTGTAGATGAGCATCTACCTTTACATCAAGTTTTAAGCTTCAAGTTTCCACATCCTTTTTCTTTCAAAAAACATAACTGAAATGGAGATGAAAGAAGGATAATCCTAACACGGGCTGTGATCTCCAACTTCCTATATGACATTTTCTTTTAGTGGCATTAGCTGGATTCTCAGTATCTCTGTATTTCCTTCTCCAAGTTTCCTGGTAAAATATGAAAGGTGTTTGTCATAGTTTCAGCTGAGATAGAGTTAATTTTCTTTCTAGAGGTTGCTGTGTTTTCACATTTGGTATGAGAGGAATGTCAATAATGCATATTGGGTTAGTTTGGTTAAGTGATGTTTATACTAGTCAAGGGCTTTTATCAGCTTGCCATAGAAGCTGGGAAGAAGCATAGAGAGAACAGTGGAATGGCCAGTGGAATATTCTGTATCACAGACGCCATGCTCAGATATAAATGGGGGTGGGGGGGAAAGAGGAATCTGCGGTCTCTGCTCAGGCTGGGCAACCAGTTCCCCGGGGCAGAGTGACTTAGGTCTTGTATATTTTTACCATAATTATTATTGTTGTTATTTTCCTTTTCCATTATTTTTTTATTAAACTGTCTATCTCAATCCATGAGCTGGGGTTTTTTTCCCCACCTCTCCCCTCCTTTTCTCCCTCTTCTCCCTGCCCTTCTGTGGGCAGAAGGGGGAATGAGCAGGAGGCCCTGTGGTCCGAGGTGCTGGCTGGGCTTAGACCACGACAGTGTTCAGTACTTCCTATAGGAACAGTCCGAATGGCCTTGCACAGTCTCCCAAGGAACACCTCTGACCCCGTATAGCCATGACCTCAACTGGTGTAAATGGGCAAAACTCCTTTCGCTTCAGCGAAGCTGTGCTGATTTAGATAGTCTGACCTGTTAGAATGTACTGTACAGGATGCAATTAGGAGGAGAATTGGATCTCCAGTGCTAGGAATAGTGCCTTCTGTATTGTACTGGCAGGAACAGTACGTTTAATTGGCTAGTTTGTAAAGGACTTGAAGAAGGTGAAGCGTTAGAGCAGTGCTAAAGGTCAGCCTGCTGTTTTCCACATCTAATCTCCCTTGGGAGAAGAACCAGAGGAACAGGAAGACGGGAAATTTGAAAAGATAAACTGTGAGTAGCAGAAATGATTGTGTTTGGGCTCCTCGGTGCACTGCTTGTATGTCTCTGGTTAAATCCATAGCCATGGTGTTGAGTGACAAGGATCACTCTGGAATCACATGAATAACTGGGTTTGGTTCCAAACCAAGCCTTACAGCTACTACCATTCCGAGTGTCCCGCTTCCCTTCGTTCTTGTGATTTGTAAACTTCTACTGACTGTCCAGTTCTAGCTAGTTCTGGGAATGCCAGTTGCCATAGGGAATATATGGAGAGAGCAGTTAGGTGGGTTTTGTCCAGATTTTTTTTCTGGACAGGATAGCAACCAGTTACTGTAATTGACTTACACTCTGGATGTGCAAAAATTATTTCTTTAGTGGCATGGGACTGGCCATATGGCACTATCAAGTCTGGTAGTACTTTAATTTAATAACCTTTCCAATAGTGGCTACCACTAACAATTATGTTGCAAAGTGATTTTGTGCACTTTTTAATTAAGACCTGCTTGGAGAAAAAATCCTAATCCATTAGAGGTCGATTTATGCCTTGAAGCAAGGTCAATTTTTCTTTTCTTTTCTTAAATCTGTGCAAAGGTAGAATTTCCTCATTGTGCATATGTTAAGTAGCTTGGTATTGCTTTTTTATCCTGTTTAGAATTTTGATATCTGATTAGTGCTTCTCAGCAAATAGCACATGGCGTGACAGGACATTTCCTAGATTTTATAAGTTTTTTTTGTTTCTGGTCCACTGATTTCCCTGGCTCTTGAATAATGAGAACTGGAAATGGAACTGTCTGATCTACCATTTTCTTATAAATTTTAACTCAGTGTCTCTTTTATACATATATTTACACACATAAATACATGTAAAATCTATATAGAAAGGTCCCAGCGTCTGCAACTCTTTTCATTGGTGATCCTAATGTAGTCATCAATTTGCTGGTAAGGAGAAATCTCATGTAGTTTAATAAATAAGTTGTAAACCTGTAGCCATCCCTGAACTTGCAAAAATATGAACACCATAGTTGACAACTACAACAGGTTAGCTCTGGGTCTTTAATTGCTTAAAGCATACTGTGGTGAAGAAACCAGGAGGCCTTTCTTGTGCTGTGTTTTCCAGTATGGTGTTTTTGGAATTCCTCAGCAGTGCTTTCTGGCCCTTAGAGGTGCCCAGTCATGTATAATGTGCTACAGCGGAGGTAGCTGCTAAACTAACCCTGATAATCCGGGCCCTTAGAGACTGCTGCTGTGCTAGTGAGGCATGGATTAATTCCCTATCAGGCTCTGCTTCCACAAATGCTGCCAAGGTAAAAGTCATGTCCAATTACCACAGCCGTACCAAGTACAAAAGCCAAAGAGTAAAAAAGTACTTTTAAAGATGGAGCCTTGATAGGCTGAAGAAAATTATGGATGTATATAAACTCAGCTTAAATTTACTATAGCCCACTTAGTACATGCATTACTACATTACTTGAGCTGTTGGCCAATTTGTCACTATAGAGCCTGTTGTTTTATTGTTGATTTAACAGCAGAAGCTTGTGATTTTTGTCGCTTCAGCCTCTCGTTTGACAGGGCATTTGCACAAGTGTGGCAGATCCATCTACAATAAAATGGGACTACAGAAGGGATTTCCTCAAAGTGGAAGAACATGAAATAGAGTGACCTAATCCCAGCAGTCTGTGCTTGGGGAAAACAAACTTTCAGTTGTGACTCAAAATGAAAGCATTTTTTCAAGTAGTTCCCACTTTGCAAGGTTTTGTGCCCTGAGAATGCAGGTCCAAACAGTCCAGATGTAACTGGAACAACAGACACTTTGCAGATCAGATGTGCTAAAATGAAGAGGTTTAGCACCCTGAACCCATTCATACACTGGTAGCTCTAATAGTCTGTGTGTTTTACAGCTGTGAAATATTGCAAGATCCTGATGAGAAGCCGATGCAAAATGGCCAAATTCCTGTCAGTGATCACAATGTGCACAGATCAGCACGTTGGACTGAGATTCTCATTTTCTAAATGTGGACTGAGATTCAGATTTTCCTGCAAAGGTTTAAGTATAGGCGTTGCACAGCTAAGCTGTGTGCTGTAACAGTTGTTTGGTTGAAAGAGCTGTGAGCCAGCAGAGGTTATACCACCTAGTCTGAATTCCAGTGTGTATGCAGACCATATAGATTTATGCAGTTATGTGTTGTGAGACCAGTAAATTGGAAGGGCTAGTACTAAAAATGATGGGCATAGAAAAAAGTAGAGGATGGAAAAAAAGCAAGAATATTTCCTCAAGGATAAAATCCTTTGAATCGGGCTAATTTCAGCCCTAGGAGAGTCATATGGGTGTAGAAAACTGAGCAGAAATTTATGGTTTAAAGTGCCTGTTGAAGAGAAGAGCAAAATTTGTTCAACCTCTGAATGCTCTGACTTTGAGTAAGCATCTATGTGCCTGCAGACCGGCAAATACCCATCTCTGAAGAGTTAATGTTGTATACCCTTCAGGGAGCGCAGTCACAGCTGGTGGGGGGCTTTGCTGAAATAAAAAGCCTCTGGCAACTTCCTGCTCTGCAGGCTGCAATGTTCTTCAGAGCAGAGCAAGCTTGAAAAAAATGTATGAAAAAGTAGCAGTTGGTTTGCAAAGACAGATAAAGTTGTTGCTCAGAAAGGGAGCTGCTATTTTCTGTCCAGCTTCTCCAACTGCTAGTCTATCATTCATATTCACTACTTCTCACATAACGATATTGTATTCTCTGAAGGTTGTGATTTTTTTTTCTGCTTTAGCTCTCAAAGTTCAAGTTGCTCTTCTGGAACTTGCATTTAACCTTTAAGAAACAAGCTGAAGTCTCTGTCTGTGACCTTGAAGGATGGGGGCAGAGAGGGTAAGAAATATCACTGTGTCTCACTAAAGACACCTTTAGAAATATCTACCAAGGCATTTCATCTAAAATGGGAGAAAAGGACACTTAATGTAAGTGACAGGATCTGTAGAGGGGCAAAAAGAAAATCTTGCCACAGTGACTAAAAGTCATATCTAGGACAATGGATGACAGACACATGAGCTGTCATTTGTCAGGGGAGCCCATTCCTGAAAAAGATGCCAGAGAAATGGAGAGGTGAGTAATGCAGGTATGGAAGAGATTGGAACCCAGTTTATGAAGCAAGATGATTTTTTCATAATAGATGTAAAGCTTATCAGTCTTCAGATTTCAAGTGATAAGGCTAAGAGGAAATGCTGCTTTTCTTCTCATTCCTTTTTTCCTGCCTTTCCTTTTCTGTTGATCATTCAGTGCTGTGGCACCAATAGAGAACGTTGCATCCACTTTTGAAACATCCAGCTCACTACTGGAGGCAAATACTGGCTGTGATGCAGACTGTTTGTGTGCTCTAAAGCAGGAAAGTAGGTAGGTCTTCTGTAGTGCCCAACCTCTGCAACTGAGTAGTATTTGGTGGGAGAGAGAACTGGCCAGAAATCATCAATCTTTAGCATTGTTAATCTGATAGTAACCTTAAAACAGATCTTATCCATTCTAAGTTGGAGCAGCTGATAGTAATTTTTGTCTCTTTAAGTTGTTTAGGAATTGGGAAGTACAGTCCTGACTTTACAGGTGGGGAATGGAGGTACAAACCCCACAGGCTGTGACTTGTGCAGCGTCAGAGGGAAAACCTGTGGCAGAGCAGGATGCTGTCCCTTGGGCCGAGGACTTGAGCGCTACCTGCCGAGGTCACGCTGCTCAGCCTCCTGTGAAAGCGGTGGTCCCCAGGCGCTGGAGGCCCTGGAAGTTCACTCATCCTGTCAAAAGCTGCAGTTCTCACCCAAATCTGTTTCCTCTCCACCTGTCACGTTGTCATTCTGCTCAGCTCAGGATGGAGCCAATGCAATCCGCTTGGTTCAGTCAGGGAGTTTGGCACAAATCCATTGATGACGCTCCCGTGTTGTATCATCCCTCAAGAGGCTACAGAGTGGGTGCAATCACAGGATAATTTAAGTTGGTGGAGACCTCGGGGGTCAGATCTGGTTAAGCACAGATCCATCACATCTGTCATGCACCTCCTGACAGTGTCTGCATGAAGATTTTATTTTTGTGATATCTGCTCTCTACTGCAGTTCCAGCAAAAGAGTTACCTGCTTCTCTGTCATAAATACACTGCACCTCTTTGTAGATCTATAATTGAGTTAGGAAGGTTACCATAGCAACCGCTGCGATTAATTAAAGTACTTGGGCATGGTAAGTTTATAGATGCAGAAAACATTTTCATGTATAAATAGTGCAATCTGTTTACGCTCGAAGGATTTGCCCCTTCCCTCTTTTTCTCTTCCAATCTCAGCTGAGAAATTGGGCTTTTTTTTTTCTTTTGGGGATTGATAAATCATTGTGTTATTCTCCATAAATGGTGTAAATAAGTCTTTGCAGTTAATGTCCACTGAAGACCCCCTGAACGCTAAGTGAGGAGCGTAGCACTGGGGTCTTAGGGGCGTGAGCCCGTTCGGCGAGGGCAGCAAACTGCTCCTGCCCTCTGGTAGTACCATTCTTCTGTCTTACCAGTCTGCACTTCCACTCTAACCAAGTAAGCCTCCAGGTAGCCTCTTGTCAGCCTGTTCCCTGCCCTGCCACAAGCTGAATGTGACCTTGGGCCAGACAGTAGTGACGGTGCTGTGCTCCTAGCTCGCTCAGCTCCTCTCCGCACGGAACGAGGGACAGCCAAGCCACCAGTCCCTCAGCAGCAGACTGGTCACCTCGAAACACGGGACGCTGGGGTTGTGTAAGTTCTGCATCTTTTAGGGGCTGTTGCCAACAACTGGAAGATTCATTCTCTAAAATTTAGAAGAAAAAGAGGGGGGCACTCTAATGAACAAGGCCTGCTAGTGAGTCATCTCTTCTGATCCCTGTTTTTTGGAGGGAGGGGAAGCTCTCCTTCTCTTTACTTGCCTACTGGTGGGGGTTACTTTTTGCCAGCTGTAAGCGTTGCACACAACGCCACGTGTGGCAGCGTGGTGCGTGAGCACAGCAGGAACTGTGGACAAGGTGAAGGTGACGCTCCCAGGGAGAGTCACTGGTAGCCATGGGGAGCTGCAGGTTTCATGGGTGATAACGAAAGGAAACAGAAAGACCAGAAAATAGAAGGCTTTTTTTCCGGGGCTTGTTAAATTGCTTGGTCCTGTATAAGCTTTTTTCTGTATTTCTGCTCCCAGGTCTATCAAGAGGAGAGCTGACGATTGGCTTGCTTTGTAGGATGATGTTGTTAATAGTTACTAATCCCCTTCCCCCCCAACAAAATTTACATATCAGCACTGTTTATACAGAAGCACCACTTCTATTTAATGCAGGATCTGATTCTTTACTGCCCAACAACTTCTGCTGTCGTAGACAGCTGGACGGTTTTAGATGGAAGTCACTGCCTAATGAACAGGGGCTCGAGTCCTTTTTATTTTCACTCTGCATTACTGTCAAAATTTAAGAAGTACCAGGCATCAGGGAATTAATTCTCTGCTACTGTGTTTTTTATGTAAAGGCACACCTGGAATCTGAAGGCAGCAGCGCCGATAATGGAAATAACACAAGCACGTGACCTTGTCTGGGCAGATACCTGCTTTTAGGTATTTATTATGTACTCCATGTGACAAAGGAGGAGAACTATATACAGCATGACAAGGCATTTCGCCTGTACCTTTCACTTAGAGCTGAAAATGAAACATGTGAGTCTTAGTAGTACCCCCTCTCAAAGCACTGAAATTTACTTCCTTTATTCCCTTTCAATGACATGTTGGTCCTGCTGGTCTTTTCTCAGAACGGCAACTGTTGGCTCTGCTGGACTGAGGAGAAACTTTCCCGTGCAGGTTATCTGTGGTCTGGTATGTGTATTCTTCTGCACTAGAGACAGAGCTGAGAGGCTTTCTGGGAACTTGCTTATACCTGCTTTCTGAAGTACTTGGAACCAGTCACGAGATCGACAGTAAACAAGATATAGCAAGGAACTGGTCTATATTTAAGTTACTAAGATGAATCTGTACTATTTGACTGAAATAGAGGAGCCCTATCGATGAGGGATGGTATAACTGAGAGCCCCACGGAACATTTTAATTCAGTATTTTAATCAAATCTTCCTGGTCAATAGAATTGCCTTTGTCAACTGTTTGCCAAATCCAAGGAACAAAGGCAGAATTGCTACTGGAAAGTTGAGCCGTGCGCAGTCAGCACTGTAATTATGTTCAAACACCATCAACTTCCAGTTTCTCTCTCTGCTGCTGGAAGTTTGTTCATCAGAGTCATTATCAAAGCACCGAACATAAATAAGCTTAGTGAAATGCTTTCCGAATCTAATGTAACAAATCGTTGGTATCACATGAACAGCTGCTCGTTTGCCGACTGAGCTTCCCCGGTGACGACGCGAGGTGGTGGCAGCTGCGGACGTAGATGGTGGGTGGTGGGAAGCCCAGGGCACGCAGCGGTCGCTGGCCGGTCGGGTTGGCCCCGCTCCCCCGGCACACACAGGTTGTGCAGGGTGTGCGCCCCCAACGCCAGACCCTGCGGCAACGCCTCCACGAAACCAGTCACGCTCTGCAGGTGTAGCGGGTAGTACGGTATCGGTGTTCAGTCCTTCCTGTACGAGGTGGAAACTCGTATGACCATGCAACGCAGCAGCTCTCGCCATGGCTTTTCTGCTCAGGGATCTGCCGTTGTATTGCAAAGAACCATGTGCGGGACCTAGATGCCATAATGGTAGAACGATAGATCTCAAATACCGGGGCAGTTTGTGGTTTTATGACGCAGTAAAACCCTCCTTAGGCGTGACGAGCGCAGACTGACAAGGGACAGTTTTATCTGTATCTCATTAAAGGGTAAGTGCCATGTTGGACAAGCACATTAGAAGAAAAAATCATCTCCAAGAAGACAGAAGAGCTCCAGAAGCAAGATGAGAATAAAAGACAAATGTTAGTTAATGGCCGAGGAATAAATTCAGGCTGGTCAAATGTATAATGGAGGGATGATTTTGGGGCATGTTTTGTGTTTCTTGAAATTACTTGTCACTCCTTCTTTAATGCTGGAATCTTTAGGTGTGACTCGGATGCTGTTAGGGCTGTCCCCAATAGTGACAATTTCTAGTTGTCCTATTAGAAATTCCTGAATTAAAGCTGCTGCTGCCATATATGTGTTGTGTTCTTAGTGTAATCTTTTGCATGCCTATCTGTTCATCTTCATAGATTGGAAAAGTGCAGATTTCACTTTCTAAGCACTATTCCAGTTCTTCCTATTATTTAGTAATGTTATCATCATGTAGTCAAATGCACTGGGGATTTCTAAATGGTGTGTAAAATGAACATCTGTTCATTGGCAGGATTGGCACATCTGGATCCATTAATTTTTCATTATTTCCCAGTGTTGGAGGTCAGATGTTCACAATGTGGTGAAGTACAAGATTTTCCACTGGTGTGTTTAGTGTCTCTGAAGCAGATAATTCTACTTACAAAAATATTTTAAAAATTCCGAAGGGTAAGAGCTTGCTATAAAGATTCATTTTTCTAGTTATCCTTTTTTTTTTTTTTTTTAATCAGATGAAGAACTTATCCAAATAGTGATCCATTTATGATTTGTAACAGTTGTGGCAACTGGATTCTTTTTAACTATTATCTCTACTGCTTCCTCAATGGGTATACTGAGGTTTGCAGTACCAGTCTTCTCTGCTTCTGTACTTCACCTCCTTTCTGTTTTAATCAGGGGAAATCACTTGCTTGTTAGCATCCAGACTAGTTTGGAAGTAGAACAGCAAGGCATAGGTTAAGTATATTACATATGCAAAGCTAGTAGCCTGTAAAGTTAACTCCTTCTTTCTCTTTTTGTCTACTGTGCTAACCAGTTGTTACCTTTATTTGATAACAAGTGGTAGGTGCCCTGATACCATAAATACAGGGACTTTGAAGAGTTCTCTCAGGGTAGAACTATGCTCATGTAGTAACGAATGATCAATAAACCTTGTAGTTATGCACCTCGCTCCTCAGTTTCAGTGCTTTGATTTAAGGAGCCTTCCAATATCACAGGAATTAGCACTCATCTCAGCAGTCTTTTATCATCCCCTGCCATGGACACGGTGCTATATTGTGGAGTTGTTAAAGGGTGGATTGGTCTCTCCTGGTGCACATATGCAAAGAAAATGTCACACAAAGGTCACTCAGCATCAGGCTGCTTCACTAAAATGTATGTTGAATTTCAATGGGGTACCTTGTTGAAAAAAAAAATCAAGGAAGAAAGAAAGAAAAAAAAAGTTCCCGTTAATTTTCTTGGCAGTTGCTGCATGTTGAGGAGCATCGCCTCAGGCTGGCCTCGGTGTCTGGACTATGAATAGGAAGGTAGACTGCGAAGTTGAACATGTTCCTAGATTGTTGATTCATTTCACCTAGAAGAAAACACAAGGACAGGAAAGGAACAAAGATAGAAGGGACCCATCTGACTCCCTCTAGGACAGTGGGCAAAGTTTTTATCTGAATTTAATGGGAGGAGGGCAGATAGGCTCTCTAAAATAGAGGGGAAATCCTTTATGTGTTCATTTCCAGGTGCTACCTCCTTTAGCCTTTTAGTTAGCGCCATCAACTGAACTTTCTTTTCTGATTTTCTTTTCCCAATTTAAGGCTGAAAGGATTGATCTAGGACTGTTTGGGGGCAGGCTTTAGATTTGGATACTTCATACCCAAATCAGGAACGCCTGGTCTGGCATCTAAAGCCAGGTCTTACTTGGCTTCATACGTTAGGTACTGGTGACATACTGCGTTATGTTGGCCTGTGCTTGTGAAAATCCAAACTGGGATTTCCAGCTCTGTTACACATAGTTGCTTTGGGTAGCAGCAATGTGTCATTGATTGTCTGCAAGTTCACTGTCAGTCCAGCTCCCTACGGAAACCAGAGCAAAAATACTTTGCCATTCAGAGGCGGTGTTTCCGGGGGAGGATTTTTACCATATATCTCTAAGAGCCTAGAGGTTGAAACGGAGATTTGGTCTCCTACAGCTGTTAATCTGGCACTTGACATTTAATGACAAGCTTGGTCCTGTGTCAGAGAAGTGAATTTATTATGTCTTCTTGGCAACTTCTCACGCCACTCTTCTCCATTTCCCCTTTATCCCAGCCTGTCTGCCAGATGCCAGCCTAACGCAGCGGTAACAATCCCTGCTGGTGAGACTTGAAGTGATAAATATTTCTAAGAGCAGAAGTGCTGCTTTCCTGTACTTGTGTCTGAACAGGAGCACTCTGTCTTGTTCCAGGTCCCAGAGATTTTCTTTGTTCCTTTGGATTTGGAATAGTCAGAAATAGTTCTCCTGCCTTCTGCCCCACACCTCAGCCCAACTTTTGGTTGCAAGTCTAACGTAATGGGTGTTCGTAGGCTGTTTCTGAGTAGCTGTGAGAGGCAGAATTTAGGAAGTGACACTGCAAGCGTGTTGGCATTAAGCTTTCGATCTCTGCGAAGGCGCAGAAGCAACAGCCATTTGGAGAACTGAGGAGGCTGTGCATTGCTGCCTGTGCTCAGGTTTCAGTTCCTGAACAGCAGGAGGAAGTTTGCTTATCACAAATGTTCAGTTCACACCAGACTTGTGTTATTTCTGCTGGGAAATCTAAGAGGTGAACTGAGCCAGTGTTTCCACAGCGTAGCAACGTGATGAGACTAAATGGCAGAACACTCGCACTGTTGAATATTTAAATGGGTGGCAACTACTTGTTACTTTGGGAAAAGGAAAAAAAAAATCCCTCAACATGTTTTATGTTGCTTTTCCTCATGACTGTGAAACAAACTAATCAGTGGGCAGCATACAGCAACCCAGAGCACAAAAACAATTTGGCCAGGGGCTCTTTGTAGGATTATTTTGCGTGTTAGTCACCAGCTAAAATCTCGTCCGGTTGCTGATGTATATAAGCTGTCATAGGTGATTGGTGGCTTGCGGTAAATAAATTGGTGGGAGATGGGTCTCGATGCCTTTTTCTTTGAACAGATCTGTCCACTTCATTGACAGTCACTGAAACAGGGCTCACATGCAGTCAGGAGTTCATTGTCTTTTCTTTAACTTGACCCAAGTCCATCTCCCCCAGGATCAGGAGTTTAGCACATGCCACTGAAGTTATTCTAAATTTCTCTGCCATTCCTAGTCCTTGACTGTCCTTTCTGAGTTCTTTCAACACGTAACCTTCTCAATGACATATTAAGTGTATTACAGTGTTCTTGTTTTCTCCATTTAACATGTGGCCTATGGACTTGAGCTGAAACTCATGTCTTTGGGTGAAGCCACTTTCCTATTTGGTAGGAGGGGCGGTGATTTTAATAACCACTGAATTAATTCGTTAAAATAGAAAATTTTAATACAATTTACACATTTTAAACTTTACGCACTTAAAGTTGCAAAGGAAAATGCAGCAAACTTTGGGACTATGAAACTATGGCATCTGCTCAACAGTTGCGAGTTGTGTTTGTAGGTGGCTTGAGGGAATCCTGTTTGATTTGTCGTGGCATCCATAATGCGTTTTACAGTGCCAAAGGTCCTTGCAAATACAGACCCAAAGTGTGCGTGGATGTGCTCAAATGCACTCACAGGGAGAAGAGAATTCAGGTTTAAACAATAATCAGCAGCCACCTTAAAGACAACAGCAGAAATAAGCAGATGCAGTTTGTTACTCTTGCCGTGCTGACAAGAGACCCGTGGAATGCTGTGGGCAAAGACAGCAGCGAGCGCACTGCTGCCAGCTGTTCTGCGTCTTGAGGGAATGTGTTGATTCACTGAGTTGACTCAGCTTAAGCCATTCTGCGGTATATATGATTTTTTTCCTCAGATCCAGGCACTTAATGACCGCGTTGAAGGTTATGTTCTTGGTATTGTGTGCATTCTGTAACGTCGTAGCACTTTCCTATGCAGGGAAATAACTCTGAACCTTCATCCCCCTTTTTCCGTGTGTTCAGCCACCGTACAGTTCAGAAAAGGGAAGAGATCTGAGCAACAGTGGCATTTGGAGAACGTCCACAGGCAAATGAGAGGTGCTGGAACATTAGGACGCTGACAAATTATGATTGAAAGAACATTTTTATCTCATGGATAGATGACGTAAGGTGTGGGGCTTGATGTCTCAGGCTCCAGGTGCCGGGTCGGTCACACAGAGTGACGTGTATAGTATATTCATTCAGATATCAAGGTCACCCGACCAGAAGAAAGGTTATAACCTGTAACCTCTGCTGTCTACTTCGGCGTTGATTGTATTAGCGCTCGTTTCCTGTTCTCTCTCTGTGGTCTGTCTGCTGCTGGTTCTAGTAGCTCAGCCCAAGTGTGATATTCCTTCTTGAAATTGCTCCAAGTGAGAGAAAAAAGATCTACCCGTATATAGATACCATTGTAAGCGTTACTGCCTTAGCTAAACTTAGCTTCCCTAGTTATAAAACACTGTAGTTCCTTAGAGGTTAATCTCTAACAAAAGAGACGATGGCTCACCTCGGCTATTACTGCAATAGACGGAGGACTTGTCCTCAAATGAGACTTCTCAAGTTTTTGTCATTTCTGTTAAAAATACCATCTTTAACTTCCGAGTAGCCTGTTTTCTAAAGTTCTGCTGCTTTTTTCACCTCCTGCAAAACCAGGTAGACTAGTATGCGCTTTAGAAGAAAAATTTCATGTGCTTTTGGGGTGGGAAGCATACAGATAGGCATCTGAATTTGAGTCACTGATATTTTTCAGGATTGTACTTGTGATTGTAGATTGAAAGACTTTTCTTTGTGTGTAGCATACTATTAAATAATATGCACATTAATTATAGTACATATGATGGTGCTAACACACTGACATTGTTGAAGTTAATGACCCAAGTCATTACCATTTAACATACCTTTTGAAATTCACTCAGTTGGATTAATTGCGCTATTGGAAAATGCTGAGTCCATTGGTTCCAGAGGTCTTGCAGCAGAGTTTTAACTGGGACTGAAATGATGAACAGCACCTGCTGAGAAGCCTGGAATTTGCTAGGGCCTTATCTGATTTTTTCCTGTATCTTTTGTAGTTGGCAACTACACTGTGTACTTAAGAGACACTTCTAAAAATGGTCAGAAGTAAGATACTGTGTATTTTTTTTTTGCCATAAATTTAGTAGGGATTTTGTTTGTGGCTCTTCTTTTTCTTTTTTCTCAAGAAGCATACATACTTCCCCCTACCCCCTGGAATGGTGGGCTTTTTAATTTGTTTTTTCCAAGGGATGGGACTCAGAAAGGGGTTCTGTTGCTAGTTGTAGCAGGTACTTCCCATGTGACCTTTGGCAAGTCATTTTGATATCTTCCAGTTTGAGATCACTGTCAGTAAAAACATACGTAGTAACTAGCTGTCTAAAATATTTAAATGATCCTTGATATGACCTAGTCTGAGCATCTCTAAATGCCTTGTATCATTTAAAGTGTTTACCTTGGAAGCTCACCCGTGATGCTCCTGTTTTGCACAGCTAATGAAAGGCCGTGCAACTTGCTTAGGAGTTAATAAAACAACCATAAGACAAGAGGGAACGAGGACATGAAAATAGATTATCCAGGTCTCAAATTAGCACTTTAACTGTTGGATCATTCATCTGGTGGCCCTACTTTCCTGGCTAGCAAAGTTCAATTAACTAATATTTGTGATGTGCTTATGATAGGGTGTAATAGAAGTTCAGAAATAGGAAGTCTACTTAATATGCCAGCAGAGAGTGAACTATGTGCAGCCCTGTGCTAATAAACTGTGCCCAGAATTCACAAGAAGCCCCCGTAGTAATTTAATTAATGTGTTCCATGCATAGTGCATCAAAGAGACAAAGGGTACTTTACGTCTTTCTTAATCTAAGGAGAAAATGGTGAGAAAAGGTCCTAGTGCAATTAACAACGCTAACATATTGTAAGCCTCTCTCTCTCTCTTTTTTTTTTTTTTTTTTAAATACTTGTCCTAAATTCCTTGCTGTGGTGCTCAGTGTTTGGGTTCAGTAATCAGGGGACCAGCTTCCTTTACAGAAAGACCGAAGATTTGGAGTCTCAGATTTGTCATTGTGGTGCAATCTTTTCCCCTGAGGTGAGCTACATACTAAATAATGCGGGGTTTTCAATTTATTTATTTTCTCTCAATGAAATCAGAACTTTGCCATAATCAGGACCCATAAAAGCTCAGGGCTTCACAGTCCCTCTGGAAATGAAATTTTATGCATGAACAATTGAGAGGTGGGAAGTGCCCCTGTTTGTTCATGCACCTGAAAGGAAACTTCTGGTCCAGGTTGAAAAGTTACAGAAAGGAAAAAAAAATTTAGTCTGTTTGTGTTCATCTAGATTTCAGAAAATAAAAGCTGACAGATTCAGTGCAGTATGTAGTTTAACCTTCTCCCCAAACCTGAAGATTTCTATTAATGAAATTACTATGTACTAATCAATATATTGAATATAGTTTTATTTCTTGCACAAAGTTAAACATTGACTATTGCAAGTAAATTTGAGTATTATAAGGTCTATGTTTCATCAGCATCCTTGGTTAATTGCTGAGTTTGGTGTGGGGATTTTTGTGTTTTGGGGTTTTTTTTTCTTTTTTTTTTTTTTTTTAAACCCTGTTGAACGAACCATTGAAATTATACCTGTAGGAATATGACACACTTTAGTTTTTGCATGTTAATGGTGTTTTGTCTGCAGGGAAATTCTGAGTATGAGCAGCAGATAGTATTGTCTTTAGGTCATCTGCGCCCCCAGGAACTGCAGAGGGCTCAGGAGCTGCTAAAAGCAGCTGATGACAGACAGACCCTATCCCTAGTAAGTGATATTTTGCACCTGGTGTCCTTAGTGTGCAAAGCTTTTCCAATGACTGTTGCTCTCACTGTGTCCCAGACCTCAGAGAGCAGGAGGTAAGAGGAGGAAAACAGACAAGAACCAGGATTTAGGAGACCATCATTTTGGTCCTCTGTTATGAATTTCTTCATCTGCTCGTAGCAAGGCTGCATTGTATCTCTGATTCGTGTCTCCCTCCATTTAAACGGGTACAAGAAAGCTTGTTTTCTGTCCTCGCTGGGTTCAGAGTTGTTTTGGCCCCTGAGATGAAGCGCAGAAGGTGGCAGTGCCCACTGAGACGGAGCATCCTCCCCCCTCGGGACACAGGGGGGCAGTGCTCTTTGTGGGGAGCTTCTTGCAGAATTGGGCCTTTGCGCTGTGGAAAAGAAATGGCATGTCGTTATGTACAGAAGCCATCTCACTGCGATCTTTAGGGGCCTATAGTCGGGTAAACATTGCTCTCTGAAAGGACTAGCTATGCAATCTTAAACAAGAAATCTTAAAAGAAAAGAAAAAAAAAAAGTGGAACTCAGGTTGGGGAGAGAGAAGGTGACAAAAGGCAACTATAAATACAGTGTGGAGAGATTTTGATTTGTCTGCCATAGGGCAGATTGGAATTAGAGCAGAAGCAAAATTACTTGCCCAACATTATTCATTTGATTTACAATTTTTCTACTTACTGACAAGGAAGCAGTTGTGGTCTGGGTGCAAAGCACCTGGAAGGTCATTCCCCCTCTCCCCTTTGGCATCCTGTCCCGAATTGGGTGGTTGACACTCAACTCTTTTTAAAGGTGAAAATGGGCAGAAAATTCTCAGCCCTGCTGTCCTTAGTTCCTGCAGGTGAGCACGTTGGCGTACAAAGCTTCCCCAATGGCTGTCAAGCCATCTGGCATATATGGATACCAGCTAACACCCAGTGCAAGGACAGGTCTGCATTCTTGGCAGAACTGCAGTAAAGTATGACTTCAGGTAAACAAAAGACATTTAAGCTGGTAATGATGTCCCTGTTTTTCTCTAACCCCACTTAACAACAAAGGTTCGCCATTAATTGATCATTTGAATTAAAAGTCTTGATAGCATTTTAATGTAAATTAGCAATTGCCCCTACAATGATGGAATATGATGTCTAGGAGCAGAGTAATATCAGATTAATTTGTAGTTTATGTGTGCCTTGGATGTAGCACACAGATTATAAATACAACACTAAACGCCCTCAGTGAAGCTCCTAGTTGTGTTTACCAACATGAAATAAAAAGAGGGATCGGTTGACGATCATAAGTATGTCTCAATAGATCAGAAATATACTCAAAAGAAGACAATTAAGTAAATATGTTGCTGAGGCTTGTCCTTTGAGGTATGTGCATATTTTTAGGATTCTAGCAGAGGTTTTCTTCGAAAAGGAAAATACCCTGGAGAAATAGCGCCAAGATGTTATTAATGTGAAGAAAAGAGGCAGACCTTTGCTGTCGTAGTGCTTTTGATCAGCTAAATGATTTGGTATTTATGTGGCATCACCTGTATGCATCATGCAACTTGGAAGACAGAACCCTGGGTCTGAGACACTTACAGACTTGAGAGCCTCCTGTTGGCCTTTCTTTTTCCTTCCTCTTCCTTTTTTTATGCTTTCTATCTGCAGTGAATTTACCTCAGGAAATAATTTCACCCACGCTCCCTTGGTCAAGTTGCAGCTACTTAAAATGCTGAAATACCTGAGGCACCAGATAAGAACAGCAAAAGCTGTTAAAGTCAGGTCTTAAAGAGGCTCTACCTGCACGCTTCCAGTTCCTCACCACTTCCAGTTCCTCACCGCATGCCTCTGGCTGATGAAAAAGCGGAGATGCGCTTTTCTGGCACTGTGCTAAACTGAGGTGTCTGGCCAGTGCAGCAGATGTTTGTGCTCAAACATCCACCTGGTCGCTGTTCAATTTTCAAACCAAATTTTGACAAGAGGCCTCCAAAGCACTCAACCTGCTTGGTTGAATGTAAAGTTCCATTAAAGACCTCTGTTTGGTTCTGAGTGTGAAAATTAACATGTTTAAACTCTGTTGATTGCCTTTAATTTCTACAGCGATGTACCACTTTAAGCCAGCAGAGTATCTCTTTTCCTTGAGGACTCTGTTTCAGTAGCCTGTAATATTAACAATTAATGCTCAGATTTCTAGGATGGGTTTACTCTAATTTTAATAAAAGGCCTCGAAGGAAGGGTCGGTGAACTGTAAGAAATCAATCTTTCATAAGCAGTCTTTGGTTCTCATTGAAATATTTATGAATGATAAAGCTATCTTGACAAGGCAAAGTTCAGCACAGAGGCCACTTGTGACAACATGACGAGGTTTCAGAACAGACAATGTGTGTAATTAAAGCAAGAACGCAGGTTGAAAGCAGAAGGAGATGTGTCCATTTCATTACGTAAGTCTTGAAGGAGCAGTAATCTGGTGTGACCGCGTCTTGCTAGAGGCTCTTCTCGAGTTAAGTCTAATAAAGGCTTCCCAGAGAACATAACTATGAGCAAGTGAATAAAAACTATTCATTTAAACTCTTCCCTAGTATTTCTTAGCTTGATGGATGAGCAGAAAAGTTCTGAAGTAATTAATGCATTTAACCTAATGTAAGCTTTGCATGAAAGGAGGGATGTATGGTTATTCTTTTATATATATGTGACACAAGGTAAAATAACAGTCGGGGATTGTTGAACTTTTGTGATGTAGGAAAATGGTCCCTCTTTTAGAATAAAGTTACTCGAGTCACTCACATGTTCTGTAGCTGAACTGTCATTAGAAATAATGTATTTTGAGTCCCAATTCCTGTGAATTTTCTTCACGTGGCTCTTATAGATTTGTCCAGCTGTGTAAATGTGCATAATGGGGTAGGTCAACAATTCTTCCCATTCCAGGCCACAATCACTTAGGCTGTGAAGCATGGTATTAAATGTATTTTGTCTTGTAAAAAGTAAGAAAAATATGGTTAATAGCGTTAAAATCTCCTCTCAATTTAAAAATGTTTTTTTCATCTACTGAGTTCCATAGATTAAATACAAACTGTATAGGGTTTTCAGCTTAAACAGTGGAAAATGTTTGCAAGGCAAGTAAATATGTAAAAGTCAGCTACACTTAGCTACTTACTGGGAAAACCAATTTGATTCTGTAGCATGATTACTGGACGTTGAGCTCTCTGAAAATCTCTTTTCTTGTTTGACATTTTACACAAGGTTCTCTTCCTTTTCCTGTGAAATTCTGTTCCGATGTAAAGCGAGATGTTAGACTGTAAGAGTAGCCATGTCTCAGCTCTGGAATTTTCCCTGCTCGCGCTTGCAGCGGGCATTAATATGTCTGGGTGGCATCGGGGTGCCGCTCTTGAGGTCAGAGAGGGAAGGAAAGTTTGAGAAAGACCTACTGTGTGTTACGTATCTGGAGCTGCCCCAGTTGTGATCTTAAAGCGTCCTTAGCAGCAGATAGATGGGCAGAGCGTTTGCATTGCCTACCCCAAGTATTTTTGGCACATTAACTTTCATTTGTGATGGGATTTTACATCTGATTTAACATCTAATTTATGGGTAAAATCCCTGGGAAAGTGCTTGTCATTTTAAAAAAAATGCAATCCCATGCCTTTGTCAGCTCCTCCCGGAGATGGTATGTCTTGACATAGGAGCTTGTTTTTTCCTCTTTATTAGGCAATGGAGTGAAATGGTACTATGAATATACTTTACTGTTTAGTGTTTAGACATTACTGTTTCTGTTACAAGGGAGGGCGCCAACGGTGTATCTCAGACATTTAAGGGTATTTGTCAGGGAGGACGGATAACTGACAAGATTGGGTAATACATAAAGGAAGTTCCGACCCTGTTTTGTCTTTAGGTTAACATCTCTTCCACAAGGCAGGGCACTGCTCTACTTTGTAATTCTTTACGGTGTCGCTATAGCTTTTTGCTTTTTATTTTCCTAGTTCAATCCTGTCCTTTAACCGAAAGGAAGCTCCCCTTCTACTTTCTCTGCTCCCTCCCCTCTGCACATCTTCACCTGCTCAGACATTCCCTGCAGCTCTGCTCTTCCCTGCTCTCTCCCGTCCCTCCCTGCCCCCAGCTGAATTGATTGTTCCTCTCTCACAAGCATTGTGGGAAGCACAGCTTTGATCCAGGTATAAACTATAGTGTTATTGATCACAGCAATTATCTTGGCAACTGAAAAACTTCACCGAAGTGAGCTTGCTTATCATGGAGTGGTTTTATTTCAGCGTTCCCAAGATTCATCTGTTCATCAGAAGTTAATAAGATATACATTATTTTTACTTTTTTAATTTTACCACTGAGTTTATATAAAACTAGTGTTTCCAGAGCAGCTTTTACGTTACAAAAATGATGTATGATTACGCTTTGAATTTCTTAAGAGTTTCCCTCCTACCCTTTCTCCTTCCCTCACTCCCTCTTAATAATATGCTCTTGGCACCAGAAGATACCACCTAATCTTGCTGTCAGGAGGGGCTGGTGCAAGCTGTTAAGTCGCAATGGCTTCCCGCGCTGCCGCTTGCAAGCTGACTGCCAGTAGGGAGGCACAGCCATGTCTTCCACCAGTTAGAAATGGGAGCTGAAAATGCATCAGTATAAAGCACAGCAAAAGTGGGACTGAACCGTTCGTTTTGAGTGGAGTCATTTGGTGCTTTGAGGGTCACGTTTATTTTCTGGAGCTAGAAGACAGAAACTGTTTCTGCATGCCCTGCCCCTGTAAATTCCACTTCACGTTAGTAAGATTTTTAAAATCCTTCCTAGTAGATGGACTCTGTTGGTTCCCTGTGTGTCACACAGCAGCCAGCCAGCGTCCGCATGGTACAAAACCTGGAGAGGGGTTCGGTCTACAGAGCACAACCCCGGATTTCAGCTTTGGCTTTCTGGTTGCTGAAGGAGAGGTGAAGGCATAATGGAAAGTGTCAGTAGAGGAACGCGTATCTGCAATGGCAAGACCTTACTCTTTATTGCTTACTTGAATGACATTATCCACAAAGGCTGCTGAAATCAATGCATAAAGGGGGGAAGGAGAACGCTAGCTAAATTGCATTATAAAACACAATCTACATCACAACAGGAATACGTTAATTTAGAGTAAAATTAACAACTTTCTGCTAACAGAATAATAAATATTTTTAAAGGTTTATCATTTTAAAAAAAAGAATAAAGGAGAAGCTCTAATTGTGTTTGCTAATTCACAGCCTTACCACTATTGTAAGAAAAACTAAATGTTAACAAAGCAGTAATCTGCCTTGTATTCTTGGAAACTAACACAAACGCTGGTTATCCGTTGCCATTATTTCAGCAGATCCCATCTTAATTACAAGGAGGAATACAGAGAATAAGAGAGTCATTGCGGATTAGGCAATACTATTGCTTCCCTAGGCTTCTTAATGTTGGTTCTTTCTGGGGCTTGTTCTGTCCTGTCCTTCTCACCTTCATGGGAGGGTGAAGGTACCACTAGGGCTGTCGGGTCTCAGCTCACACCCTACATTTGACCTGGCTTCACAGGCTTGTCGGGTAGCAAGGAGGTTTCTCCAAATCTAAGTATTATTTTAGTATAACTTACATTATTGCTTGCTTCATCTTTTTTTTTTTTTTTTTAATGATTGTAGTTGTAGTGCAGAGTTTATCTATAAAGGAGTTATCTCATGGTTTTAAGAGACAATTGTTTTCATTTTCTGGTAAGTTCTAGTCAGCGTGTGTCTCCAAATGTCTGCCCAGAATTCTGTCCTTGCTGTAATATTTAACATAGTGACCCGAAGAATGACCAAATGCTGCCATCTTGGCAAAAATGGTGACAGTGTTTTCCTTGACTTTTGATGATAGCAAAATGGTATTTTAGGGTAAATTAGAGATCACAATCCCTTGTCTGGCCAGTTGCAGACAGTGTCACGTGGTAATTCTGCACCCAAATACGGTTCTGTAAGTTCTCTGTCCGTTTTCAGAACAGTGTGTCTGTCTGATGCCCTTGCCCTCGCCATGCCCCAAGGCATAATGAAGGGGCCAGTGTCCTACGCCAGTGTCTCTCAACACGAAATAAGAACGAGCCATTGCAGAACATTCTTGACACACCACCTTATGACTCAGAAATGAATCAGTTGGGTTGTTCTGCCTTTCGCTCTGCCTGTCTGAAGGAACCGTGTTCCTCACTTACCCCGTTAGACGCTGTCATAATCCTCATACTACTGGGCTGCCTGCCAGTTCATTTTTAAAGTGTACTGCTCCTGACTTGTGTGTTCATCTTACTTGTAACATGATTGATTTCAGTCATTGGGCCAGAAATGCCCTTCCAAATTGTCACTGCTTAAGGGCACCGCTCAGGGAAAATACAGACACAAATCATCCCCCAAAATAAAAAGGTCAACTAGTATTGAATTAGTTCATTTACAGAACTCTGTGGAATTAGCAATGTACTCTTAAATTGCTTCTTGATTGAGGACTTTTGCCTCATTAATCCTAAACAACCTATGAACACCGTTAAAGTCTAACAGAATGCCGAGTGAGACTTCAGAGACCGCGCACACTGCAGAAGGCAACAGCCACTTGGTACTGCTGAGCTACACCAGCACCAGCAGAGTCTGTCGCAGCCAGCCCTTTGGGGCTGGGATGAGAACGCCTCCCCTACTTTTGCCGTGATAAAGACTCAGAAGCTCAAGTGAGAGACTTTAGGACTATAGGTAAACCTACAGGTTTTCCAAGTGTTGCCCAGTTCAGAATTGCTGCCAGCTTAATTGCAGTATTATTTGATTTCTCCGTGTTGTTTATGAATATATTCCTCCTCTCCCTCCCCTTCCACTCCCCTCACCTTCCTCACCTCTTTCAAAGAAGAGAGGTCTGTCCTGGGTGCCCAGATATCACCAGCTCAGTCAAACATCGCACCTCGGTTTGCACATAGAAACAGCAAATTAACTGTATGATATTATTACTCTAATCTTTGTCTTTCCTCACCCATCTTCGTAGATGCTGTTTGTGCCTCTGACCTAGAGCTGCCTGTGTAAATTAGACTGTAAACTCTCCAGCGCTGGGAGCAGGGGCTTTTTTTAAACTGCTCTGTAAAATACCTCAGCAAATTTCTGGTGCCATTATGAATAATAATCAGGATAATGAGGCAATTTCCCTTGTTATTGACAGAGAAAAAAATCCTGAAAGTACTGGGAAGGATGGAGGGAGTTATTAGCTTCCACTTGCAACATACCCACAGTCAGCAGGAGCGTTCACTTGGCTTGTCAGTAGGCAAGGAAGGGCCCTGTCTTATTCCATTTGTTTCCCACCTCCCACGTTTCCGTGGCACCAGCGCGGCCGAGTGGATTGCTTCTCTGTATGTCTGCACAGGTGACACCCTCTCCCTTTTTTTTTATTACTGTCAAAAGACATTTTCAGCCCTGCAGGGGACAGACAGCATTACTGTCTGGTCTCATGTTGAGTTATTAATTTAACCAAAAATTTCAATTTCAGGTAGCCTGAGGTTAGTCTTCTGCATTGGCAGCCCCTCATCATTCCAGTGGTGTCCCTAGTAATAACCTTTGCCTGCCTCATTACCTTTTTGCATGCATAATAGCACCGTGTACTGTGGGATTAAAATAAGCATGGATAAAAATGGTGCATGGTTGTCTGGCTATTTTATAATGGTTTCTTCACCTGTTCAGAAAAAATGGCAGTCTATTCAGCATATACCTTATTCTTCAAGGAGTATTGCAGGGAAAAGGCACTTTTTAAAGACCAACATCTGGTTTTTTGTACACATCTGTAATCTCTGTAAACTGTACTGCAGGGTTTTAATGAGGCTTCTGTTTGCAAAGATCTTTCTCCAAGGGTATTCGATGGCAGAGAGTATTAAAAAGAAAAAGTAATTAGTGAAGGACAAAATGCAGGGAAAAAAATCGCAGCACCTTTTCCCAAGTCAAATTTTAATTGAATTTGTATGCAGCAAAACTGTTAAGTTCTGTTCCCCCGTAAATGTTAAGTACAGAGGTTTCACCACTCTATTATAGCCCCATAAATTAGTTTGATCATAATGCATGCTTTAAAGAACTGTTGCCTCAAAAAGTTTGTAAATCAAGCCTAAGCTTAATGTACTTTTTCTTCCCTTGAATTTTAATATTATTGGTGTTTTCATAAAACCAGGATCCCTGTTGCTTGTTTCCTACTCAGTCTCCGTTCCCTGAATCTGACACTTTTGTAGATGGCTGTGAGAAGCAGACGATCTTGATAATGAGTAGTAAATAATTGCTAGATGCAGGCAAGCTTCTAAGAAGCAAACCCAACTGTTTCCAGGTAATGAGAGGGGAAAACGTATCTGTATGTATATGAAATGGGGATAAAGAAATTGAGGGTCCTACTTTCAAAAGTGTTGATCACCCACAAATGGTGTGACATTTTTCAGAAGGCCTCAGCTTCTAATTAGCACCTTTAAAAAGTCAGATTTTTCCAAAAGACATGTGCATCCCAGCAACTCCCATTACTCATAAAAGTGATAATAATTCTTAATATATTTTTCACTTATGTGTGTCTCATTGGTAAGACTCGGATGCGGTGCTTTTGGAAGGGATGTAATACGGACCTCGTGGGGTGTTGGGGAAGCTGTATATTTCCATGCAGGAGGAAGTTAGCGTGGTTTTCCGGTGTGTTTGCATTGCTTCTAGTTGTGAGTTGCTTCAGGAGCCGCACTTGGCTTTGATGACGCGACAGGATAAAATAAAGGGAGTTACAGGAGTCTAGTTGTGACTCCTTTAACGAGAAAAATGTTTGTGTGGGGAAGGGAGTGCTGGGGAAAAAGTGTAAAATGCTTTTATGTTTTTACTTTGTTTTAAGGGAGTGTGACCCCTCTGGATGCATCAACAGTAAACAGAAAAGCCTGAGCATGTGCAGTTCTTGAAAGCAGTTTGCTTTGGGGGAGAGGGTAAAATCTGAGCAGAGCTGGTCAAGGAAGATAATGCCTGGCCAGTCACGGCACTGGAGGTAACAGGAGGGAAGTAATGTATGGCGATGAGACTGAAAACGCTGTGTCCCAGTGGGCTTCTCTTTGGAGAACATCTCTGTCTGCGCTAGGGAAATACGCTGGCCGTATGTATAAAAGATAAGGACAGACAGTGCAAGGAATCTGACTATCCCAAATATCGTAGATTTGAGAATTGATTTCATCTTCCTATTCCCAGGTCTGTAACTTCAGCATAAAACCATCCTTCTCGGGAGTTACATAGCCGTTGTAATATATATCTCCATCTTTATGGGCTTTATATATCATGTTATATAGAATCATGATTTTTCCATTCATATTTTATTTAAATGATAATTTTCTTTTTATATTTTTACTTCATTACAAGAAGCATGATATAAAATGACATTTTCACTTTTACTTCTCCTTTCAATAATGGATGTCCTCACTTTTGTAGCAACAGACCCCAATCTTTATGCAAATATTATTCAGACATAGTAAAAACAACAGTGAAGACAGAAGCGACAGCCCTGAAATACGCACAAATGTGTCTAAGTAGAATGGTGTCTTATTTCATAATAGATTTTCAAATGTTATCTTCAACTCATTCAATATCAGAGAAGCTGAAGTGGTTTCCTTGGTTTTAAAGGTTAGTTCTTCAGTAGTGAGGGACTGCCAGAGTCGAGCAGCACAGGCAGCTTCTACCCAAAGCAAAAGTATTGAGGAGTTTGAACTGCTTTTGCCAACAGCATGTTGGGTCTCTTCCTTTTTACTTTGAGGAGAAGAGCAACTGCTTTGGTCCTTCTTGCAGAGCATAATAAATAAGACAGAATCAGGTGTCTGCTGAGTCCGTTCATATGGCTTCATCTTTAGAAAGTCTTATGGCACAACCAAATGAAAAGGTGAGGACGAGGTGGTGGCACACAGGAGAGGTCCTGGGCTTGTTCGGCCTCAATTTTCTAAATGGCCTTTTTTTTTTTTTTTTTAAACCGTGTTTGCAATTGTCGTGTCTGTGTGCAACACAAATGCCAGCTGCTGAGACAGAAGTTCTATTGCTCCACCAGAATCAGGGGAAAAGGGAGCTGAGCGACAGCACAGAGGGCAAACACACAGCGGAGAAACATGGCAAGTGTGGTCAGCAGAGGAAGCTGAAGAGCTGGCAGGAAAGATGTAGTGGACAATCATAGATTTAGGTGTTCTGTGCATCTGTCTTCAGTCCTTCAGTTTCTTTTCCACTCTGGCTAAGAATTTTTGACTCCAGCCTTGCAACCTCCAGCGCCGGTACATGGAGATCTCTGAGGGGACTGTATTTATTGAGTTGAAAATGGGTGAAAGGAAAAATCCGCTTAAGTATCTTTATTTTTCTTTTTGAATTTTGATTTTACCCTACCGTTGATTTAGGCACCTGCATTGGAAACTTGCCATAACCAACCATCAATAGTTACTTTAAAGCAGATGCACATCATGTTTTATAGAAATATTTGGTTTCGCTACATTCATTACCTTCAAAACTAAACTAGTTGCAAAGACTGAGTTTTCTTGCTACTTTGGAGTACAGTGCTAGTTCTCACAGTCACCAGAGGCAGCTTGCTGGCATGGGGAATGATGGTTTTAAGGCTACCGAGGGTACTTCCTTTTGCTGTTGTGATGGTAGAGGTGCTCCCAGCCCCGCTGCTTTTGCTGGTTTGCTGGAAAGTGATGAATAATCAAATGGGTCATTTCTGCTCAATTGCTCTAATTTATTGTCCCACTGAATCCAGATTTTCTGAATGTTAATGAAAAAATACCTATCAGATCAGCTCATGCCGTTCTATTTTATGACCTTATTAAATCTTACACTTTCTTATCATGCAGTGACAATTACCAGCGCATAGGACAGAGCTCCTTCTCCGCATCAGCCCTGGCGTGTACACTCTCTCTTGTCACCAGCCCAGGCTGAGTGATTTAGTCCAAACGAGCAGCCCTGAGAGAGATTTTTACACTCTTGACAGGATTATATAACAAGAGAAAGGCCATTAACAAATACAAAGGAATAAGCAGGAGGGAGAAGGCAGGTGAAGAATGGGGAAGTAAATCTTTAGATCTGTCACTTCATAATAAAATAACCTTTGTGTTAAGATTTAATGAGCTGGTTATCCCACTAAAGTGAGAGGAAAATACTGTCATCCTGCGTATCCCAGGGATTTTTGGCACAAGACGTATCTGCTTACGAAGGCGAGACCGGCGGGGTGGTGTGTGTGTGTACACAGACACACCCGGGGCAGTCTCTCGCCTTGTTAGGGTGATGTTTCTGCCTCTAAAATCTGCCCAGTGCAGAACTGTCTGCGTCCGCAGGCAGAACCGAACTTACGCTCTCTACAGTGCTACAGTGAGACTAAAAGTCTTCACTAAATGACAAGGGTTTATTTTTATATACTCCCAGAAAGGCAATGTTACCTTTTTCCATCAAGAGAATTTCTTAGCTCTTGCGTTGATTTCAGTCGTTACTCTTCAGCTACCCTTCTCATTAATTCTGAAGAAAAATTACCCTTGTAGCAGGGATGATTAAGAACTAAGAGCCCTCATTCACAGCAAAGTATGCTTTACTACTGGCTGATTCAAAACAAAACACTTCTAGTATTTCTGGTATAAGGAACTGAACTTTTAAAGGAGCCTACTTAGAAGCTTATTTTGAACTCTGGATTCATCGGCAGGCATTTTTAAGAGCTAATGATTTATTCATATATAAAGTAGCCATGCTAGTAATGCGCTTTGCCTATTACAATACATAACTCCCTGCCACACTACAGAGGCAGCTGTCATGTGGTCCTATCTTACAAATGCAATCACAAAACACTGTCTTAGCCATATTGTTTCTGTCAGCTGCCTTAGCCCTGTAAGGAAAATAACGCAGGGTTTTTACAGTGTGCCTGGCATAGCGGTGTTGGTAAATAGAAGCTTAATAATTGTGTTACAGGTACAGATCCAACCCCTGAGGTACTAGCCACTCTGTAAGGAAGATTGCCTGTGCTCTGAAGACTTAAAATACTAAGTGAGAATATGTTGGGTTTGTCTTTTGGAAGGTGAAGTTGGAATTATTGCTGTTACTCGGTTTAGAGAGAGAAATCTGAGAACCCCAAAATCAGATAAGTGACCTCACACACAAAACGTGGGCCAGAACCACACCCAGCTGCCCAGGGTTCTGGCTGAGCGTGTTCATGTTGTTTTTCTCTTCTTTTCCAGTGGGTTTTACTGCTTTAGGCAAGGTCATTCTGCTTCTCTAGACTAGCAGGATGACACCGTCCTGCCAGGGAGTTGGGCACTCTGCAGCCAGTGGAGAAGCGCTGGTGGTTCCGCAGTTCTGCACCAGGGCAGGCAGGGGAGAGCGCAGCAGTTCAAGGCGCTGGAGATCGGCCCTGTGTGTCCCTCCTCTTTGATCTGCCAGATACTACAGGGGCAGCTTGAAGCGGGGTGGGGAGGCCATGGAGGAGGAGTGCTGTTTTCTTTATATTATCAATCACGTATGTTGAAATCAAGGGCAGGAGTCAAAGAGCTCATTGCAGCAGAGTTCGTGCTTCGTCATGTAGTACTTTTCCCTTTGAGAGAACGGAGGATCTTGATCAAACGCCAACCAATTCGTTGACTGTTTCAGCATGCCTTTTGGTGTCAGAGTAGGACTTGCCCGTGTGGCGGTGCCGGGGCTGCCTCTTTTATAAAGTCAGTCTCATTTTCTAACACTTGGGAGAGATTCTCCCACAATGGAAAAACAAAATGAAATTACTTGAGGGCAGATAGTTTCTATGCCACATGAAGTGTGAAGTTGATTGTCACAATTCCTTGCCAGCAGATCCTTTCTTTAGAGGTGAAAGCCCAGTGACAGGACTTCACAGCCCTCTGACAGCGCTCCTGCGTTTCCGGGAGGGTAGTGCTTCCAAGCATTATGAAACTTTTAATTAAAACAGGTAAAAGTCTGTAGTAATATTTTCTTTCTTTCCTGTTGAGGGAAGAAACGCGGCATTACAGACGCGGCTTCAGCCGTGGGAAGCGCTAGGATGTCAAATTGCTGGGAAAGGTGGCAGCAGCAGTGACTGGGTCCCATAGGGCTGGGTGGGTGGTTTTTCTTTCCTAGCGAAGCTTTCTGCAGGGCTGCAGGCACTGACCACTGCTTGGGGTCTGAATCTGCTGGTGGCTGCTGTTGTTTAGTAAATAAAGCTGACAGGGAAAAACCCAAGCAAACAAACAAAAACAAAACAAGGGAAAATAGCCTTGAAGTTGTGGTAAATACTGGAATACTAACTACGTCAAATCAAACTGGTATCTCGCAAGTAGAAGAGGGGAAAAAAATGCAGTAAAGCACAAACCTCCTTCGCAGAGGGACAGATTGGGATTCATTCAGTTTCGTTTAAATTAGTCTGTGGTGTTTGGAACCAGGAGTAGCTCTCTCCAGTGTTGCCTCCTGTCACAACAGAAGGGTTTGAGGATTTGAGTAAGCAACCAAATGGCCTTAAAACAAAACAAAAAATAAACACATGCAGGGAGAGAATCCATTTCTCTCCTTATCTTTTCTGCATCTACCAAGCAAAGCCATCCCTCCCACCACGTATTCTGTGTTAGCTCCATTAACAGCTGTTGGGAACATACTGTCACCAAATCTTCTGGTCTATACAGCAGGGCCCTGGGGACATTTGATGGCACCGAACAAGTCTGTGTGACCTGTTCAAGTGACAAGCCATGACTGGAGCTGTGAAGGTAGCTCATTGCTTCGTTATTCCTCACAGATTCTGTGATTATTCCTTCTGAAGTGTGTGACGATCGAGCAGGGCTGCAAATGAGACAAGGGTACGCACTGAATGTTGAGCTGAAGCTCGTTAGTACTCTTTTGGTGAGCTATCACACATCAAATGACCATATGTTTATTTTACTACGTATTTGCTTCACAAAAAGCCTTTGGTCTATAGGAGGATGTTAAAAGTTACAGGAAATGACATAATTTTGCAATTACATTAAACTTCATAATACTACAATAATTAAGTCGCCGGTAAATTTTGGGGACTGAACAGCTGCTGTCTTTTTTGACTTTCAGGGTGGTGTCAGTTGTGAATTCTTGCTGGTATATTTAGTCTTGAAGTAGAAGAAAAGTCTTTTGAAGTGATACTTTGTTAAATGCAAGCTTTTAGAATTGTTTGAAAATTGAATCCATTTTACATAATAATTCCTGATATATTTAAAAATAGGTAAGTTTTGGTCCTTCCTTTGTGTTGAAAATATTCTTTTGGTTTTTGAGGTTTCAGAATTGCTTCCCTTCCCCTTTTACACTTTGGTCACGAGCAGAAGCGTGGCCATTAGGCGGGTACAAGGACCTTGACCCCCCCGCTGTGACTGGCGCGCTCTGCAGAAGTAAACGGCATTTATTTGTTACGCTTTTCTCAGTAAAGAGCCGAGTGCGTTGGAGGGGCCCAGCAGGGTTAAGCAGTCCTTGAGGGAGTGTGGCAGCTGTTCTGGGGAGCTGCAGAAGCAGTTCTTCGAGGACCAGCTTTTAGACCAACCCAATAGTTTTGACTAGATCCTGTGATCTCTGGGTGGCTATTCAGTGTAAACGTCATCTGTTAAGCAGTTTCAGAACAAGGGAACCTTTGCGTGTACGGTGGCTGTATAAATCCCTCTCTTCTTGGTCTTCCCCGTCTGAACTTGAGCGCTACATGGTTTTGACCAAATGTCCTCAAAGCGCATCTCTCTGCCCTGCATTGTAAAAGTCATTCTAAGCCAGACTGTCAGAGACCGAAATTACTTTTACTAATCAGAATAGGTGGGACCCTCGCTGTATTAAATAACATTTATTAGTTGTTTGCATTTAAGTTTAGATTTCCACCTTCTTTCAGTTGTAGGTTTTATCTCCTGCCGGCAGCGGCACCCAGCCTTCCCTATCTTCAAAGGCAGATCAATGCTTTATTACACTGGCGCTTGCGAGCTGACATTCCACCTGTGTCCAAAACAGGTATCTACGAGCAGCACGTTTTAATAAGCCTTAACTCTTCAAAAATCACTAAGTAGGTACAAGACGAGGGGAGTGAGAGTAATTATAATTTTAATTGCATCAGTAAAGATTAGCTTCTGACTCTGGCAGGGGGAAGATACTGATTCCAACAGCGGGTTGTGGAGCTGTTTAACAGGAGCTGAGTTGGGCTGGATGTGGCGATGTTGAGGTTCTGCGCTGATCTCAGGGTTCACTATAAAGAAAGCACTGCTGTAAAGAAAGGGTGAAACAAATTGGGGGGGGTGGGTGTGTTTCAGGACTGAGGAAAGGGAGGCAGTTGTTTAATTTTAGGCACCCCTTTTTTTGAGCTCTCCAGCGGTCGTGCCTCAGGACGTCGGTGCCACGTGGCAGTGGGGGCTGTGCCTTTCGAAGCAAGGTGGATTGAAGATGGTGAAACCTGCGTCCCGGTGGTTCGTCAGGGCTGTGGTATTTGTGTTTGCCAGAAGGCACGGAGTGAGGAGGCGTTTGACGCGTCGTGTAGGTGCCAGTTTGGCTGGAAAGGTCCACACCTTTCGGCACGGCCAGCTGAGTCTGTCCTGCCAGCAGAGGAGGGTTGTAGGGCAGCCTGGGGCTCTTCACAAAGTGCTAGTCTGGTTCTTAAATAGTCAAACTTTGGGAAGGAAGGAAAGCAACTTAATTTGTCCACTGAAGCCAAAGGAGCCCTGTCTTATTATAGCAGTTTTGTAATTGGTGTAAAAAAGCAAATTCCTTTTGTTAAATCAAAATGCCCTGGTATTTTTGGCTCCTGCTTCCATTTCTGATGTCCCTGAGTGCAGCAGGGCGGCAGACGTGGCCTGGGGAGCTCTGCCAGCAGGAGGGACCAGAATGCCACCCTGCTGCGGTGCTCAGTGGCGCCCATCACTCTGTTTCGAAATAATCTGACAGCAGCCTCAGCTCACGGTATAATTTCCAAGTAGCTGTTCATTAAATCAGAACGCAATGAACTTCTTAAATAACATACGTTATTTCTCTGCAAACATAATTAATCATGAATAATTTTACAATGAATGTCAAAGGCTGTTAACACAATAGTGCTATTTATTATAAAGGACAGCCATTACATTATATGGTGTATGATATCTTGGATGATAACAACTTAAATGCATGTAATAAATGGTTTGAAGAATATCTTGATTTATAACAGCTTGTCCCAGCACCCCCTGCTATGTGCGTGTTAATGCTGCATTTTATAGCATCTCCCTTACTTTAGGTGAGCGCCGTATCCCGCTTCCCATTTTGTCAGGCTGACATATTTGTAGTTGATGCTTAATTGTATGTGTTAGTGTGACACTGTGGTAACTGGAGTGTAGATCAGATCCATCCAGAAAAGGGCCAAGTACTATGTCTAGCAGAAAGCTGGAGGTTTTGTCTCACCTTTTAGTCTTTGTTTATATAAAGACACCATCTGCTAGGATTGCTGTGGTAAGGATTTCAAGGGGGGGGATGCGTTGCTGTTCCTGAGAAAAGGAAGTGAGGCTGACAGCAGCTGAACTATGGAAAACAAACCCAAACCCTGCAGTGTCGCGCTGGCTTTATCCACGCGCCCCATCATTCCCAGTGTCTTTTCCCCCCGATGGGCGAAAGGCCGGTGTGTGCAGCGGGACGGTGAGCGCAGGCGATACCAGCACTGGCCTCGGCAGGTTGCAGTGTGCCGGTGAGAGCTGCCGTGGAATCAGGGGCTTCCTGATTGCAGGGCTGAGCTCTCCGTTTGCGGACGGGATAGTGCTATTATTTTAAGTGGGCTCTGAGGTTATGAGCTCATCTGTATGGGGAGGATTAATCAAGACAATGAGTTCTCATCTGTTGCGTCTCAGTAAAAAGGCATTACAAATCAAAAGATTACACTCAGGTGGTAAATGGCACAGGACTCCTGGCATTGCTTCGAGTGATTCGAGGCACAACCACTTGTTGAATGTGGCAGTGGAGCGACCTGCGGTTCAGAGGGAGCTGCCAGGGTATATTCGTGTGCAGAGAGGTTTTGCATCTTCCATCTTGCAAAAGCGGAATAATCTATGATGGTTTTGCAGTGCGAAGGACAAAGATGTCCTAGCCCTGGAGTAGGGCTTGTAGTTAACCTTTAGACAAATAAATAAGGCATTTCAGTGAAATACCTTCCATCACATTTTAGGCAGAATGTAGTTGGCATTCTCTGGGTTCAGACTGCCATGGAAGCAGGATGATATTCTTGAATGGTTCCAATTGTCAGTAAAGGGTAAACCTCTGTTCTGGTCCCATTCCTGTAGAGTTTGTGGGTTTCTGGAAAAAAGGTTTCCAGCACACAGTTTTCCAGCACAAACTCCCATATGAGGCTTACTATAAAACCAAAAGCATTCCTATCAGACACCCCCATCCCTGGAGGTTCAAGGCCAGGTTGGACGGGGCCTGGAGCAACCTGGAATAGCGGGAGGTGTCCCTGCCCAGGGCAGGGGGTGGGACGAGGTGGTCTTTAAGGTCCCTTCTCACCCAAACCACTCCATCATTCTATGGTCTTGTTTTATCACAGAAATTAATACGCCATTCACCCAGTAATCTAAGATGTCAGTAAAAGACTCTTTATTCATAAATAACTGATATGCAGTAATTTACGTCTGTACATTTATCTTCAAAAGGCTATAGCCATACAATTTTTGCAAACTCTACATAAAACATCCAAACCGTCCATTATTACTTTTTCCATACAGTATAACACAGCTGTTTGGCATTACCAAATATATATATGTATATATATTTATATATGTACATGTGCTGAAAAAAGAAGCCAGTGCAGCCTTTTCCAAGGAGTCTTTCCCAAGTATTTACTGTACAACATTCAGAATTTACATTGATAGAACAAGGCACAGAAAGTGTGGTATGAAGCCAAGGCCATGCTTTTTATTTAACGTTCTTCTGTCTCTCTTCCCTACTCCTTCAGCTTCATACTAAAGAAAGCGTTCAAACCTCTGCTCTTTTTTCAGTTCTAAACACACCGAAACCGTGGGGAGAAGTGGGGGGCGGGAAGAATGCTCACTCAAATGAGCAAGAACCAACATTTTCAGAACCCATTCATTGCGAAAATAAAGGAGCAGAAGAGAAAATAAGTGTCTCTAGAGGAATACTTGTGGGGTTTTCCTCATTTAAAAAAAATTATTTTGTATCTGATTACATTGACGTTCCCCCTCCCCTTTTCACCAAAAGGCTGGTCAAAAGTTTTGAAAGGTGAAAATGCAATGGCAATTTTTCACTTCACTCTAGTCTTGCCTAACACTGTTTAAGTCTCACCAGACTGACCAGCATCACGTTTTACTTCATCCAAATTAACAAAAGGTGAACTCTTAACGTTTTTGTACCCATGTATAAACTGAGATCAGCAGAGTCACAGTGGGCATGAATTTGATTAAGAGGTGGGAGGAGGCAGCTACATCTCCAAAGTCACAAATTCTACCATGTCAGGTTGCTGTTCCCAAATATATTCCAGAAGTACATACATGCCCCATCCCCAGCGAGGCGCATATATATCTGTATCTATCTATATATATATGCGTGTGTGTACTACTTACTGATGCATCAGGAACCTAGTGAGGTTCAGGAATGGTATCTGCGTTTTAGATTGAAAGTGGAGAGAATGCAAAAATCTACAGCTTTGTGTAAAAACGTTCCTCCTTCCCCAGCACGAATCGGGGAAAACTGAAGGAACTGCTTGAACAGATACCATCACCGTAAAGTTAGTATTCCAAATTTCAGTATGGGAAATACCAGGTCTTAACATTTTTTAAACTGCAAAATCAAAGCTTCAGTAAGTTCTAAGTGAGGATTTGTTAGGAACCGTTCCTGTTCTCTGTAGCAAATACACTTGCTGATAGATCCATGTCTTCCCCTTCTTGCTGTATCAGAAAAAACTTCACCAGGCTTGGTGCAGAACACCCTTAACTTCATTTTGTGCTACACATTTCCTTTTGGGATTAGACAATAAGATTTATATACAGAGACCAGATAACACAGGGGTTTGACATCATCTTAAATCTGCAGAAGTACATTCTCAACCAAGGTTATCACACCAGGGGCAGACAAACTAAGTAGCTGCTGACAAAACCACGGTTCTACAGTAGGTGAGTGTCTAATCTCGTTAGATTACAGTACACGACATTACAGAGCAGGGACGGGGCGTCTAATCTCCCTATCCCCTAGCTAAATTTTCACAAGTGACTCCAGCTCTAGTTACCCTGTGACAGCAAGGCGAGGAGGCTGCCCACTGAGTCCTGGCTCACCTGGATTCCCTTGGAAAGCACAAACCAGTTATTCAATACAGTTGAACAGCTTATTTAAAAGCAGCTTTTGCAATAGCTTGAAAATTACAATACAGCCCTACCCACCCAAGCCCCAGACAAGAAACACTAGTAGAATCTGTACTATTCACCTCTAATACAAAAAATATAGTGGCAAATTCCTAGACATTTACTTTATTTTTGGACAGAACAGTGAACGTGGAGACTGACAGATTTTTCTTTTACTTGCAGCAATGAGTAGAACATCAGTTCTGTGTTCTGCATTGCGGACACTGTTACTATCAAATGAGTCTCTAAGTGATTCTTCAATCTTAGAGCGATTTATTTTTGTCCATGTTAGAAAGGAGATTTTTGCTACCATTTATGCTAGTATTGGCAATGAGAGAAAAGAGCTAGACTCAGTTTCTAGAAAATGATGCATGAGCTTTTGCCAGCATAGCGAGTTTTATTTGTTGCTACAGGTATTGCATGTTATACGCCTAGGATTTTAAGTTACTATATTTGCTCCGGAATCCTCTAAGTTTTAAGTAATTTGAGCTAGACAATTTTAACCAAACAATGTGCCATTTAAGCGCTGCTGCGAAAAAACCCCCAGCCTCTTCTGAAGCAGGAACAGCATCAAGGGAGTCATTTTACCAAAGCACATGCCACAACTGCACAACCCAGAGAAAACACCCTTCAGCAGGTCAGCGTGAAAACGTGAGGAATGTCAGCCGTCCCCATGGCTGTGTCAGAAGGGGGAGAACTTCCTAGGGGTAAGTCCAATCAGTAAAACAAAGGCTAGAAAGACAAATCTTCAAATCATTCACAGTTGTTAAAGGCTTAGAAATAATTTCCTGTTTTCCACTCAGTTAATTATCATCCAAGATATAATGCAGCCCTTTGCTTAAATCTATGTTTTATAGGCAGAAACAGACTGAAAAAAAAATACTCAAATCACAAACAGAAGTCCTCAACAGTTCTTCACTTCTTTTAGCTGCCCTGTACGCAGAAGCTGTATTTTTCTGTAGTGGAAAATACTATCTGGAATTGATCAGTTAGTGAATGTTTTAGAACTCTCATGCAGCACTTTCTTCCGGGGGGGGGGGGGGGGGGCNNNGGGGGGGGGGGGAGGACCTTTAGTATGATGTTAATAGCGTGCAGTCCCTCTGTTAGTGATTTATGCTGAATAAGCTTCTCTCTCAACCTGCTGAAAGCGAGCTGTGCACAGGCCCATAGAGGAGGAGACCAGCTGTTGCCAGAGATAAAAATAATAACAAAAATAGTTCCCTGTATTTTAAGAGAATTGTGTCACTATCTTTTCATCTCTTACAAAAAGCCCAATAAAATTTTTGTGGGAGTACATCTTGGGTTTATGGGACTTGCACTGGTAAATGAAGTTTGAATTTAAATCTACAGAGCAGGGCTCCTTTCCTTGTGGCTTGAAGGATTTTAATGTAAACTGGTAAGACTGCAAAAGCAGTGTTGTAAAAACTGTAAATTAGCTTTACGATGCTGCAGGCTGGCGGAGCTGTGAAGTGCACCATTTTGGTGACAAAATAGTAAGTCATTTTCAAAATGCAACTATTAGTCTTAAATGAGTCACAGCACAGAAGTATCTGGGAAAAGTGCTTGGGAAGATGAAAATATGCCAGAGTAGATTATTTGGTGATGTAAAGTCAAAGTGGCTATTTCACCATGTCAGACTCAGGGCAGCTAGATGGAATCTTCAATGTGTAACATTACATTTCTCTTTCTTTTACTTTCTAGTTTGTGAAGAGATTTGTAAAGTTATTTTTCAAAAGTAACAATTTTTTAATTTCTGGCCTCTAATCCTGCTTCAGATGCTCCTTGACACCTGTGTTTCAGAGCAAATCATATCTATGTATATACAGATTTTAAAAAAAAAAATCCTTTTAATATAGATGTTAAAAATGTGCTTCTAGAATTTTAAGACTGCTAGTAATGGTCAACATATCTATTTATATAGCATTTGCATACAAATTCTAAATTATTCTGAGAGGATCCGGTATTGCAAAGCACACTTAAAGCAGGCTTGGGGGGGCCAGCAAAAGTCAGCTGTTTTCTGCTGTGGAAAACAGGAAGCAAATATTTAACACCTTTTACTTGTATCATTTAGCTGTTTGTTAATGGTAACAAAATCCACGTGGCTGCCTCATGTATATGGTAGCAGAAGCGTTTACCTGAAACCCGTTCTGATTTCTCCACCTCTAAAAGGGGGAGCGTGCACAAAGCAGGGAGAGACAAGGGGCACAAGCCCGTGTACGTAAAAGCGCTGTGAATGTCACCCCGCGACGGGGACACGACTGGGCAGAAAGGGAGCAGCTGAGAACGGGGGAAATCAGCACGTGCACTGGGGGAAAGACTACAGAAAACTGTAGTCTACTTTTCCACTCAAAAGTCTAACTTACGCTCTTGTTCTCCAGTTACTGCTTACCAATATCCATCATTATCATCATGGAGAACAAGTAATTTCCTTCTTAGGATGTCTGCAATGATTTTGACGTCTCCTCTCCCACCTCAGTGGGTTTTTTTTAAGCTACACGGTTTTTCCTGGCAGGTTTCATTTTCTGGATGTTCAGGATGTATTAACTTGTGTAATCTGCACAGCAAAGTCAGGTACTGTATTCTCCGGCGTCCTGTGCTCTGTCCTGGGTGGTTCTTGTGGCTTTACGCTATAGCACGATTGCTAAAGATCCGTGATTGATACTGAATGTGGGAACAGCAAGAAACTGAGGAAATGGAGGAATTGCGTAATTTAGCCTGCGTTCCTGTTGAAAAGTTATTGGTCACTCCATCAAGATACAGAGCTAGAGATAAAGAGAATAACAGCAGGAATGTTCAAAGTAGAATAAACCAGGGGTTTTCAGCCTAGACAAGATGTGAGAGGAGCCTGCAAAAGGCGGCGGATGAGGGTGAGTTGGTAAGAGCTCCTCAGCGTTCCTTCCCCTGCAGAACTGGGGGAGCCCAGCGCAAGCGTTCAGCAAAAGGAAAGGGCTGCTGGAAAGATGCAAAGGAAGATTGTGGCACTTGTTTCTCCCAGATATCGTTGATGACGCCCAAATGTCTCAGTGGGTTCAAAAGGGCTCGGTCACTATTTTGAAGGGCAGGACCAGTTATTCCTAAACACAGCGGTCCAGCTGCAGCCCCCTGCTGAGGAATTTCTTTAGCACAGGGCACGTTTCTTACTGTTGCCCTACACTTTCAGTCCTGCTCACTGTTAGCGATACCGTACAAGACTAACTGGATTTTCACCTGATAGTATGGCAGGTCTTCCAAGACCCAGGTGTACAGCTAGGTAAGCTCACACTAGAAATGCAGGCTTGTGGTTTGGTTGTGGTTTCAAACCCCATTCTAATGGGAGCAGGTAAATAAAATAGTACCGCGGTATTTCTAGTCTACTTAAACAATACAAGAGCATCAAAACAGTAATAGGTTAGAAAAAGTCAAAGTTCTTGATTCAGATTCACAAAAGTAAGATCAGTAACAAAGAAGCTGCTTTAGCAAAAGTGAACAAAACCCAGGAAATAAAACCTAAAGGGCAAACGCAATACTCCATTGAGCAATGTAAAATTTAAATCTTACCTCAGGCCTAAACCAGAACCGTTTCTTTTCTGGCATTGTAAGGAACTTTGACACTTACTCCTTTTCAGTACGCTAACTCGGCCGCTCGACTATATTGGGTTTTGGCTCTGACTTGGATTTTGGTGTACAGCCCGGATGCCCACAGCCTGACGGCCCTTTGGGAAGGGCTGGGGCGGACAGTCAGTCTGGGCAGCTCCTGGTTTCTCCCTCTTGGCTTTGCTGAGCTTTCAGTAGGCAGAGGGGGGTGTCGCTGCACAGGGAGGCTTTTCAAAGCTACCCAAGTCTGGAAAGTAATAAACACGATGCGTTTCCTGAGAAAAACCTTTACGGTCGGAGCTCCATGTAGCAGCTCTTTTTGACCCCGTATGCTGCGTGTAGCTCACAGACATTTGGAAAACGAGGAGAAAATACATACAGCTCTTGGAGTGACGTGAAGGTGTTGCCCCTGCAGGGCACTACTTAAGGCTGTGTTGTGGGAGCTCACCAAAGCCAGCTTGAAAATTAAACCTGCGTCTGAGGAGAAGCTGAGAACAAATTAACTGCTGGAGAGTGACTGTAGCTGGTTTCCCAGACAACGACAGCTCAGTAAAACTCCACCGCTTTTCTGTGGATGCCATTCCCTATTTTTTTTAATTCATGACATTTTGTCCAATGAAGAACAGGTTTCTGAGGAGGAGGACTGGAAGTCACTAGAAATATAATTCAAACACAGATAGAACCATGTGCTGCTGAAAACAGTGACAGCTTGCTGCCAAATGAGCTGGTATTTTTGTCTCAGTCTTAAATACGCCTGCAGCCATTATGAATTCCCATTGCAAACAGGAACTCTCATGTCAGGCTGCATGAAATACTAAAGTGCAGAAATTGTTTGGGGAAGTCTAAGTATTTATAAGCCTAAGACTATTCCAGCCTGCTCAGCTGGGAAAGCAATGCAATCTGCAATTTCAGATCAGCGAGAACGAGCAAAGTCTTAAATCAAGAGTTGTTCCTCATACTCTGCAGAACTGGAAATTGGGTAAAGAAATAGTTTCAGATCATCACAGATTTGCACACTAAGCACCTGCACTGTGGCCTGTCACGCTGCTCCTGGCCAAATATGGGGGGAGAAAACCCCAGAACACTTGTTTGCTATTTCTTGCATTTCCATGAAGCTCCTAAAGTCTGGGTTTGTGCTCCTGCTTTATTCGGATTGTTTTCCCATCACCAAAACCGATAGTCTAGGGCCAGAGTTAATGAGCACCTTGGCTAATTTTAAGTAATAAACGAGTAAAAACAACGGTTATTTTTGGCTCAGTACCAGCTCTACTCCGACACTCACAGTGACAGCTCTCTTTTTGGTTCAGTTGAAGTAATACATTATTTTTGTATGAAATGGATAAAAAAACAAGGAGAATTCTCCATTTAGATTCTGATTTTGGTAGTAAATGCTATATGTTTGTAACTAAACAAAATGTAATACAACCAGGTTTATATCCTGTGAAATTTCCAAATTGTACAAGGAAATCAAGCCAAATTTTGGCAGCACCCTGTGGGGTTTATTGTTTCAATCTGAAACCAAACCAAAATGAAGCTGTGCTGATTGACTTCACCTTTGCTTTTTAGTTTAGCCCCAGAACATGAAGTGATAAAACAAATGTGTAAACTTGCTAAAATAGGGCTGGCAATTTCCTGCATTTTATTTGGTTATTTAAGTCCAGCCCCAAAGAAAGAGTTTTTCACTAAGTGAAAATTTGCAGACCGAGAACTTTAGAAAACTCCTCTCCCGCACACACGCTAATTTCACAGAGAAGGGTTTTGTTCTGTTACTTTGTTAGCAGAACAGGCAGGAAAGCTCTTCAGCAAACGTACATTCATTAAGTGACTGAATTTTTAAAATAAATTGCTTGGAATACACATGATATCAATTAAATCGTTACGAGACCTTCTAATTCCTCAAACAGCTGAACAGGATAAGGCCAGAGTTTCCATTTTTCTCTAGCAAAGTGACAACGTGATGCTACCAAATGACATCGAAACCCGTGCTTTAGTGGGGTAAGTCAGAGATGCAGGACAGAGGGGAGTCAAGGCCTCACAAAGACAAACCTTTAAACTAGGATTAACCGCTAGTGGCTCTAAATATTCAATATCGTATTTGCTGATTTTCACTAGGCGTTATATTAGCATTACTGCTTCCTAAATACATTATGTCATAATATTTACCTTTTATCGCTCTGTATCTCACTCCTTCCTGCCCCAGGAATGACAGATGTGTAGTTTTGTTTCTGACATTAAAACATGAATTTTAAATGAGGGAGGACAGGGAGAAGCTTGTGTTTCCCTTATTACTGAGATGATTTTTAATAGGGCTTCTTCTGCTCCTCCAACTGAAAACTGCGTTGTGGAGATGAGTGTCTGTTTCCATACACACAGTGTGCAGAAACCCTTATTTCCTCCCTGCCAAAGAGATTCTCTAGTGTAGTAGTCAAAGCTGGCCGTCAGTTCTGGAATGGAAAAAAGGGACTAAAGTCCATTTTGTCTGCTGTAGTTGAAGTCAGGCTCTTCAATCTCAGTTTCTGTTATGTCCGAGATTTTGGAGTGTGTCCTTCCGATTTCCTCCAGGGCACAGGCCAGGGAGTCAAGGTCGCCGTCGTGTTGGTGTCGGGCTTCCCAGAGGTCCAGAATGACGGCGGATGGACTGCTTTGTGTGGCAAAATAGGAGAGGTTCCTAAAGGGAGGGGAGAAAAAGGCACAAAAAGGATGAGGAACGGTGTATACTGTAGCTACCATGAATGTGCAAGTGCCCACTGTTCTGTGCAGCACACAGACATGTTTAAAAAAACAAACCTTCAGCAAGATCTAGATGAGGTGAGGGGAGGGAACCCTCAAGGGGACACACACGGGTGCATTCATTCTTCACATGTCACTTGCTGGGTTTGGCAGAGGTAGAATGAACAAGGGACGTGTATATTCTAAGGCACGTAAGGGCAGTACCACCCTGTATAATTTAGGAAACCAGCCAGTTCTGGAAAGCAGCATTAGTAGACTCAGCAAGTATTTCTCAGGGAGGGGGATTCTGTAACTTAAATTGATTCTTGTGATTCTGTGAATCCTTTAATTTGTAAATTTATATTTTATTAATATGCAGGCTTTAGGACTTTGCAGGGGTGATATTTACAAAGAATTTGGTAAGACAAAGTGTTATCTTAAGCACATTACCCTGTAACTCCTTCTATTTATGGGCCTATTGTGGGCTAATAAGTACATTAACTTCACATTCACAAGCATAAATACTATTTGTTAGCATTTGTATTACATGTAGATACATCTCTATAAATACAGGAAAAACCAGATAAACCTGGAGCACAGAACAGGCTCACACAGTGAGTGAGCCACACAGTGGCCTGTGTTTGAGAACAGATGGGGAAAGGCTGCGATGGGACTAATGGACTGTGCTCTACAGCAGATATGTGGACAACTATGAAGTCAAGGATTTATGCTCTACCATCTGGTTTTATAACTATATTTTGGGTTGTTTAATCTGTTCAACAACTTCCTTTTTCTATCTATAAAAATATCTATTTATAAAAATAGATATTACAAAGACCCTACACCAGGTGTCTCCAACACAAAATCAAAAGTTAAAGGCTATCACAAATTTGGTCTTACACAAGTCAGCGTCATCTCCTCAGCGCACTGTCACTCACTTTCCTCAGAAAGAAGAAATCTCCTCCGGCTTCCTCCACGCACAAGGAATGGAAACCAGGGGAGATTAAAGTGCCTGACAATGGGTAGGAAACGCTGATAAGTAAAGCAGAATTTTTTGACTCTCTCACTGCTGCAAGACTATAAATTGCTTTTTTACTTTGGTCCAGATGTGGTTCATTGAGATTCCCATGCAAAGCAACAAGTCAATGAAAAGTTATTTTGCTTGATTTGAGTATTCCTTTACCCTCTTAGGAACACACTTATGGTGTTTGTGACAATTACAAAATAATTCTGAGTGAACTCCCTCCACCAATTTAATTTAGCCAAGTGGAAAAAGCAAAATAAGTAGTAAATTAGTTTTTATGGCATCTTTCAGTTTTAATAATCATAATACTATTAATTGTAACAGTAGAGCATGACTTTCTTTATTAAATATGCTTTTTCCTTAATAAAAAATCTGCAAAATTTGTAATTCATTTTGAAACACAAAATACGTAGACAGAAGCCAAGGCACCAGGCCGTATGATTCTTTTGAGAGAACACTCAACCTCCCGAGTCCTTTAAACCGCTGCTTTCGTAGCACACAGCAGTGCCAAAATCCTTCTGCGGCCTCGTGCTTTACCACGACCTCGCTCTTGCGGCTGTACAAAGGGCCAGTCCAGAGCAAAGAAACGGACCTCGAAGCCACCGCCGGGCAGGACGGGGCACAGGGCTCCTTCGGAGGGAAGCGGGTCCCGTTTGCAGCAGCCAGTTGTACAGAAAAGGATGTAGGAACTACAGTTCATCCTTGAGAGCAAGTGTATTCATTACTACGCACACACCTTGAATACCAGCAAACAAACAAAAGACCCATAACAGCCGCAAGTTATTCCCATTGCATATGTAAATGTTCACCTTTCAAAATTGCCTCCCATTACCTGTTAATGCTGGTTTTTTGTGCTAACATCTGCCAGTCTTTGCCTTTGGCGTTGGGCGTGTCAAAAGTTGCACAGATTCGTTGTCTAATGGAGTAGGGGATTTTGAACGCTTTTGGACCCATCTGTGCAGGGAAGTTGTTGTCATCATGCGCAAAGAAAGCGATGGTTTCTTTTTCACTCTACACAGAATAGAAAGCAGAGCAGTTAGTGTGGGCATCAGGCGCTCCGTCTGCCGCGGGGCTGTCAGCGGCTCTCGCCGGGTGACACCGAGTCCCACCTCCCTCCCCTGTTTAGGAACGGGGAACCAGACAAGAGGCTTCGGCACAGGCTCTTCAGAGCGGGGAGCGCCGGGAGAGCCGCAGGTCTCTGCGCTTTCTGCTGCCCGGTTATGCAGAGACCTGCCCGCGGCGAGCCCGGCTCTGCACACCCACGGTGCAACAGCTCCGCTTTCCGAGCAAGAGTCAAACCCGAGCCGCAGACTCCAGGTGTAGTTTGTAGAACTGACAACAGAAAATCAAATAGCTAAGAGGTATTTTTCTGATTTGCGGAGGAACTTCTAGAGCATCACAAGCACCCGTGTATAAAACATTTAAAAGATCGTCATTTTCCTTCTACGAGTTTCCACTCTGTTTATTTTGTGTCACAGGTGAAGTCCAATAGAGCAGTGATTGGTAGATGAAATGCCACAAAAGAATATGGGCTAATAAATCTTTAATTGCTTTAGCCTAAAATAGGGACGCATAAAATCTCTCATTTGTGATTTTTTAAAAAAAACCTAAATCTGTAAGTACCTCAGTTCTTCCATATTAAAAATCTCTTTGGAATCCATGTCCTTTTGTAGATCTGGCCCATTCTTTTCCTATGAAATTATACCGGTCTTGTGTAACAGAGTCCCATTTCCATGCGTCAGTCGTTTCAGTGCAATGCAGCATAAATATTAAATAACAACGATGCTATAGTCTCCTCATATAACATTTATGACACATCCCAAAAGTCATCCATGCAAAGTAATAGCAGTGCTGTAGATATATCACATGGTCTGACTGTTTAAATTAAATATGCAGAACAATAGTAGATTTTCACACCCTGCACATGTGAGATAAGCTACCGCTACCTGGTTAGTTCAGAGAATAGTAAAGCCATGAGCAATTCACATAGTCAGTTGTTATTTGTATATTTATTTTACAGTCAAATTATGCTCACTCTTCAATCACTTTTTGAGATAGGCCGAGAAAGCCTTCCATACGAGCAAATCCATTTGAAGACAGAATTGTAACATGCTCTAGGGAGTTGTGGACAGATAGGTCCCTCAAAAAAAAAAAAAAAAAAAGAGAGAAGAAAAAAAAGGCAGCAGCAACATTATATTGAGATATATAGAGAATGACAGAAGTTTTTTATGATATAACAATAAAGAACTGGAAAAATGCTTGGATGTATTTTGAGGATGTTTTCCTACAGAATGGTGCTTGTGCTTTTCTTAGTTGCTGCATTCTCTGCACATTGCATTTAGCAATACGAGTAGATCTCTAATCCAGAAGTATTTATCTGGATTAATCAACAAAGATGCTCAATAATCTTAAAAAAGCAGCAGAGGTTTTTGTTGCTGTAGGACACACCACCAGGTCGCCTGACTACAGGTGTGAGTTCCTTCAGCAAAGGCACAGGAACGCTCTAACGAGGGGACAGGCAGTGGCCTCACAGCGCACAGGCAAACCATCCCTTGTCAATTCTCCCTGCTCTGCAAACTGTCCAAAAGCTTTTTGCAAGAAAACTATTACCACTAACTCAAATATAAATTATTTTTCGTGTTGTATAATCTCTGTCCTTCGATTTCTGCTGGAAATGGAATGCGTAAGGCTTTATCTACTTGTTACCGCTTTGAACAGGGCAGGAGAGACACGCAGGGCTAGAAAGGACAAGGATGTCTCACGCTAACAGCACCTCAGCCAAACGGAACGGAGAGAGAACACGGTACCTCCAGAATGGATGTCTGGATCTGTAGGATTTGCTCGTGGCCCTTGACCTGTCGGACGCAGATCTTGCAGGAGAGCTGGGTGGTGGCGGGGCTGTAGCGCTCCAGCGAAAAGGCACAGTGCAGCGGCTTCTGGCTGCTGCACCACACGCGAGAGAACGGGACTTCCTGCGCGTGAAATGCAGCCACGAGAACGGGGAGCCAGGCGTGAGAAAGAGAGAGAGGTTGTGACAATTGCAAAAGAGGGAAAAAAATCCATGATGTTTCTCTGCAATTGCTTTTTTACTAACATCCCTGCAAACTCCAAGTAGGGCAAAACTAATAAACGATGATTTGGTTGATAAATACTAAGATGTTACATTTACTGAAAGCTTAGATTTCATTCTGTGACGCAGATGACAAGAGACTCATCCAAAATGAAACTTAAGAAAGATGCCCTTCACTTGCTCCTCCCAGGCAGGGCTCAGAACTCTTCCTCTAACCTGTGTCTCTGCCAGCACCTTGTACTAGAGAGTCCCAAGCCAAAGGAAGTTCCCATCACGACCTGCAGTTCCTCTGCAAGGTAGCGCAGCGCAGAGCATGACAGCGTACGTCTGTATTTATGTTCCACCCGAATTTAAAAGCACCCACCTGCCCGGGTAGTCCGGTGCAGCCCCCTGCACAGCACTGGCCAGGCTGGTTTACTTCTTAGTTTCATCCTGTCATATTCTGTGACTACCTTCAGTGACTCCGCTACGTCAGCCAGGGACACTTTATGGGATGAATGCCCTCATCAAATGCTACATAGACAACTGCAGCAATTAATCATCAGAGATTTCTGGCATCTCTGGTTGCTTTGAGTTCCTAAAAATGTACGGAAATAGACAGGAGAAGTACATAGGGGGCAACTAACTTCTGATTTACGATTACTTTGTAAATACCAACGTTCTCCTACTGGTCTCCTCTCTTTCAGCTTTCAGAATATGCTATTACTTGTTTTTATTTCCAAGCTAGCATCAACTATAAACCCAATATGGTGTTCTACGTTGTAGCCGTGAAGGCATGTAAATAGTAAAAACAACTAAACCAAACATGTTGCCTATTAATTTCTAAATATTGGAAAATACTCTAGAATTGGCAACCTGGAGAATAATGTAACAGGGAAAAAAAGACTGATATTAATATTTTGTTCTATTACATCTTAGCATTCATCCACACGATTATGGTGACAGCTTTAAACAGCTTCAATAAGCAATTATTCTAACACAAGAAAACTAGTTTGAAGATTTTTACATTAGTTTTTCTAGGGGAGGATTATGAATTTTCAGGTTTCTCTGTCTCTTTTTCACATGCTATTTTTAAATGTTAGAATTTTTTTGGAATGCATGGCATGCGAAGCTGATCCTTCACAGAAAATACAATAATTACTATATGCAAATTTAATCTCCTCATGCATTCTGCTTGCATTTTTCAGGGCTTCGTAAAGGGTTAATGAATGACAGAGATGAGGACATAAAATAAGCTGCCTATAGGCACCCATAATTCCTTCAGTATTTAATACTGATAGTTATAACTGAGTGACCTACAAGGTAGTCACTTGTCATAATTAGCTGTTTAAATCAAGTAAACGATGCACTTAACTCTTACGACCAGTTTATATATGGAAGCTCACCTAAGAGCTTACAGCTCAGAAAACATGCATTGCTTCAGTCTTGCCTTCCTGTAGGCAGTTTTTATTGGATTTAGGTCGCGATCTTTTCTACATCCCTGGCTGGATCAGCTATGCCCTGCCCTGGCAATTGCAGACAGAACACACAGCTTCAACCCGGACTTTAAGGCACGGCCAAGACCATGCCAAGGAAAGGAGAGCATCGCCACGCTCGCAGCTGACGTGCAGTCTGCGGCTCCCGAGGAGCGTCCCGGGCTCCCTGTAACGATGCACTAAGTGATACTGATAAACTGCGCTTCGATCCCGAGGTGGTAGCTGTGGCGAGATACCGACAGCGATAAAGAAAACATTAGCAAAATATTAGAAGTGGAGCAACTGTAATTAGATTTTTCCAGAGTAATCATCTCTGCTTTCATTCAGAGTGGAAGAATCGCTCAGCTGAGAAGAATTATATGAAATATAATACGTGGGTGCAAAGCATGGTGGAAGGATGAGTGGTTAAAGTGTTCCAGAAACGCTTTCCGTTTCATTCTCCCTTTATAATTAAGTTCCTAGCAGACAGAGGGAATGTAAATCATCTCGTAGCTACAGACAGACACAGGATCTTCCAGGAGCCACAAGAAGACAGCTGCTTTTAACCCCCAAAGGTGTGTCTGGCTTCTTCACATGCTCGTCACAGCCTCTGCCTGCTCTAACCCCCAGCCGGGTTCTGAGGGTTCCCCCATGTCATTGTGAAGAGGGAGGGAAGGACGCCAAGCGCTCGGCATCTGCTCCGGCAGGGGGGCCAGGACAAACACACACACTTAGCGTAGTCTAGAGGAATTGTGACTACCACCTGCCATTAACTGCTTTTATGCCAGCTTTACATGATGATATATTCATCTCTTCAAGCCTCGAAGCAGGATGTTTAGTTATCTGAGAAATCATTAACATAAATCTTCCCTCCGCGTACTATCTGATAATGGTTTCACTTGGGAACCAGACAGACAGTTCTGGAATAGGCTCTGTTCAGTTGTTCTTGACAACCAGAGCAGCCAGCTTGCTTTTAAAGTGTGGATCACTTTAGGAAAGAAAACAAGTAAACACTGGAAGAAACTCCACATAAAGAAATAGATTCTGTTATATAGAAAGAGGCTGGAACCAAATCAGAGCTGTCAACAGAGTTGGGACACCTCACAAAACACTTCACTGAGGGAAACACAAAGCCCGTGCAAGTTCTTCTGCAGTTTCTGTTAGAAACCATTATGTTTCTCAGCTATCCAAGTCATCCAAACTAGACTCAATTATGAAATGTAAATATTTATTTGGCTTCAGTATCAGCCCTGTGTCAGCCCCTCCCCTCAGCAGAGCTTTTGCAGGTGCCTCTTCCCAAGCCCACGCGGCTGCTGAGAGAAGGGGCAACGCGCCGGCTCCAAGCAAAGCCCCGGCAGCTCCACCAGCCCGCGCCTGCCCGGCGCTCGCGCTGCCCTCCGGGCGTTACGGCTCCCTCCTCGGACTTTGGGGTTTTTTTTAAATCTTGCAGCAATAAATGTAATTAATAGCTACTTTGGGCTGTGCACTTGCATTAGATTCAGCAAAGTGAGGTCCTCGCAATGCGTGAAGACTAATACAGAGAAATTTGCATTGGCTCTCATGTCTTGTTTTAACAGCACTGTATGCAGTTCAGTTTGGACTGGAAACTCTAGACTACTACTTGCCAACAGAGAACAAAAATACCTGAATTTAAGATACTATAAACATTATGTTCCATTAAATACTTTTTTCTTGTACGCTGGGCATTTCACTAATCCATGTTCTGCATGATGGGCCCATGGAAGGTGTTTGTCTGCCTTCTAAAGCGGTGGGGAGAGAATGGCATACGAGAATGCCACATGCATTTAGTTCAGATCTATCGAATGGTTATTAGAAAGCAGTTTTCAGAAAACAGACTCTTTCTAAATGGTGTTTTGAGGTTGAATTTTAGACTATCATGCAGATTTATCTCCAGGATTGCACAAGGGAACAAGAGACAGACAATAATTAATCGAATTATGGAGCTGTGTTTACGATATGGTGGGAGGCAAAACTCAATTTGTTGCATTTAGAGAAAACTCCCATGATTGTACCCATGAAGGTACTAGGACTTGATACAGTAGTGGGGCATCCTAACACTGATCGGGTCTTTTAAAATGCGATTGAGTAAATAAACAAAACACTTAAAAGCAAGCAGTTCTTCATATCAGGTTGAAAACTACGTGGTTTCTTTCACTTCTTAAGTTGTAGCATACGTTATCCTTACATTCTTACGATAGAAGAATTTATCTGGATATGGATCGGGGTTTCTAAGTTTCAGAGCGCGTTACACTCCTGTTTTGGAGAATATGGCAATACATTTAAAACTATTTTTTTGCCAGAATAGTAAACGATAGGGAACTGTCTCTCTGTATGTGTCTGAGAAAAGGGAGTCTAAGTTCTGTATTTCAGAAGACCAGCCCACTCTATGTGCCAGCACATTGCTTGTAGTTTCCAGTAACAAATATACTTAGCAATTCTTCTTTTGTTTTGATTTGTACTTTCCTGTCTTCAACAGCCTCTTTAATTAATGTAGTATGGAAAAAAATCATTTACTCCTCCTCAGTTCTAATCCTTAGTACATACACGCTGTAATTTGAACTCATGACATTTAAATGCTTACATTTAAATGCCGTTTTCAGCCATATATTCATAGTTATATCAAAATCACAATGACAAAGATATCGAAAACATCTTCATGCGCCATAAAGTAGAAGCTTGCATGTTTGTAAAATGTTTTGTTACGCATGAAATCTGTATTTGTCAAAATCGTAATGCAATGCATTTTTGTGGCATACTCACGAGATTAAACCCACTCCTTTCAAAAATAAAAGGGACCATTCTCTTATTTGGGTTATGCCTATACCAGTGAGAATTCTCGCTTCCTCTGAATTCAAATGTAAACAGATAAAATGGACAAGTACCTGACATGCAGTAAATGGTTTAATTCTCCAAAGGAAAGGAGGGATATCAAGGACAGATATCTGAAGACTGAAGGTATTCCCTTGGAAATGTAAAAGTTTGGGTTCCTCCAGTAATTGTCCTCCCTGGAGTCTTTCATCCGACACCACTTCCTGCAATAGCAGAGGAGGAAAGAATTTTTTTCAGTATTAGGAACAAATACCAAATCTAATGACAATTCGTGTTGCTGGAAGGTGCCCAGCTCCCCTACAGCACGACGGGGGACGGCAGGGGAGCAGTTCTCTCCGGGCAGCAGCGTTTGTGTTTCACCACTGGAGCGAGGGGCACGGATGGGCGCTGCCAGCTCCGTGTGCACGTCCACCGTGATGGTACCGGTGACACTGGCTTTTCTCGTTGCTGCCTCAGTAGTGACACCCACCTACCTTGGGAGCAGGAGAGGGAAACGTCGTGGCTATTGCAGCACGGTAGCGGCTTTCCTCACGTTTTGGGGTTTCAAGCCAAAGGCAGCCAGTTTTCGTTTTTACTGCAAGTTACTCGTGTTTGATTGTTACTCTTTTATTGCATCCCACAGGATCACTGTCACAAAGGAGAAGCTGACCAGCAGCCACTTCCCAGAGCGCGCCCCAACATCCGCGTGAAGAGGGAAGCGAGACTGTGTCAGCCCATTTCCAGGTAAAGCACGAGGAAAATGGAAACTGGTTAAACGGTGACATCGTTGTAGTTTACTCCTTCATCTCTTTCAGAATAACACCCCTATCCATGCTGTTTTAATTAGGCCCTCTCAGGGCTGTACAGAGCACAGGCAGAGACACGCCGAGTGTACTCGTTAGACAAAACACTCCACATTTCTCCTCTCTTGGACTTTCCCAGAATTACTGGACAAGACCCTGAGGAATCTTGGAAGATGACTTTGAGCAGGAATTTGCAGACCCTCTAGAGGTCTGTTCCAACCTAAATTTTGATATAATTCTGTGAATTTAAAACATAACAGTGAAAAAAATCACCCCTTCCCACACTTATGCCATGTTTATACCTCTACTGTTACAGTAAAAATACTAGTGAGAGAGGAAAGGTTGTAGAAGTCTTTAAAAACCATTTAGCAAGCAGTCTTTCAAAATTACCTATCTTTATCCACATAAATTATATAAAATCTGTGTCAGCTGAAGAGGTTTAGTGCTTGTTAGTAGCAAAGTTATTGTTAGAAGAGCTACTGGAATCACTGTGACCTTCTGAAACTATAGTGACTGCTAGAACTTTCTGGAACTATAATAATGGATTTCTATTATAAACCAGTTTACAGGCAGTTCAGTTTGTTTTAACTCCTGATGGCTACGTTTATATGAAAGAACGGATAAGGGAGACTTCAGTTTTTGTTAGACTGCAACAGGAGTAGCCTATTTCATAACTATTTTCAAATTTCCCTGATCGTGTTGGAATTTTTTTTAAATATACCGTAGTTGTATAAATACTGCTCTACCTTTAATAATGCATATGGTCCTTAATTCCACAAGCATCAACAGGACTATGTCAAAATGCAAAATAGAAAGGACTTGGTTCCCTTATATTTTGAGAGCCAAGATTTTCCCAACACATCAGGAATTGCATAAAGGGCAAAGTCATCTGTTAGAAAAGAGAGGTAAGCTTTCACACAGGGACAAAGTGAAAAATGGAGAAAGTCTCTATCTCATACAAGGATTAACAGTGTCAAACAGAACTTGGTAAGCACAACTCCAATACTTTATCCAAAATGTGTATTTTTCATGTTCACCGCTTAGTATTTACACCAGCATGAAGCTGATACCGCATGCTTTTAAGGGGAGTATAATTTCATAAATATACAGTTGTCTCATTATGTACAAACTCCCTGTTCTAATTTCTGTGAATTTGGAAAACTGGTAATTATTCTTCTAACAATTTTCTGCGGAAAAGCAACAAGTAACTTTGAAATCTTATTTATTTTAATGTGCATTAAGAAAAAAAATAAGCCAGTCTCCTTCATTGTTTTGCTGAATGTCACAGTAATTTGAGAAACAAGATGGTACAGTTAAATCAGGCTGCTAAGGGTGAGAGCTTCTGTGGGGTTTTTAAATTTAATATGCTGAAGGTAAAATTCAGAATGAGTTGCTGAAAGAGACCGCACCATGCTGTATGGAACAGTGGGTAAAAAAAATGGTTGCTCTGAACAGGATTAATCTCATTTCCCTCTTGCGGGCCTCCTTCATAATTGCGTTGCACAATTTAGTGCGATTTTTTTCCCCCTCTGTATTTAAAAGTTCCAAAGATTTCTGTATATTTTTTATAAACCTGGTGCCCAGCACTAAATGCATACAGGCAGAGGGCAACTGGTTCAGAGTCGCTGAAGGCATCAGACAATACAGGTTTATATTAACTGTACTTATGACTTAGAGCTACTTGTATTACACGTTCACAAATGCCTCGGAAGGAATTTGGGCCTCAATGTCAGACAGACTCGTCTTGGAAAATACTGGTAGCCCACGAATTGTGTAAGTGTTATAAAGGGTATAATTACAAAGCTATTGTAAGTCTTTAACAACCCTTTCAGTGGCTTTGCTTTTATTAGAAACACGTAGAGATTAGCGTGTGCTTCAGGAAGACTCATGTTTCTATTCTGTACGATAGGAACGGGAAGGAAAAGTTCATCTGTCACAACTGTCTTCATTTCAGTTCCCCAAAGAAAATCATTTGGTTAAAGCTTCTGAGTTTACTAAAGCTGCAAAAGCCAGTGAATGTCACTGTTTTGTCTTTGTAGACAGGTCTTCCATGCTAATTTAAATCACCACGTGGGGATTGTTTTGTGGTTTGGTTTTTTTTTGAAGGGGAAATGCAGGATTATAATTTAACGCTGCTTCTGGGCTGCAGCTCCGCGGCACTGACCGTGGCCCTGCGCGCGGGGGGAGCTCCCAGCGTGGGCACAGCGGGGTCCCAGCTGCCTGGCAAACAGGGAAAGACACTTGGGCTGCCCTAAAGCTCTTGCAGTATAAGTCCACGAGTCAAACGACAGTGCAGAAAAATTAAAGGACTTACTCTCAGTCATGCAGCAGCGGCATAAAAAAAATACAGTATTCTCATTCGTTTGAGTTCTGGACTATTGCAGTTGCCCAGGGACTATCCCCCAGAATAAAGGAGTGTTAGCATTCTGTGGAAAAATAACTAAAACCAAATGAATGAAGTGAAACCATTTACCTGAAATGCACAAGGTGTGTTATCCATACAATATACTCTCAGATTGTAATCCAGAGAATTGCAAGACAGGCAGCCAAAAACCGCTACTTTCAGCTGTCGAACGGCACAGTCAGAGATCGGTTCTCCAATAAGAGCATAAGTTCCAAAGCTGTTTAAGAGAATGTGACAGGCATAAGGATCCAACAGGCAGTAGCAAGAAGTAGTTTCCTCTTCCACAGACATCACTTCCTGCAAAATGAAATTCAGGTTTAAAAAAAAATCAATTAAAAAAAAAATCAATAGGCCTTGACAATAGGAGTCATGACATTATTTCTTTATTTTTATTCAACTGGAACGTAGAGTATTGCTGAGAGCCAGCCTGCACGCTCTTTACTCATGTTGACCTCAGGGAAGGGGAGAAGGTAGACTACCTGTAGGAGTAAACACTCCCAATTTAGCCCTGAGTCAGCAACAGGATTTATGGCAATATATTGTGCAGAATTCAGTGTGTACAGCATATAATAACGATGATGATGCGTTTAGCATCTTTTTTCAAGTGCTCTTGACTTTCTAGCTGGGTTTTTTTCCCAATGTCAAGTTAAGAAATTACCTTGAAGACTAAAGTCAATAAGCAAACCTTGAACAACAGTTGGCATTTGACTTCCTTTCAGAACACCCATTACAGTTCTGTTTACCTTCATCAGAACTCCCTATCCCACTCTTTTGCCTTTCGTGCTTAGTTCTGCATGGCAGTGCCATGAGATGAGGTGTTTGAGCAGTCTGGTGCTGCAGCTCCTCATTAATCCCAGGGCGTTTGTAACCAACACCGATGGAGCTGCCCGAGTGCCGAGCGCCGCTGCAGCTGGAAAACTACACTGAACTGGGAAAGGTGCAGACGAGAGCACAAGCCCCACGGTGGTTTAGAGGAGGAAAAGCACAGAGCAAGTTGTGGTATCCAGGAACGCTGTAACTATTGGGTTTTTCCCCTCACAATGCAACGAACCAAATAGTTCCATCAGCAGCGGGGCAGAAAACTCCCCTTGACTATGGGTTTGTGTCGCGTCACCGGGCTCTGTGGTTCTAATAACATGTACAGCGAACTCTTTAGAGTTGGGAAATTCAGCACCCTTCCGTCCTGTGTGGATTTCTGTGATGTTGAGTAACAGTTCAGGTCATGCTTTAGCCATCCCTTCAGGAGTGCTGTTGGTAGGTGTCTCCCCAAATGATGCAGAAAGTTTAGGGTGGTTGAGACTGCTGCCCACCAAGCAGTGTCACTCAAAGATGGCCACTGGGCTTGAAACACGCAGGTGGACAGACACAACGATTAAACGCCCATGTCATGAATCCACAAAACTTAACTTCCCCAGTAAATCAGGATTAAAAAATACACTTTCAAGCGGAAAAAGCTAAATATTTCATTTAATATACACTGATCCTTCAGGGGTTATGAGCACAGGGTGATCAGTGAATGCACATTAAAATGACATGTACAAAGAGACCTCTTGATTTTTAAATCAAGAGAATCCATCTAGGTTAACAAAAAATTAAACTCGAAGTGTATATTTTTAACCAGTTCCGTAACTTTCTTTAGGTCCTGATAAATTCTTGTGTGGATATAATGATCTGTTCTGACATGGGTCTCTTTGGGAGCCATGATCTATCCAAACAATGGTTTTAAAAATAAATGGCTACTGGCTCCATTATTAAGTGATCTGAGAAAATTAATACTTTCTCACATCCCACACGCTAGATTATAAAGTTGACTCTTTTTTGCACATCACGGTAAACTAGTTGAAAACAGTTTAGCTGCTTCTTAACAAAATGCAAAATCTTTTTTAAATTCATCCTTTAAGACGACTGTTTCTATCACTTGCATAATCTTTGACTTGCACCTGCATGAGTAAGAGTAGTCATCGTTCTATCGTTTTAAGCGGGCTCGGAAGTCTAAACTTACCTCCCATTTCCCTTGCTGTGTCCTTTTTTTCAAGTGAATATTCCAGTGCTCTGAATTTACTTCTGCGCAGTGCGGAATGGTCAGGGCAAATGGAGTGCTGAGGGACAAATCCGAGGGCCCACAAGTTACTTCTGGTCCTAGAAGAACATCTGTGCCTTCTGGCTGCAGGCTTGGTGCGGAGGGGGAAAAGACAATAAAGTCTGTCAGGCTCTTTTTAAAATGGAGTGAAAATTTACTTTCACTGCAAATTTTAAAATATATTTTCATTAAAATATAAGTACCTCACTCATCTGTTACAGGAAAGGATAAGCAAGCCAATTACTGTGCTAATTTTCATGTAGAAGCAGTAGCCGGAGATGAGACGAAACTATTAGGACACATCTACTCAAATTGCTGGCAGGTCAGTTTAGGATTCTGATCTTCAAAATACATTTCAATTTGCTTAAACCAAATACAACACTAAAATTACTCCATGCAATAAGCCGTGCTTTATGCACCAGCTGGTAGTATTACCATCTCATTCTGCCTTCAAAGACTGTCGTCAACAATATTTTCACAGTAGAGAAGATAAAACAAATTATGGTTTAAAAACATAGTCTCATAAATTTTTCCAGATTGAGTTTGATCTCCCTGGTTTGAAAACACATTTATATTCTGCAGAATGAACAAGCCACGTAACTTAGAGCAGACACCAGGGACGGGACTGCTTTGCTTAAATTTAGAACTCTGCAAAGTAGATAAGTGCCTGTGGGCTCCATCACAGCCAGCTCCAGTCTCGGGATTCACCTACGCTGGACGTAACCACCTGTGTCGGGTGAGATGAACGCCTTGCTGAGTTACAAAGATGAAGTATCTCACAGGAATCATCTCTTATTCAAACCTGAAGTTAAGCCTGTCCCACATAAATGTGCTTTCCTTAACACCTGTGCAGGGCCAGGCACAAAGGGCACGAGATGCACTTCTGGGAGGTTAAAGCCAGCACTTGGCGTGGGGTGTTTTTTGTGGGTGTCCTGTTTGCCCCCGCCTGCTTTAATCCTTCATCTGAGTTTTATCATCCCAATTTTTGACTTCTAAACTACTGGACACTTGTTCACGCTGAAAATTAAGGCAAATGTGTTTCCAAGATAAAAATAAGGGGAAGAACCTCAGCCAAGATATAATAATGAAACAAAGATATAAATTGGGAGAAAATCCCTGCTTAAAAACGAGGATATAGTTCCACTACCGTGTCACAAGCTCGTGTCACAGCACTGTCCTTAGAGCTCTGCAATAGCAGCACAGCAACAACCAACCCACCCCACGCTGCCTGTGCGGAGCCCAGTGCCTCCTGGCCACACTGGTAAATTCTAAGTTACCCAAACTGACCTGGATAATACATTTACGCAAAGGTAGCTCTCGTGTGGGCAGAATTCTGTGTAGTCCTGCACTTAAACCCATCGGATTGCCATCCTGCCAGTCGACTTTGCGCATCCATCTAGCATCACCTGGGGGTAGCAGTCTCAGTATAACTCTGAAGAGCAAGTGCTCTGAAAACGCAGTTAAACCCACCGTTCTTGCTAGAGACTTGAAAAAGCTCCAGCAACTCCAGTGACAGCGCTCACTAAAGGCTGCGTGTACAAGTACTTGTGAGATGAAGACTGGAGTGAACAAAAAAGACGCGACATGCTAACAAAAAAGGCCAATTCTGCTTTTTCCTTTTCAAGTGTCATAATAATAAATGCTCCCTAAACGTCAGTGCTTCTAAGTGTTTGTAGGAGTATTAGGCTGAAAAAAAAAAAATAATCAAAGCACAACCAGAGCCTCGACTATAGCGCCCTGCTCCTCTGGAACAGCCCATGCGGGAGCGGAGGGGAGACGCTGCGCTGGCCCCGTCCAGGGACACGCGGGATGGGGCGTTCTGCTGAGCTGACATCAAAATGACTATCTGAAGGAAACAGGTCAAGCAAAAAACTACTTGTTTCTGCTTATGCCTATGAATAACAAACCATTTTTCACAACTCCTTCATTGCTAGGAAAACAGTTTTTGCCCGAAATACCATCACTTAACGCCAACCACTGCTACCCTTGACAAATGGCTATTTGACGTCCTTAAAAATAAAACCTTCCAGCAGTTACCCCAAAACACCTCTCTTTCCAGCTAATTTAAGAAATCATCCAGTTACGTACAAATGCAAAGAAAAATGTCTCAGAATTATGAGACACCGCAAGCCAACTTTTATACGTATTTATTTTCCCGTCAGTTACTCGGCCCCTGCGCTTCCTCTCTGCTGTGCCCCGCAAAAGCTGGTGTGTTCTACCTCCTCATCTGGTCCCGATGCAGCTGCAGGAGGGGTAACAAAGCGTATTTCCAGAGGGACTCAAACCTTCCGTACGTAACTCGGTCGGCGCGTTTCTATCCTCTCTCTCTCCCAACACACCCCTCCTTTGCCAAGCGGCTGCTGCTGACAAAGGCATAAAAAGTCCCAGGAGCGTGGGGAGACGGAGTTTCGCCAAACTTGCCTCCAGTACAAAGCCTGACAATTCATCTTCAGTAATGGGAGCAAAATATACATTATTTTGTTTTCAGCACAACACCCTTAGGAGACACGAAGCCAGAGTTTCTGTTATGCTACTGCTGCTGATTTCCATCAGAAATAGCTCAAATTTTGCAAGCATTAAGAATGAAACAAACCACAAACGTACAAGACACAAAAAGACCGACCATCAGTAGCAGCAAGAGTCCTGGTAGCAGCCGAGCAAAGCTGATGCAAAAGACGACTGGGAGACTATGACTGTTGTCTACCAAGTGCCCTGCCACCCACCACATTAAACAATAAAGAACAATAAAAAAGAATTTAAAAGCCCAAGTGACTGAAATGGTGCAGGCTCCGGTCATGGCTGCCTGCTGGCTGACGGCACACACAGGAGCAACAGCAGGGATGTGTGGGAATGGCCAAAGACAAACGCGTCTGAAAGGAGCTATTTAATTGCTTTTACAGAATCTTTCCCCTGTAGAACATATTGGACAAACATATGGGAATTCCGGGAATTATTTAATGCCGAATGGACTGAAATCAGTTAATTAGATGAACTCTCATACTTGTTGCAAGTAGCAAGAGTCTTCTGTATAATAACTGAATTGGTATTAGACTCTCATGCAGTTCTGAGCCATTTATTAGGCAAGATGGGAAAGGGAAACGCTACCAAACGCAATTATTTAATATTCCCTTGTTGCAAGGTAAAACAAATCAGTAACCAGATCTGTCCCCTCAAATCTATCAAAATCAAAGGTCTGTAATTTTTCAATAAAGACAGACAAATAGTCACTATTGCTGAGCAAAAATCCAAAAATGTTTTATCTAAAAATACTACACTGGAAAGAAACATGAGGAATTTCATCCCACAGCATTTTGCCCTCTGCAAAGCACTAGTGAAGAGTTTCTTGCATTTAGAGTTCCATTTTCAGTTCAGGAGTTGCTGCTGGAGCCACGTTTGCCCCTGATGCGGGAAGGCTGGGAGGATGTTACGGGAGGGGGGTCTGGTCCCCGGGGGGAGGCGCGGTGTCACCTCGGCTCGTGACCCGGCCCCGGGCAGCAGCAGTCGCTGCGACAGACGCTGGCTGCTCCTCTCGCTTCCTGCTGCGCGGAGGCGCTGAGTTGCAGGCACCAAGGTGTGCATTCCGTCCCAAAGCATTGCTCTCCTAAAATTCCATGTGGGAATACCACGAAGGTTGGATGGAGAAGTGAGGAAGTGAAGAGGAAACAATGCTGATTGTTCATTTCTTTCTGGATGCAATGAATTTCAGGGAAGAATTCAGTATTTGCCGTTCAGTATTTACTCTGCCAGTGGCTCACCACTAGCACCTGCAACAGAGACCTCATGGCGCAACAGGCTCCCACGTGTCCCACCGTTCCTGGGGAGCGGAGACTGACCGGTGGTGAGTGACACCGCTGGGTTTCTCATTGCAGCTCACTCCTTGGATGGCAAAAATACTTGCTTTCAGCCTGCTACAGACACCAAAATACTGTTTTTTCCCCTCCCCTTTGCACCGACATTCATACAAATAAATGTGATGGAAAAGCAGCAAAATAAATTCATGGTTTAAAAAAATCAATTTAAAACAGGAACAGCACGATATTTAAATTATATACCCATCAAGCCTGCAGTCTACAGCTGAAATGGATTCTATTGCTGTGGGTTGCTTTTGTGAGATGAGAAAATTTTGCCTTTGGAAAATAAAGGAACATTATTTGTCACATTCCTATACTACATTGCATGTAAATGCATACATTTATGAAGCTTTGATTTTTCAAATTATATCATTACAGAACATGTTTAAGTCTGGGCAAGACTGCCTGGTTTCATTCTGCGTATGCGAACTCCGGGCTGTGAACGCTAGGTATAGGTGTTGGGCACTCAAAGCAGGCGCGCATCAGAAATACAATCTATTTTTCATATTGTGCATCCAAATGTGTACAATTACCATTGAACCTTCGCATTTCTGCTACGTTCCTACAAAACAAAAAGACAAGGAAAACAGGGAGAGCAATAACATGAGACCCGGTCTTCTCCATCCTCTCAGTTTTCTTTTCTCCTTCTTTTTTTCCACTCTCTAATCTTCCCACTCTTATTTTGACTGTATTGTTGGAATCTCTGAAAACCATTATTTTACAGTATTTTCATTATCACTGCATCTCAGTTACGCTTTTTTCTAATATTTAGAATATACGGGAATAGTCACAATTTACAAAGTTTAGTCAATCTAAACTCAGAAGTTTTTGTATGATGCTAACCAAACACACTGACACAGTTACACAACTCAACTTTTATGTTTGATTGAAGAATGCAGTGTAAGGGTTTCTGTATGTTCAGGGACACAAATCTTTACAGTTTATACTGGCATATGTAAAATAACTTGTTTATACTGTAGTTGACTAAATGGTCATTTTAATTAAGAATCACTTTCTCTATTCTCATCTTTTCTCACGTTGCGATCAGTAGGATATTAGAAACATACTAGTAAAACGACAGTGTGTAGAGTGTAGTGTAGAAGAAAAAGTTTGTGAGAAAGAAAAATAGAAAAAACTGGCGATCAGCAATAATACAAGTATTTCAGGGCAGAGTCTGCCTTCTCTTATAGCTCAGTGACCCTCGTGACTTCAGTGTGGAATACAGACCCCATTCAGCAAGGACACTGTTATCTGAATAATTGCAGACTGACGTTTTTCTCTTTGATGCAGTTTTCACACAGGATATTTTATAGAGCTTTACATGCACGTAAGAGAGCTGCAACAAATTTGCTTACTGCTTCAAAGCAAATCAGTAACATAATTGGGACAAGAACCCAGGATCCCAAATACTTGCCTGGGCCTCACATCCCCCACCTCAGCAGTTGTTCTGTCATTAGCTAATTGGGTTATCAGCCTTTTCTCACTGGAATACCAAACCTTTCACTGCACTGAAGGACATCTACTTTTTCATTAGCAAATGACTTCAACATGGAAAAGCCATATATAGAAGCACATCTCCCCCCCAGCTACTTAATACTTGACAAGGTTTCCTCCCTTTGCTTGAAAAGCATCAGCTAAGTGGCAAGTTTTGGGGTAAGATACTGTCCTCTGTGCCAACTTAGCAGAATTTATTGCTTTTCAACCTGCCTCTCTAGCATCTCCTTTTCTTACAATTTTACAATTTTTAAAAACCAGAATGTTATGCTTCCTCTAGAAACAGGAAGGCTCAAAGCCAAAGTGTCACGCTGTGTAAAAGGTGTCGGTGCTTTTAGGGATTTTCTTCCAGCTGTTCTCACTTCTAGACCCCAGTAAGACCAGCTACTCTGCCACAGCTGGCAAACGTTTCTCTCCTTCCTAACAATCTAACTGGCCTGCAGTATGTATTTTGTCTGAATTTTTCACTTCTAAAACCTCCTGAAGCACGGGTGCTGGCAGGGTGGCTGTGGAGCACTAACCTTTTAAAGACAAGAGCCACATGCCAGACCTCGCGCTGGCTCTTCCAGGCTGAGCGTGCGGGGTGTGAGAACGGCCGATGGGAACATGCACTCTCTAGCAGAATCCTACAGTATTTCGGTGCGATCACCTGCAAAGAGCTGCTGCCACGTTACTGAAATATTGCTTTGCTTTTCTTGAATACACACACTTGACCTGCGTCCTTGGTGGGAGAATTTGGGATGGGGAGATGCTAATGGCGGTCGAGGGGCGAGGAGTTCTTCCATGTAAGTTACCTCCAGGCTCTGGCTGATTCTTGGCTGGATACAACTAGCAAGAAGATCTCCCAGCCAACAGTGCTGGGATTCCACAGCCCGGTTCCGTTAACCAGGTGACAGTTTCTAACTGAACCACTCACCAACTGTAGTGCCCTGCGACCTGTAACGGACTTGAGCGTCACACCTGGAGGTGTTCCGGCTGAAGGAACAGACCGGCAGCTCTGCTTAGTCTTTACGGCCTAAGTGTGGAGTCAGAACGGAGGCAAGAGACATTTCACTCCAATTCTCGCTTGGGCCTGAATCAATAGCCTTGTTGTTTCTTTCCCAAACATCAATAACCCAGAGTTTCTGCCAGCATCAAAGCGTGCACAGGCTGTTTGAAGGTTGAGCTTAGCTGTTTTTCTCTGTAAGTAGTCCTTTAGTGGTTCCTTCGGAAATTCTGGCTGCAAGAAGCATCCCAGAGGATCTCTGTAGTGGAGCCCCTATGTATGTCCCCAAGACCTTTCTGTTTGGTGTGGTTTTGGAGGGACCACCAGTTCCATCGCCAATTGTTCAGTTACACGAGACACTAAAGCATTGTCAAACCTTAAATGAAGGAGATTGTATCAACTTACAGCAAAACCAGCTTATCATCTCATCACAGTATCTGTAGAGCACCAACAGGGATTTTTTTTTCCCCCACTACAAAGTGACAGTGAATTCAGCACAGCTCTATCAGATCCCATAGCATCTCTGTTCCTCTGGTGTCTTTTAATGTATATCTCGTACCTCAATATCTAAATGAAGATTGGAAGTGACAGCTAACCCACTAAATAATCCTAAATAATCTGAATCTGAACGATGGGACCCTTGTTCTCACACCCATTTACGGTGCATAAGGTCCCTATTACGGTGAGTTCAAATCTCTGCAAGACCACCACAGGACTTCCGTCCTGTACGCATCTACTGATGTGGTTAACTTTGGCATTAAACTCAATTCCACCGATTACCGGATGATGTGGACAAGGTTTCATTCAGAAACTACAACTTGAGCTATTTCATTTTTAATGGTGACACATCTTCAGGTTGTGAAGTAAAGAAAATCCATCTTCTTCCTCTAATCCACTCTTCTACCCTTCCTGCACCCCCAAGCGTTGTGCTTGCCCACATGAGCAATCATCTCCATTTTAGGGACATCTGCATGGCAGACCACCCGTTGTGCGGCGTGGTGTAGTACTTCTCCCTACCATCTTCCACACGCGCGTCCAAATCAGGTACCGATTCTGAGCCGCTGGCATTTCCTCCCACCCTGGGAATCGGGAGCCGACGGGCAATGAAGGGAAGGAGGGAAGGCTCCCGCGCATCAGCGCAGGCTGCGGCAGCTGTAGAAGCCTGGTGTGTTCCACCCAGTTCAGAGGGGTGAAAGACACCTCATCAACCTTGCTTCGACTACCTGAAGAAAAATATGGTATTGTAGTGGAAAAAGAATAAATGAATGTTTGCTTTTGTCTCACTTTCCAGAATTTCACTGTAAAGAAGAAGGAAGGAAAAATCTCCCTGTGATAATCTTTGGTTTGGTTTGCTACCTCTGCGTCTGCCCACAAAAAAGGAAAACAGTAGGCAAAATTTGCTGCTTGCTTTTAATTAACCTATTTTAATTCAGTTCTGCAGAACCCTTACACATAAAACAGCTGGGGTTTTTTTTCTTCCTTCCTTTTACATATCTTAATCTTTCATTGAAAATGATCAAAAACCTATGGCAGCAGATGGGGATGGAATATGAGAGTTTTCACAAAGGAGTTCAGATATCAGAGGAGGGGAAAAAACAGATTTCAGTTTAAGTTTCGAAAAATATTTCTAGGCTTTAAAATTTATAGGCAGCTCTGTATCTTTCAGTTCTTAAAGGAAAATTCCAGTAATCATTTGCCTATAAGTTACTGTAAGTACATATTTACTGTACAAAGAGTTCTTTTCTTCTTTCCACATCTCCTCAGATAAACCCACCAATTTTTCAGTGCTTTTAGCTGAATGTATATATAAGATGAGGGAGATAAGAGAAATAACTGCTGTGAAGAACTAGGATTAACTCTCCTGTCCGCAGTTGTACAAACCTGCCCCTGATTGCTGCTTCCAAGAACTGTCCCTCTCACAAGCACTCAAAACAAGGCTTAATCAGCAAACCACTCTGCGCCTGGGACCATGTCTCCTGAAATTAACCCAAAATTCATTAGTTAAAGTACACACTACAGATTATTCACTTAGCTCTCCTCGGAATGTGAATTATGGAAAGGTAGTTTGAGAAAGTTATTTAAGAAATTGTTTTTTGCAAAACTATTGTTTGGAGTGCCTCACTGCAACTTGTCAGACTGGCTGCAAAGGCAGGAGCAATAAATGCTGTCAGTGCACGTTCCGATCTCCAACGCGCCCGCCTTCTGCGGAACGAGGAGCAGCAGAAAGTCTCAACAGGAAAACCAGAAGAAATGAACAGGAAAACCAGAAGAAATGAATTCAAGACAAGTTCAGACCAGAGCAAGGGAACAAAGGTCAGAAAACGTAACTGAAAAGCCTTGGTGGAGCAAAGCCGCATTGCAGAATTAACAAACCCCGTTACAGAATCTGGACGAACGAGATCCTCAGCGAGTTCAAACTATCATTGACACTTTCACCGGCCAAAGACGCGGCCTTGAACTTGCAGAGATACACATGGGACACACCAGCTGACTTCTGACAACAACTCCAAAAGGGGGACTACAGAGCGCTTTTCGGTAGCTTATTTCAATTAAATTAAATTTGATTACCCTGTCACTTTTCACCTGACAGTCTCAAAAGCTTCAGCAGTCCCTTCTCTGGAGCAGGGCCGTACAGAGATTGCTCCGTCCACTGCGGAGACACCTCGGTTCAGAGGTGTGGGACAGTGGCACGTGACAGTGTAAGGAGACACAGTACCTACTACTTCAGAAGCTGACGTCAGGTACCTAGATGTTCCTCTAGGTTTAAATGGGGAAAGACTCTGGCTTTAATGATTTTTTTTTCTGTAAAACCATCGTTCCATACCTATAGTGATAGCAGGAAGCGAGAAGTTTTGTTCAGAGCTCCCTGCAGCAGCAGAGCTGTCTAGCACAGGAGAGGGGAGGATGCCAAGGTGAACAGTGCTGGAACCAGACGTGAACTGCTGCTTCTGCTGCCTGCGACAGGAGTCTGTTCCCGAGAGTCTCATCCAGGCGCTAGACCGACTCCACTTAGATTTGAATGAGGCAATTGAAGTGATTACAGTGGAATCGAGGAGAACACCCACATGTGCAGCTGGCAACAGAATTTAGTGCCTTGCATCTAGCACAACAATTTAAAAGTTTTAAAAGCCTCTAGACACGAGCTAGGTTTCTTTTGTAGGACAGACATTTGCAACAAACACGATGGACCAACATAAAAACCCGCAATGACCTGCCTTTGCCAAACCATAGTTCTTCTGTATGCTTCCTTCTTTTCCTTATCTTTGAAATAAATGACAGAGTTGAAACCTGGAGAACCTCAGAGAACTAACTTGTCTATTTATGAAAGACCACCAGTATTTAAACATCACACTCCCGTCCCACCAGATGCAATGGTGAAAAGAACCCTAAGGATCAAAGTGCAGTTTGATTTCTACTGTTCATCAGCTGATGCTGTTGAATCCAGCTGGGGAACAGGTTTTGATGGTGATTTATAAACCAAAATAATTTAAGAAATCATCCTGAGTGTTCACTTACTTGCATCATCTAGGCCACCAAACATCTGTCATGAAGTAACAACAATTCAGTACCTACATACCATAGGGGCATTCAAACTGGTGACGCGGATAGTGATTTTTAACCTGCTGCCTGCATATTATGAGAGTCTGTGGACCCAAAGGTTCTATAACAAGTAATTAATGAAAGCATCTGTGCTGCTAGTAGACTTGCATGACATAAGTCTGCAAATCAAAAAAGATAAAATCATTGACTCAGAAGCCACACATCAGTCTCCTTGAGGTATCCATCCTCTAACAGCATTTGCAGTAATTCCATGGGATTTCACAGAACCATGGCATAAAGATCATTTTTGCTGTCATTTATACAGACACAGCGTATGTCACAACCGTGTGGTCACACCAGCAACAGGGAAGATGGAGTGACCCTTACGCATTCCCTTCCTTCAGACAGTATTGACAAGAAATCCATTCAGTGAGACCATCCCACGGATTCTGGATGTGTGTGTGGGGGGGGTTTTATGGACTTCTTACCTGGACTCCTTTTGAGTGATCGCAAGATAGATTTCCCACGAACTCTCCTCAGGAATAGCGCCGTGTGGTACCAACAAGCTGACTCCTACGAAAGAGCAAAGGCAGAACTTACCTTTGGGAAGGCCCTGGACTGTAAGGAACAATGCCCACAACTGGCCTCTGACTTACAAGACCCGGAAAGGGCATCTGCTAGAGCAGAAGACTGTGCCTCTGAAATAGGGGGTTTGGCCACGTTATCAGATGAAAGGAAAATACATTATTAATATGATCCACAAAGTTATTAATATCCAGCTGTCTTACAGAGTCTGGAATTATACAGACTCATACGCCTAAAAATTTCTTGCTCCAACAGAGCTGCTAAATAGTTCACTTCCCAGTGTTTTGTGTCGCTAAGTGACACTGGATTCATGGCCTAGATGTGACTCAAGGCTCCTCTTCATCCTTGGGTACAGGCAGACGCTTTGTCTACTTCACCACTTACACAAAAGAGAGTAATTTATGGAAACAAATGGTGCCATCAGCTGTTTCCTTAAGACTTCCAGCAAGAGTGGTTGTAATCCCAGTCACTCTGATTGGTCTTGTTACCCCGACAGGCTTTCATCTGATGCAGCAACAGAACAATCGCTTCCGAGTTCTGTATTTATTTGTGCTTTTATTTTATTTTTAATAATAAATGTAGTCAAAAGCAGACGTGCCTTTGGTAACTGCCTGCGCTAGCTTCTGGAAGGACGTTCGGGCAAACCAGTTCTCAGGGATTTTCATCAGCTGTTGACTCTTTCACTCCTATTTGCCAAAATGCCACTTAGTGGGTACGCATCTTGCCATCTGCACAGCTCCGTGTTTTATAAGATATGATCATGGTTTAGACTTTTCTTGAAATGTCTTTGCCTCTTTCTAACTTTGAAAACTAATCTGATAATTTTAGGATCACAGAGAGTCTCATCATGGAGAGACTCCCTAACCAAATTAACCTGAATTTGCATGGAAATCGCCATACCTTTTCGTTCATACGCATAATAACTAGTGAATCCAAGTGATGTGCTTTTCCTTTCCCTCCACTAGGATAAATTAGAAGTTAACGAGGGTGCTTGGCACCGAGTACCAGTGCAATTAAACTGTTGTAAAGTGTATCAATACAGGAAGACGAAATTTTACTTTGTGTATGTCACACAATGCAGAACCTCAGCTCAGCAGTGACGCGATTGCACTATAATTTACAATTGCCTAGCAAATTTGATCTTGCATAAGTAGGCATAAGGAAGTACATAAATTGCAAGTGGACCAAATATGTATTTAAATAATCTAATTGATGGGACTATCATTATATCAAGCAGCAAAACAGCGTGAGGGACCTCCATTTATGACTTCACTGACTTAGTGCCTTTGAATATTCATCCTGAACATAGAAATGATCTGTGGACAAATGAGTACATTCCACGTGTTGTGCGTGACTGTACACTAAGTAACTCCCTGAATCTTACTGAGTCTGCTCTCACCAATCTTTATTAAATTAAACAGACCACATTTTTTATGGTACTCTTTAAAGTGCCCATTGTATGAAACATGAAGGATCAAGCTCTAAAGCATTCCGTTCAGCTAGATACTAAGAGATAAGCCTGGACACACCAGTCAAATGAAATCAAAGTTGAATTTAAAGAAGACTTTGATTAAAAATCACCAGAGTTCAAAAGATACCATCTTTACCAGCAATGGTGGTGTCTGGTGTTCCCTGCTACGTTCACCATTTTGAAAAAGGAAGTATCCAAAATAAGGAATTTTATTCAGCAGGGTACGAACATAGTGATGTAGTGCGACATACTGCAGGAACATGATTTTAACATCCTTTATTTGACTCTAATTCGGTGCCGTATGTTTTCAGCTAATTCAACAGGCAATTTCTGAGGCTGAAATACATCTCAAACCTCTGAAGCCACAAAACAAACTCTACTTCTTAAACAATGCAAATTGAGCCTCTCTGCCGCCATGTTCGAGTACACGGCCCTGTCTTCAAACGCCCGTTGACTTTGAAGTGCCCCACTACGGAAATCTGACAAGCTATTAAGCTAAAATAAAGAGAAAACCAGAAAGCCAGGAGTAAATGCTAATGAAAGCTGCAGTAGAGTTTTCATTCAGAGTGGAAGGTATTCTCCAGAGACATCTGTTTGTTATATGCTGCAGACTTTAATAACATAATGAAGTCTGACAATGTTAGCGCAGTCAGATGTTGATGCGTGTAGATTCTGCTTTGAATGTGACCCCCTTATGTAAGATGCCGATCCAGTATCGACCTCCTTCCTGGGGAGCCCTTCTTTTGGATCAGGATCCAAGTAAGCAACGGCTTTGATTAATATGACTTTCATGCTGAAGACATCAAGAGAGGCAGTAATTTATAACAGTTCAAATAGGCATAACGCCTCTTTACTACTCATCTCAAGCTTTGTTCTGATCAGTCATGTCCTGTGTGGGCAACACGCGCCACTTCCCAAACTTTGCATTATGGAGCCCATACTTTTTCTTCCCTTTCTTTTTTTTTCTATTTAGTCATAGAACACTACATCAGGCAAAATAAGTTTAATCGAAAATTACTGTATATGCTTCTAATAGAAAGGATGTACCCACCTGTGTTTGGAACCACTAAACGGCCACCCAGATGTCCAAAAACGGCAGTTGTCTTCAGCTCACTTCTTGTTGAAATAGAAGACAGGTTCTGAATGTACGTAGCCTTATTTCTAGCCTGTATTGTACCAAAAGCTCTGTTATTCCCATGAGGAAAAGTTCCTGAATGTGCCTTTCCGTGATATTCAGCCCTCTCTGTCACCCCTAGGGACACCATGAATGAACTCTGAACTTTGACTTTGATGTCTGACAGCGGGTTGAACAGTGAAGACTCCGTCATCAGCTCCTTGTCCATGGGATCCTGCAGGCAGATCGGGCCACTGTACGTTCTGCTCACGGTCAAGTCGGGCTGCATGGACGAGTTCAAAAGCAGGGAGTTCCCTGGCAGAACGAAGCAGATCAGGGCGTTAGTGACTGTATGAAGCTGTTAAATCAGAAATCTCTTTCTGACCTCCCCTTGTTGACTTGCTCTTCCTTCCTGATACTCTCAGAGCACAAAATCACGTAAGGTAATGTGACAAAACAGATGAAATGATGAGATCTAACAGGTACTTCATCACTATGTTTCCTGCACTTCAGGCAACTCCAGAGTGCGTGAACTTCGGTTTTGTTTTGGATTCAGGTTTGTGCGTATGCCTTTTTTTTTTCTTTCTTTTCTTTTTTTTTTATTTTCTCTCTCTCTTTTTTTTTTTTTCCCTCAATTAAAACCCACTGGGTGAAGACACATCTTCCTGCAGACCTTTTCCATGAGCTTACACAAAACAATAGCTTCATGCCCAAGGGAAACTGGATTGCAAAGGAAGTGGGACAAGAGTAACATAGGGAAAAATACCCCCAGTTATTCATTTAGGAGCACTCTTTGGTTTTCAGCAAACAGAATTTTTCCCAAAGTAACTAATTTTCTGGACATTATCTGTACTGCATCCTTGAAAATTTGATCACTTTAAGGGACTGCAGGTTGGGTTGCTTACTATAAGTACATTTCTCCAAAGAGTAAAATTTGGATCACGCTAATCCATTGTCCATATGTCAGTATTGTGTTCTCTTTTCTCAGCAAACTGAACAGAGAATTGGCCTTTTTTTTAAGCTAAATTGTTTAGTTTACAAATGCTCTTATTTAAAAAATGCACAGACAACCCAAAGAAACTGAAACTGAACTAAAGCATCCTGGCATAGAGAAATTGGCACCCTCAGATATTTTCAGTGTCCAGAACGAATGTTTTTGAAATGTTAAGTCAAACAAACAATTCCCCAGACCAAAACCAAGACTTCTAAGGCAAACTGAACAACAAAGGAAAAAGTTACTATTTGAGACAGTCACTGAGAATTACGGGACCCCAGCTAAAGGCTTGGATTTTTAAATGAATGTCTAAACAGCCTTCCAACATCCTTGTTCACCCAGCCCTTCTTCCAGCTTCCTGCAATTTATGCTTGGTAAGGAATGTCTCCAGAAAATACAGTAAGTGTAAAAACAACAACAACAAAAAAACCCCTACCAAACTTTGCAACATATTTCACTTTTCCGAAGAGATAAGAGACATGGGGATAGTTTCACACCCCACCAACACACCCACCCACCCACCGAAAGGCAGGTCTCTCTGTTCGAATGTCAGGACAGAATTAAAGAAACGCACTAGTTAAAGGTAATCGCTATTTTTGTCCAAAGGAAATAATATTCCAGAAAACATTCGAGTGCTGCTTCTAGTAAAAGTAAGTATTTCTTCCATATTTTATTGCATTGGTGGCTTTCTGAAGTTTTGTGTCCTGGGGGTTTTTTGTTGTTTGTTTTTTGGTTTCTTTTAAAAGAATCAGTACACGTTTACAGATATTTGTTTCCTCAGAATGGAGATGTCTCCATGCTAACAGCAGCTTAGAAAAATACTTAAAAGTTGGGTTCCTCAAATCAACAGTAAAAAACTGATCACTTCTATTAAAGTAAAGAAACTAGAAAAACTGTAAATGCAAAGGAAGGAACCACAGACGTGCCTTCTGGGTTTGGCTGGGTTTTAGTTGTTTTGGCTGGTCTGGGGTTTAAGTCACTAATGTCAGCGTAGAAGCTAGTGACGGTATTTCTCGAGCACTTTGGGAGTGGTTGGGGATGAATCCGTCCAGGCTGCGATGCGGGATCGGCAGTGGAGGCAGTGCTGCTGCCGCCGGCCTCGGCACCTGCGCCCAGCGGTACGCTGGTGCCCTCCCCCAGCCCGTCCCCGCACCTCGGCTTAGCATCGCTTTGCAGGAGCAGCGCTGGAGAGAAGAAAATGAAATCACAACACTAACCTTGTCTGACTGTTTTAAAATTAAATGTCTGGAAGCCTCCCGTCAGTGCAGAGGAATCAATCACATCCACGCCGTACTCACTCTGACTCCGTCTGTAAAGGGTAACGCCGACCACCAGCACGGCTACAGCAATGACTGCTGCTCCCAGGCCGGAGTACAGGGCGATGTCACTGGCCGTCTCGATATCTGGAAGCAGAAAAAGCAGGTACCAAGTCAACAACGCTCCGAAAACGTTCTGCCTGGCGCTGGCTGGCCCCAGCGGGGGGACACGTGGCCAGGGAGGCAAAACTTGAGACACAGCTGTGGGGAGACCACAGCGGGATGGTGGAGCACCAAGGAACGTGGCAAACAAGCGTTTGAAAGCATGAGCTGATTTCCTGAAGCATCACTCCATACAGGGGAGCTTACACTGCTTTAGGGGTGGCATCGTGGTCTTCAGAGGTTCCTTTGAGACGGGAGAGTCGGACTGTGGCGGCAGCGCCTATCCTACGCAGCCGCCTCTCCCAGCTGCACTTTGCTGGCTCGGGCTCCTTGCTGGGCTGCGCCACCGCTTCCCAGTCCAGCCCTGGGGAGATCATCACGCTGTGGTCATGCAGCCCCTCGAGGGAGAACACGGAACAACGGCAGCTTTAGGTACCGGCATGGGCCTCATCTATTGCTAGCTTCCAGGGACGCGTAAGCTGTAGGTTTGGATTCTGGAGCTAATCCAGTAGGTCATGAAACCTCTGAAAAAAACCTTAGTGAAGGTTTCGCCTTCCCCCCCTCTTTGTTTTCTGTGTGAGCTTTACTGTAAGAAGGACAGTCCGACCTCTCACAGCTCCCGGCTCGGGCTGAGGAGACCCCAGACACCTTCTCAGGTCCTGCAGGCACCTGCAGCCTGTCCGAACGCGTGGGAAACCAAACCTTCCCTCTGATCGCACCCTCGCACTGAGCTCTGCAGCCAAGCTTTCTGAGACTTCAAACTTCTACAGCAGAGAAGAAGAATTAATTGCTTTGAAAGAATGAATCCAAATGAAACCTGCAATATTATGTAATTGAATTATCCAGTCCTGCTGTTCTCGATCTTCTGGGGTTTGGGACCACGTACCATGAAATTAAATTAGTTGGCATGTACGCTCGGGGGGCCCTCAGTGCCGGACTGGCCACTGGGGCGAAACGAACCAGGACAGTTCGTTAATGCCAGACTCCAGATTAGAGGAGAGAGAGTGATGGGTTCCCCCCGACATCATCTGTTGTCCTGTGGCGTGGTGCTCCTGCTACCTGGTGACAAGCACTGGTTACAGACAGCGCATTTGTTTCTAACAAACAACAGTGACAAAAATAACTAGGGAACGCAGACAACTTGGTCTCAGTAAATAAACCACAATGTACAGAAACAGGGTAGGAAGTGATATTTGATTCTACGATTCTAAGTTAAATTCAGCCTTTAATAAATAGGCAATTACTGAAATTACTTAATTAATATTTGGGAGGAGGCTTCTGTTGTGCACGTTTTCCTGCAGAAAGTCAGATAACTATTTTAGCTGACTTTTTAAAATGAACTTGAAACTTCAGACCATTGAGAGGAAAGAAACGAGTACCTACGGGCAGCATCAGAAGAGCTCGTTTTCCTGGCTCACCAGTTCCTTCTGTAAAGCAAATGTCTGACAACTAACAATCCCGGCAGCCGAACTTCCTGGGAAGGCAGACCGGCTGCCAGGCGCCACAGCCGGTACTGCCTGTTCCCTAACACACGAAACGCCATCTGAGTCGCAGCAGCGAGGAAACCGCGTACGCAAACACTGCCTGGAGGGGGCTGGAACACGGGAGACTCGCTGTGAATAAGGCGGTGGCACTCCTGTTTTACTTGGGCACCTGAACCAAAAGTAAAATAAACTGTTTGGCTCAAAGTTCCATAATAGAAAACACCCTTTCCATCCCCATTCTCAAACCGTTTCCAGTTAACCCCAAACACAGCATTCCCAAATCCCATTCCACCTGAGAGAAACATTTGGAAATCAGTTTTACTAGGACTGCTATTTAGCCTAGAAAATACTTCTGCAAAAATTCTGTTGAATTTTCCATAACCTCATACTGAAACTGATTTTGTTTTTAACACATTTCAAACTTGCTGAGAAGGAAAAAAAATCACAAAGCTTCCATGCAAATCTCAGCTTTCAGAAGAAATCCACCTTCTGTGGCATGTCATCACGAGTCATCACAACTGAATAAACCTGTCACTCACTCTCATCCAGCTTCCTAGAACATTGCAATTGCCACATGGTTCTACTAAAGAAATTACTAGAGGAAAAGGTTTTTTTCTGAGGCCTTTTCCCCCCCGTTTTTTCCATGAGATGCCCCCTTGAAAAATGTTGTAGAGGGAATTTTAAACATTTTCAGTTCAAAGTTAGGAATTCTAGAAAGTAAGCTGTTAGGCGACAATGTCAGTTTATTGGACTATGTTAACAGTTATGAAACTCTATTGTTGACTTCATTTTTGAGAGTAATTAGTACAATGGATAAGCCAAGAGAAGGAATTCTAGGAATCTCCAGCAGTAGAAGAAACCCAACAGCAGGTGGGTTCTTCTCCTTCCTAGGGAACCCTAGTGAGCTGGTAGTTATTCCACCATAAAGCATCTTTAAGTCTTCCATTTTGGTCATTACTTTAAAACAGAAGAGTGCTGAAAATATGAATTAGCTCTTCTACATTCTTGGGATAATAAATTAGAAAGTCTGAAACATGCAGAAATAACCTATCAGTAAAAATGACTGCCACCATAATGGCAACAGGTAGCCAATACAGGAGCTGAGCTTTCGCCATCAAAACCAGAACAGAAACCACACCTCAAGTTCTCACCTGTGAGTAACTGTAATTTATTACTCTAAATGTACTTAAAGAGTTTATCGTCTTCCGAATCGATTCAGCTGTCAAATTATTTAAAATTTACACTTTTATAACTGCACAAGACTGTTGGATACGGGTTAAAGATAGAGCAAGAACAGAGAATTTTAAAAAATGAGAACAGTTTGACTCAAGCAAAATTTTTCTGGAGAGAAGAATTTTGTTTTCAGTGAATGCTTTGAAGTATCCCTAGAACTTCAATTTGGCACTTTTCTATAAATGAAATTAGTTAAAATGAAATTATTAACTCTTACTCTTTCTTAATTTCCTGGTCTCTAATCAAACGGGCGTTGTTCTGTTTCATAGAAGACCTGGAAGAGTTATTCAAGTGTTCCCATAACTATTCCACTGCAAGGGGAAAAAAACCCACTCACAATCCCAAAGTAACTAATACACAGAGTTCAGAGGAAAAGGGTAACCTTTTCAGAATTCAGCAGATTTTTAAATAGCTTTCTCTTAGAAGAGTAAAATGAGAGTGACGTAGTAATCCTTTGAATTGTTCCATTGGAACACATCTGCTTAAGAAAGAGGACTTTCATTTTTATTTAGGATGTTAGCATTTCTTCAGAAACAAATACTGGTTGTTTTGAAGTAATTTTAATCTCTTCCCCTTTCTATCTTTTATTATGGATAATTCCTTTTATGGGAAACTAGAAATTAAAGAAAAAAGAAGAGCATGGCAAATCCAGGGAACGGAGTAATTTTCTGCTTTTATTTGTTCCCAGAAGGGAACAAAGTGAAAACCAAACAAACTAAAAAAGAAAACATCTACAGTCAACCAATTCCTATTTAATGGACTGCATCCGCCCAGCCCAGAGGAGGTAGGGACTCTTGTGAAGTGCTTCGGTTTTTATACATTTCAGTGACAGGATACATGTTTGTGGTAACTGTAGCCTATATTTCACTCCACCTCCTGACACTGTTACACAACATTTATTGAAAGCACATTTGATGGTAATGAAGTTTCTATTAACTATGATTAAGTTTCATAAAGCACCTGAAGATAATTTAAGATGTGCAGGAGCAGAAAATGAAACATTTGGTTTAGTACATTAGGAAACGTAATTGATTAAATTATCTCATTTACAATAAGTGCTTTCCAGGAGCTATGCGGGGCATACGTTTCCCCCCATCTACCATTAGAGTTTGCGAGGAGATTTGAAAGGTTTTTCCAGCTTCCCAGCCTCCCCCAGCTCCCCTCACTTCGAGTTTGGTCCCTCTTAGCAACCCCAAGTCCATGGCCTCATCCGGCCACCCTCTGAGAACACGCCTCAGAAGTCCGAGAATCGTGTAAGAGGTTATTTGTAGAACAGGTTGTTTCTCAATTATCTTCATAATTGACTTTGATTTTGCATCAATGATGATTCATGCAGTCTTAAACCAAGTTCCTGTTTTGCTGAACAGTGACAGGCTGTATTCGATGTTTCTAACCCTGGAGCTATAACGAAACCCTTTAATTCCCCTAGGTACCTTACATGCCAAAATCGAGTCCATTAAAGTTACTTTTTTAATAAATGAGAAAATAAAGTGATTTGCCTGGTATTTTTCCATGATTCTCTAATGAAACAGGAACCGTGTAAATAAACAAACAAAAAAGTGTCAACTGTCTGAGCTAAGTTACGACACGGACCACTTGTACGTGAGCAATTAGATGATTCCAGTGAGACAAAGATAAGACAAAATTAAAAAGGCCTGAGTCACCACGGCAACCGCAGCACTTTTCTGAGACACCTTGATTTGATTTTGTGTGTCCTTAGAAATACTTAAGAACTGGCAAATGTGAAGGAGGAATATTCTCATGCATTCTTCTACGCGTTCTGAAGGGTTGGCGGGGTGAGGCTGGGGGCTGTCACGCACCTGCGTAACTCAACCATCGTAAAAACCAAGAGCTTTAGGAGCCACAAACCTGTCACTCGCCGAGAGCCGTCGCCGTCTCAGACAGTAACCGTGCTCCTCTGTCATTATTACTCCACTGCATCTCACCATCCCTGCAATTTAGTTACATCCCTTTGTAAACAGTTAGGAAGTTGTCTGTGGATCCTGTGGATCTGAACTTGGCCAGTCCCTCAGAACTTGCTCTGTCGGAGAGAGGGATGCTCCGGGAGCATCTTGCCTTCACGCCAGCAGGGAACCTTGCTGCAGAATGGTTTGGCATCGCAGCCTACAGCGTGTGTGCTCGAAGGAAGCAGAGCTCAGGTTCTGATTCCCAAATGTTTCCCTAATGACGTAGGGCCCGAGTTCCATAAACTTTCAAATGACCTGGTCACCCTGCGCCCTGCATTCTGGAGGAATGCTGCAACACTTAACACTTCAACCCCCCGGGTTGTACAATGCATAACAGGAGAATCTGCCTTCAAAGGAGATATAAACAATCGCCTGTGTTACTTCTCAGTACAGGTGGATTCTTGTTTCAGTCCTTCAAAGGAATTAAGCCAAAAATGTGTTTATCAACCTATTTGTCAAAATTCAAAGACAATTTTTTTTGAAAATTAAGCAGTCAAGAATCTTCAAGACTTTGTGTATGGTTTATGAAACAAAAAAGGAATGTCTTGCTTTAAAACAAATATGCCTCACAGAAATTGCAGTTCTGAAGAAATTGTGTCTTTTTTTTTTCTTTCAATGAAATTTAATTTTTCAGTTAGTCCATTCACTCCAAATGTGCTGCTCTAAACTCAAATTTCACTGAAATCAATGGAAGACTAAGAAGCAAAGAGTGCAGGATAGAGGCCCCCCCAAGCAGGATTTAAATGACACCTATATACTCTTTACAGGGTAAAGCACATAAACACCCTTCACCAGTTGATAAACGAAGGCCAAAGTGACCTGAACAAGATCCACCAGAGCCGGGAGTGGAACCAGATTTGAACCAAGAAAGCCAAACTCCTGGATTCGTTTATTTTTTCTCATTGCAAGTCCTCAAGAGATCAATTCCAAGATAAGCATTCCTGTAGAAAAGGCTCCCAGTCAGACACAAATTACTAAAGAACGGTCACTTTTCTATTTTTAGTCTAAAACCTATGTTCACAAAGTTGCTAGGAAGATGTTTTCAGTAGATGCGAAAGCCTTTCATATAACCTTCAGTTTTATTTAGCTCCTAAACAAATAAAACAGAATGGCAGAGAAGATGAGAAAAATCATATTTACAAGAGAAAAAAATAACTTACTTTGGGATTTTATTTCATGAAGAGGTTTTTTATCTGAGAGAGAGAGAGAGAGAGAGAGAGAGAAAGTTGCACTTAATAAATTTACATGGAGCATATCTATTTCCTATATCGCTTCTGTCTAGCTCTATAAATGAAACATTTTCTCCTTGTTTGCTGACAATATGAATATTTTATGTTGTACGTATTTTTCCCTTCATCTTTTTTTGCTTTTTTTTCTCCAGATCTCAGGATGTTTCTTTGCAGTAATTTCTCACTTGGTTAATTCAAGTATTTGTTAGCTTTATTGGATGCTTTTATTTACAATATTATACATTTCAGCAATAAGGAAGTTCAATACTTTGAAGCAGATCACTTGGCAAAGCAAGTCACTTAAGAACTAATTATTTCTTTGTATGTGTGATTTATGGAAAGGTTAGTGATGGACATTTTAAAAAGTAATTTATAAAATATAAAAACGTACAATATATTCACATTTATGTATCGAAATACACACCTATAATGACACCTACATGTGTTTATAAAGAACATACCAAATCAACGTACGACCATATATATGCAAATATGTTATAAAATAGGTTTTATACAGCGGCGCATCTCTCAAAAATGAGGCTTCCTGTCTCCTGTGTAATAAGCATTTGAGTTATCCTTTACACCCCAATACCTGAAAAAGTCATCTTTAGGCAACGGGGGACCGCGTGAGCGCAGACGCCACAGGGCAGCAAGCCGCGCTCCGGGCCGGCAGCACAGCGCTCCGGAGGGAACGCGTCTGCTCTTCCCAAGACCCTGCTTAGGAATTCCTGCCCTGCCGGGGCCACCCTCTGATGGGTCACCACATCAGTTCTGCCACCCCCGAGTTCCTGGGGCGCTCTGCCTAACTTAAGCACCTATTCCAATACCTTTTGTTGAAAGGCTGAAGAAACAGCAAAACGAACACACATGTAACTTACTTATTTCTATAAAACTTGCAGAGGCCAGCAGGTCAGCAGAGTTATGCTGATCTAATACATTAAAATGCAGGATAGAAATCCGTAAGCATGTGAGACTATATCCGTTTTGTACATGCTTTGTGTTGCAAGGAAATGCCCTTTGACTGAGCTGTTCCCCAATGGTAAATGAATATACAGGAGACAAGTCGCTGCCACCGCCCGGGGAATCGGTTGCCCAGCCCAACCCGAGCACAGATCCGGAATTCCCCCCTGGAGCCAGCCCCCATTTATAACAAGCATGCTGTCTACGGTGCAGAATATTCCATTGGCCATTCCACTGTTCTCTCTGTGCTCCTTCCCAGCTTCTATGGGAAGCTGAAAAAAGTCTTTGACTAGTATAAACACCACTTAGCAACAACTAACCCAATATGCATTATTGACATTCCTCTCATACCAAATGTGAAAACACAGCAACCGCTAGAAAGAAAATTAACTCTATCTCAGCTGAAACCGGGGCAGATTGCGAGATCTAGAAGCATCTTCGCAATATTCAGTATTGTGGCTGGTTGAAAAATGGAAGACAAAATTATTTGTGATTTATGATGCACCAGTAAAAACATGTTTGTAGTTCATCTGCTTATGGCCTACTCGTTTGTTCTTTTTTTGGGCACTGGGAAAAGAAATCAATAGTTTTTGAAGTTATAAAAAAATAAATAAAGGAAATAGATAAAAGGAAAACAGAAAACTCTACAAACCCCTCTCTGCGATTAAGCAAAGAAAAAGCTTTCACCTCTGCAAGACAGAGAGAGATCCACCATGGAAAAGTACAGTGCAAGAATTCTGGCAGGGAATAAACAATGAAAGAAGAGATATGCAAGAAACTAGTAAGTTATTAGGACTGTCTTGAGTGAAGGTGACCTTTGTGTTCAGATTAACTCAATCTGTTTTTCTCCCAACTCGTTTCCTTGTATCAAAACAAAAAGTAATTCCCCCTTTCTTCTGCATCGCCGTTTCTATCTATTCAATTCTTACAAGTCCTAGAAAAAACTCCCTAGAAGAAAAACACTTTCAGTTGCTCCTTACTTAAAGAATGGATTATCTGGAGCCATCCAGAAAATCAAAAACCAAAGGGAGAAAAAGGATGTTGCTGAGGAACAAAAGGGTGTTCTCTCTGTGTTATTCCCAACCTCTCCTGTCAGGGACTGAAAAAGAACTGGAGAATAGACCTTATTTTATCACCACTTCACTTGCTGACTCCAAATTTGAAAATTCATGCTAAGGATTAGTAATTTTTCTGCCAATCAGGTCTATACTTGCCTGGCATCTTATGTTCTCACCCTTACCTTCATTTACGTTCTTATTCGTTAACCGAAAAAATGTTTCATTTCTATTTTTGTCTCCCAAAAGGAACAAATTTAACAAGTTGTGCCTGATAAATAACCTCCAAGAGATGAGTTTTCTGCCGCACAGAACTGCATTTCCTTCCCAATTCCCCATGGGATGAAAAGCAGGCCAGAAAAGGTACATATTGGAAGATGAACAGGGGGAAAAGATTTTTAAAAAATAGGGTAATTGCATCAATTCCTGTTAGCTGAGAAAGCAATTACACTCCTAAAGCTAATCTGACACACACATATAGATCCAGCATGGCCTGCAAAGGGGTCAGTGTCCCGCGCCAAGATGAGAGAAACAAGAAACACTCGACACTTCAGTGGAGCATTACGGACATTTTAAGTCTATTAAGAGCACTTTAAGTCCCACATGTAGAAAAGTGATTTGCTCTGAAAGAGAAAGCTCTTGCTTGACAACATTTGTTGTCAGACGTACACTGTTTACTTCTGTTTGCACGTGGTTGTGCAAAATAGTTACACTTCCTTAAAATTGCATCTGTAAAGTGATTCTAAAGGTCACGGCAAAGAAAAATTAAAATTCTTCTGAAAAGGTAACGAGATCCTATGCTACTTCAATTCATTTCAACTTGTCAGATTACTTTTTCTTTTTTACTGCAGTGCCATTAGTCAGGTTAGTGGCTCATTAATAATAATATTCTTTGCACCAGTGGCTGTACAAATGTAGAGCAGAGGGACAGTATTTGAGCCAAAGAGCTTGGTTTTATACAAAGCATATGACAGGCAATGAAAATACTAATGACAGTTATTAACACTAAGTTGGTTGCCATGCTGTAACTATTTCAGTAGCCCACGTAGCAAATGCTTTGGTGGTGAGGGCTCTCTTGCAAGGCGGGCTCCTGCAGTTCTCCGTAGGGCACGTTAACAGAGGAGCTCCCGTAAAGGAACGGCAGGGAAAGCTGTAGTTACTGGGATCTGTTCTATGGACACACAGAGACCCTGTGTCTCCAGGGTTGGCTATGTGGCATCTTTTATAGGCATTAAATTTAATAACAGAAAAAATAAATACGCTGGCTGCATTATATGCGTATCTCTAATCAGTGATACGAGTGTCATGGGGCATCTTTTTTTGTTGTTTCTTTTTTTTTAAATTGTTTTCTGAGAAGAAAGGTGAATTGGCAACTGGCTCCTTACAGCCTGAAGTTTTTTGCTTTCAAGCCCTAGGGATGTTTCTTTGCAGGACCTTTCAGAACGCAACCCGCTTTCTTTTCCACAGCCCAAACTACTCCACGTGTATCTGCCGGAAAAAGTCAGCCCCTCCCGTGTCTCCAAGCCCCTCTGAGATCCAAAGCAGCCGACGTCCTACCCCCTTTCTCCTTCTGGAGAAGGAACTTGCACTCGAGCTCTCTCTGCAGCTGCCGGCCATGCAGGCAGAGATCCTGAACGCCGTGCTCAGAGTTCAGCGCTGGCAGCCTGTACTGGGGCCAAAGGTGGCCCAGTAAGAGAAAGCAGGCACTTACAAAGCAGGTTTTCAAGAAAGACACCAACATCTACAGAGTTCACTCTTGAGAATTTTACAAGGCATCTTTTATACTTCTTACTAGGAAAACCAGTCTTGTTCTAGGGAACACAGGCATGTTGTTTAAAATAAAAATTAAAAAAATGTAATATTTGAACATTGCTCTGGTAACGTGTGTGTGAACAGGACCCCAAACACCCACTCCCTTTTCCTCTACGTGCAGTACCATGGATAAAGAGACTGCAGTTGCCCAGTACGGAAAACCTTCATTCCTACAAAAAGCTTCAGAGAGCTTTATCCTAGAATAGTTCCTGAGCATGCACTCCCAAAATTAGCAGTAAATGCCAGACATACTTCTCAAAAGACACAGCACCAACCTTTCCACTTCTGTGACATCTGTGAAGGACTCACGCTGATGTAATATTAATTAATAATGATTAATATTAATTAATATGCACCCCTGTACAGAGCGCAACAGGGACATTCTACAACCCGCCTGTAGGCAGCATCGGGACGAGCTCGATGACAAACTTCTCGAGAGCGAGAAGCTGAGGAAGGAGAAATGAACAGCTGGAGAAGCCCCCAGCAAAGGCTGGTGTGCTACAACACCTTGTTCTCCGCACAGCAGCGCTCAGAGGCCCCGTCTGTACCTGAAACCAACTGTGCTACAAGAAGCCCAGGAGTTTCAGTCATTTCCCCCAAGGAACGAAGCCATCGCCATCAGGTCAAACGTGTGTCGTGACTCTCACAGCTCGTGCTTCATAACCGTAGCTCTTCCCCAGGCCACACGCTCCTCTCCAACTACCAAAATAAGCATAAGCCCCTATTGGTTCCTCTGCCCCTGAAGTGCCAGTGCAGCCTGGAAGATGACGGAGAGGACTGACAGGTAACGAGGCACTAGGAGAGGGAACTATTCTCAAGGGAGGACAGCTCATCTCTACCAGCGTGCCGTGCCGTTACGGCTTTCCTTGGAAGCAGTGACCTGATAAGGACCTTTTATTAATTCTGGTGAAAACCACAGAAGGAGCGAACTAGACAGCAAGTCAGCTCACGACTGTCACAAATAAGCGTGCAGACCTCAGCTGCATCTTTTCATGCCCCTTTCAATGCATCCTTCTGACAGGCTTCCAATGGATATGCTAATTCGCACGCCGGATTCATCAAGCCATCTGCAGGGAGGGGGGTTCACTTAATGTATAGGAAGGAGAAAGACCTCACAAAACATCACATGGTCACCACACGTTGGTCCTCAAAAGCTGAATGAATTGCAGTGCTCACAAATTCTCACTGGTTGTTCTTTTTTAAAACATGGGGAAGGAAGCAGCTGAAATTTCATTTATGTCTTTTTAAACACTGAAGCTCGTCTGCCCGACACCCTGGAGCTGGCGCGCTCTTCTGTAACCCTGGAAACTTTAGGCAGTTAGAGACACATAGCAGGACTGCTGGGTATTCCCTCCCTCCAAAACCAAACAAAATCTTATTTAATGTCTCAGCTGAAGTATACGCATTTCTGAAGCCTGACTAAATATACAGGATGCTATCTGCCATTAAGAAGTTATTATAATCTCAGGGCAAAAAAAAAAAGGGGAGTTCATTTTGTTTAAAAAATTAAGTTTCCTCATCTCCCCAGATGTCCTGCATTGATGGCTGGGCACAGTGGCCATTTCCTTCTCTCTAGAGCTGCCCGCGGGTTCTGGGAAGACACCCTTGAGGGAAGCCCATAGGCACGTCCCCGACTGCCGGCACGGCCGCGGCGCTCGGGAGCACGCGGCTCAGCATTGGCAGCCCTGTTCCTTCTGATGCACGCGTTATGGCGGAGGAAGAAAGTGACTGCTAGGCATAACGTGACACATACATGCAAAAGACCGAGAAGGAAGGGTAACGCAGTACCACAGAAACAAAGAAAGAGGACTATTTAAATATAAAGTTAAAGAAAAAGCAGACTTATTTCAGTTTACATCTTCTAGCCCTGGCACTCCTGATTGCTCCCATGGCTGCCAATTCATTGCTAAAAAGCGATGAGGTGACAGTGCCACTTCATGGGCAGGGAGCAGCATTCCGTGCAGGAATAAACTTGAGAATTTCTTCTGCCTTTTGAGCCTGTGCAGCTGTGCCCAGCTGTGCTGCGCCTCTGCAGCTGCAGGGCTGAGCTTCTTGGCTCCTAGTTGCTTGTTGATAGTGACAACTACCAAATGCCAGATGCTTTCCAGATGTTCCTGAAGGGCAAATCCTTTCACAAGGAACTCACCGTAGAGTACATTTGCCTTTATTTAACTCATGTGTTAAAAGCAACAGAGTAAACTTTGACCTTAAGCAGCTCTTGCACCATGACTATTCATGTTGGTGCTTTGCCAGTTTCCTTGCAAGAAAAGGAAGAAGCAGTACAGTCTGTGAAATACGCTGCAGTAGGTGGTCATAATTACACATTGCAAAAACCCCTTATTTGATAGTTAATAGGTAAATTATGTTACACAAATCCAGTGACTGAAAAACCACTGTGGATTCCAAACTCCACATATGCAACCCTCCAAAAACAATCTATTTTTTCATGGTAATATTTCAGCCAGAAGAGTTCTACTGATGGGGGGTATGGCAGATATGCTACGTTCCCTGGATTACAGTAAATACGTGAGGCCAAACCTCCTAAATCCCATTCAGTGCCAACCGTCACTCACCTTGAATGCAAAGTCCTTCAGTGCAGTTCTCTGACTCCTGGCTCAGGCCCTCGCAGTACTTCCCTCCGTTTCTTGGAGGCGGCGCGATACATTCCCGAACTCTCAGACGCTCACACTCCGGGCTGCACACAGACCACTCACTCCACACCTCCCAGTTTCCATCCACTGAATGGGGAGGAAGGAAAAACAACCATCATCACTGCACATCCAACTGGCGTGTAGTTAAGAGGTCCTGCCAAGAATACGTATTTCCTATCTCTCCTCAGACCACAGCAAGCAAACAAAGCCTAATTCTCAGGGGAAGTAAATATAGTTTTATCAGATACGAAGTTAAAACCCAGCATTACAACGTACCACCTCAAGCACGCGATACGGAAGCTTTTAAAATAGCACCAGTATATAACATTCTGCAAAGGCAGTCAATTAAAAGTGCAGGAGGAAACATCTCCTTTGCTACCTACTTCCTACTGTCTTCTCATGTTCCATTACAAATTCTGCCTTAAAGCAGGCTGATGGAGAGAGGCCACACCTTTTCCCACCAGAGAAATGATGGGGACATTTACAAAAAGAGCATAGCTGGCCTCGTAGCCTCCTGGCTAATGCCCTGGGCAAGACGATGGATCAATATGTTGCTTCGCTGACTGATTCACAGCTGTCTCTGACCCTGTCCCAAGTGAGAAGGGATTCCACAGCTCCCTTTCTTTTTCATGCATAAATCAGGTCGAAGAACAGTCAGATAAACAGAGACGTATATAAATAATATTAAATGCTTTAAATCCCAGTTTAGGACATGTATCTAAAAACTCAGAAAAGCTAGAAGAGAGATTTGCCAGAATGCTTTGACCCCAGGCACGTACAGTCTCTTAATCCCCACGTGCACACAATAACACTAACTTTCTTAGCTGTGTACGTGAAACGCCAATTCCAAAATCAGACAAGGGAGATTTCAGGTGAGCAAATGAAGAAACGTACAGCCTCCAGAGATGTAACACTGTCCTCCGTGAGTATAGCATAAGCTCAGTTTCAAAATACACCTGAAAGCAAACTTTTGCAAGCCAAATACCCTCAGCTTAGGTATCTGTGTTTCTCTTTCCAGCGTTCCTGACACCACCTCCCCTCTCCCCACCCACTCACATGACTTTTCGTACTGAACCAGTCGCTGTTTTGTTACTGAGTATTTAGTCAGGTTTGGTGTAAGTAAAGCACTGGCAAACCCGGGTGATTAAGGCCACGGGTGCTTGTGACTATTGCTCAGCCCCTCCACGAGCTCTGAGCTGTCGCCTGCACTAGGATTCAAGTATTTCCAATTTCCTTTTTGACCCCAGCGGGCTCTTCAAAGCACGACTGTCTGCCTGGCGTTTCGGACTGAAGCAGCTCTCCCACAAGTGTCATATCTACAGTTACTCCGTAGTAGACTGTGCGTATCTCACCAGGGCAAAGAGAAGTGCAGGTGATTTTCTGCACTGACATTCCTTCACAAAAGGCACCTCCGTTGAGGGGCGCAGGGTTGGTACAGGTCCGTGACCGCTTCTGCCAGCCCCGACCACACCGCGCGTTGCAGTTTGACCACTCGGTCCATGACGACCAGCCTCCGTTAACTGCAAAACACAAACAGGCCCGAGGCTGTGGCAGATGTGCCAAGAGACATCAGGAAACAAATCTGATCAGATCGCGCCGTTCAAAGTCAGAATTTTGTTTTTACACTCTACAGGTAAATTGCAAGCTGAGGTAGGAGCACTGCCGCCTATCAGGACACAACTACTTAAAGGCCGTGGTGTAAAAGAACACAAATGTTTGTTCTGGAAGAGTAAGATGCTGAGCAGCGCAATGATTGACAGAGTCTGGGAGGTAAAAGCAGGCACCTCAATTCTCAATGCTTAAACCATAAACAAGACTGCTTTATTTTTAAAAAGGCAATTTAGGGATGCTCTGACTCCACCAGCAAAATGTCACATGCAGAAAAATAAACATGGAGAGTGACAGAGGCTGGTAATGAAGCAACGGGTCTGCCCTTTTGTCCTCTAATGTGTAACATCGCCATTCACTAGTCGGTGCCTGGGCAGCGCAGAACCACAGATCCAATTAAGGCAGCCCTTTATTGCCTCCCTAGGCAAGTGCTTCAGGGCTTCCTGATACAGGCAAGGCTTATTCATGTGGTTTAGCTTCTAATTGGATCTCCTTAATATCTGGAGCAAGGATTGTTACTATTGACATAACTCCTGGGAATCCATCACGAACAAAAACCTCGTCATTCTAAGCACTCCAGAAGTGGGTGCGATCTCAGCCTTGAGCGGCAGAACTGACATTCATCCCAACAGGAACGAGGTAGCCCTTTGATTTACAACCAGCCGCATGTTAAAAATATAAAGTACTCCAGCAATACAAACACACAGATCTACGTTTTTCTGTGGCTATCACGTTTTCACTGACCATACACCACAACAGTCGCAGACATGCTCCTCCTCTTGGCAACGATGTTGGCGGCCATGCAGGTGTAGTTCCCCGAGTCGGACAGACGCGCCTGGCGGATGATGAGGTTGTGGTCTGCTCTGGTGTCAATGTTCTCGTCCAGGTTGGAATCTATGGGCTCCTCATTCTTTAGCCATTCCACCTGGAGAGGGATGGAGCAGAGAAGAACAGGAAGTAGGAAAAGAAAAGATGGAAGCAGAAAAGTCTGCAAAATTACATTTATTAATGAAATCATTGAAATATATTTATAAACATTTATAAACATTTTTAACACTGTATTATAAATATTAAGATAAAAATTAAGCTAGGATGGGAGTCCCAAAAAGGCAGACATTCACAAATTCAGAAAAGAAACTATTCCTATTGCGAAGACTGTAGAGCTTATTAACAAAGGCACACCACATGAAATGCTAGGACATAGTAAAATAACAAACAAGAAAAAGAGTAAAAGTAAGTTTTTCTTACTTTTTCATAGTGAAGAACAAAAAGAAAATGGCAAAGAGTTGTTCAGAGTTGCAAGGGTGGGGATAAGAGAAATGTTAGTTTTATTCTACTAGGAGAAAAGGAAGGAAAGACGAGGAAGAAAAGGATAGGGGAAAAATAAAGGAGAACAATAATGAACAATAATTAATCATACTTTTCCATGTGGTATTAGGTAGTTAGAAGGCTTTAATATTTATTCCAAGGAATGAAGAAGTGATGATAAAAAATACTTGATCATTCTAGTTGAATGTATTTCATTTACCTCCTGGTTCTCTTCCCCCTAAGTATTAGAGTTTTAACCTGAAATATTTTTCTTAAGTAATTGCATCTTATTATTTCCTCTATATTTGTTCTTGAATCTCTTCTGTGCATTTCGTTTTTATCGTAACTGTTCATTTATTCAATTACTGGCCTATTTAGGAGAGTCCTTTTGGCTCCCCTAAGAGAATGAAAGAACGGGGAAAAGCCTGTAAACCTAAACCAAGGCACCCCCTGCCCTGAGCCAATGACCTCATTACTCCGCTGGGGAAGCGGTTCCTTTGGGGCAGGAGCAGAGACCCGGGCAGCGCAGAGCAGCAGCGCAGGGGAACGGCACCCAGCATTGCCCCAGCCTCAGAGGAAGGAGCTACGGGCCAGTAACTCCGAAAGGCTGATTCTTATTCAAAGAAAATGGGAGAAAATCTCAACCAAGAGAGAATAAAGAGATGTTTAAAAATACTGCTCTTGGCATGCAGTGCTTTACGTGTTCGAACAACTGGACAATGATCACTTAATGCTTCGTAATAAATCGGGATGACACATACTAAGTATTATTAATTCCACTTTTTCTGAGAGAGAAACAGACAGAAGGGTGAAATATCTCGGCATCACACACGGTAGAAGAGATCATTGTAACAGATTCCCAATTTACATAAACACTCTTAAACCAGAGGCCATTACTATTTGTTGTCAAGGTACATAAACACCATGAAATGCTGTCTATAATATATTTTGATACGTGTCCAGTTCACCAGCCAACATATCTCTGAGTAGACCCAGGAGTTACTTGCGAGGCATTTCTCTACTTGAAACATTAAAAAATATATATATTTAAGGCATGGTAAGCTGTTGTTACAGAACTGAAAAATTAAAAATAGAAGTAGAATCAACAGATTCTATTAAAAGACTGAATAAATGTGAGTTCTTTTAATAGCTTTTCAAGACCTGAAGGAGGTATGGCTGTACCCTGAAGTCAAATACCCTTCTCATCTCTGCTCAGATGAGTAATCTCGTTTAGGAACTTGTGGAAGGACTTGGAACTTTGTGGTAATGAGCTTATGGATTTACTAGCTACAGGCATTCATTAGCACACTGTTCTGCACAGATGGTCTGCAATTTGTAGATTTTCCAGTTTATAAACAAATCTGCAAAAGCTGACCATCAAAGCCAATTAGATTTCATGCCAGACAGCAGGTTCCCCGTCCAGTAGCATCAGTCATTTTGGGTAGCCGGGGACAGGAGGTGTGTGACTGACACATCCGAGGCTGCTCCTCTCCCGGCACCGCTGCAGCCAGCTGGGAGCTCACCTCGGAACGAGCCCAGCTCTGGGGCGCTGTTATCCCACGTGGCGACTAGGGAATTAAAGCCATTATTTTACACATCTGTCAAAAGAGGCACTGCCTGAATCTGAAGTACATTATACATTTCATACCCAAAGTAGTTAAAAGATTTTAGCTCTAGATACTCTTTTCCTCAAACTGCAGTTAACCAAAAATGGTAACAACGACAATTTCACCATCAAAGCTTGCATTAAGCATTCAAGACATACTTGTCTTTCTGCATTCTTATAAAGCTCTGTCACAACACTGTTTCAGTTTGGTTTTCCTCTCAAATCTTATTTTTTTTAATTTATTTTTTAAACAATCTCCTTCATAAAAGTGTAAAGACTTTTGGGACCACACGACTTTGTATGCTGCAGTGCACATCGGAGTAAACATTTAGAGAGCGGTTTGCCGGGGGGGTTTGTGAGACGCACACCCTGCCACCACAGGAGAACCACGGGCGCACTCGGTCAGGTAAACCAGAGGAGACCTCTCACCACAAGTCCCACTCCCTGCGTTTCTTTCCTTAGCACTGCTGGGAGATGCAATCGGGCTTTGCCAGGAGCTCAGCACACCCAGCTCCTTGGGCATCCCAACTTCCATTGCTAGAAGCACTCCAGGAGACCACAGGGCTCTGGCATCCACCCTCACTGCCTGTCATTCCCAGAGCCACGCGACACGGCTGACACCTCCACCGGCGTCGGCCACAGGCGGCCAGGCACAGTGCTGGAGCGGTGACCCAACACCCGACAAACTCCGTATCGCTGAACTCTTCCGTAATGATCCTCTTTGAGTGTATTACATCTCCCTCTGGTCTGAGTGAGCCGAGGAACAGCCAAGTAACCCATTTACTATTCCGTCTCCCTTCTGCAGTTGACTTTAATATTAATTATCAGAGGGGGTTTTCAGCAAAGAAACTAGGAATGCAATTTAAATTATGGATCAGCAGCACTAGCATAAATCAAGTGACAGAAATTCGATGGTCGCAGTCAGAATTAAACTCACTTTATGTGCAGTGTAATGACAAACACAGTAATGTTCAACGCAATGACAAACAGGCCCAGTAACACTAGAGTTCATTATTTCAGAAGNGAGCTCGGGGGCCTTTCCAGGGAGGGCAGGAGGGTTCAGGGTCCTCACTGCTGTCTCACTTAGGGCTATTTTTGCTGTAGACACCTTTTCCAGCAGCCAGTGGACACTGCCCCACTGGTGGCTGAGTCTCGGGCTGCGCAGCCGAGCGCGTGAAAAACACTTACATTAATGCAAAGCATTTAAAAGAACGATGATCACGGTGAAGGGAGACCATTAAGCAGACAGAACATAAACATCAAAGTGCTGAGAGATGTGTGACCAAAAGATGATTTGTAAGCAAGGGCATGTATTGCCTTTTGCTTCTGATCTGGAGGCTTGACGACACTGCCAATACTCATCTCTAATCTCAGCCTCCCCCTCCCTTGAAGAAAAACCAGGCTTATTCAAACTCCTGCGCTGCCTTTGCCTCAGCAGACGAACGCTTTCAGAGATGGAGAACTAAGTGGTGAATTTATAAAATAAACTGATAAATTTAAAGGAGTCGTGCTGACAGAAGGTCGCTGTTACTTGCAGCGACGTAATCTTTGGAGAAATTCAGCACACACACAAATACACACACGAAACAACTAAGCAAAATAAAGGCAACAAAGAAACCCACAATATCTCTGTACTGAAATGAGGCACGATGCTCTGAACTGCCAACTTGCAACGCCTGAAGAGTGGACTCAAAACTCATTAGCATTTAACTTCCCTCACTTTGTCAGCAGTGGAGGTCATACACAATGAAATACATTGCTTTTTAAGAATTAGTCTGTCTGAAGATCTTAAATGTTTCTATCTTGAACTAGACTTAAAACCTGCTATTTATATAAAGATATCTGGTTTTTTCCCCCTGAAATTAAATCTGCTCAGAATTAAAATACCCCCATCAATTTCTAACGAAGGCTAATCACATAATGATCTACAAAAGAAATGCAGGGGCAGACATGGATTAACTCAGCTACTACGTATTGGGTGGCAGCAGATGAATTAGCGTAATCATAAATTTGTTCCAATTACAGAAAGCAATTATCAAAGACCAGCTTACAGCATTATCAAAGTAAAATCAGTTAAATACACCATATCCTGTGTGGATTCCGATGGGAGCTAGCCAACTCTTTTTTCCTTAAAACTAAAGCTTATCCCAAGTCATCCACATTTGTGTCTCCAGCCGCGCCATTAGAGCAGCCCGGCAGCTGCAGAGCACAGAACACAACTGCTCGTGGAGCCGCCGCCGGTGATGGAGTCGCGCTGTGCATCGTGTCCACGCAGATACTACGCCCATACATCTTCCAGTTGCCACACAGCGAATTCAAACACTCCAGGGACTCCAAATATCCGTGAGGATCTCGATGGAGGCAGGACCGTGGCTGCCTTAGAGCCTTGGGAAGGCTCTGGCAAAGGCTCCCGGAGAACTCTGCCCATTTCATGGGTTATGGTTGTGCCTTCTGCGGGAGCAGAATGTTGTGCCCCAAATCTCAGCTGCTTTCCAGCCTGAGGCAACGTCACTGGGAATGTCATATTTCCCTCGGACAGGCACCGCCTGGGCAATTCAAGGAGAAAAGCCGACTAACTCCAGGTGAGGAAATGGCACTCTTCTGGGTAGGCATTACTCCTCCTTTGCCAAATTTGAGAGGGAGGCTATGCAGGTGTTAAACCTCCTAAAGAATATTCTAATTTGCAGAAACTACTTTTTGGTCCAGTTGTTTCTAATACCAAACATTATTTAAACCTTGAAGATGCCAGTAGGTCAGATACCAGTTACAGGCCTTAAATGATCTGATGCACTAAGAGTTCTTCATCAATCGTTCAGTCTAATTTAAAACATCCTGAGAGCTGGCTGCCCATGACTGAATTTTCTATTCTTTCTTGTTTGAGCCTATAAATGGAGTGTTGTACCCACCAGGAACAATCCAACTCAGAGTTCTCGTGGGCACACGTGATAATTTTGCAGGTCAGAAGAGTGAAGACCTTGGACCTCCCGCTTCTGGATGACACTATCCTGCCCTTTAAACGCAACAGCCGACCTTCTCACGTGGTCAGTAACCAGCGGACACACGTATCAAAGATAATACAGTTACAGCGTCACCTTCTCTTAAAGACAGAATCAATTGCTTTCTCCATGCAACATAAACGCTTCATGATTTTAAGACAGGAAAGGTCAACACCTGACTAGGGCAGCACAAATGTTCCTTATGGCATCGTCCATTTACAGATTTTAAATATGCTTTCTCTCAGATGGAGGAAGTAGTAAACGGCATCCGTAACTTTCCTTGAAGCCAATACCACTGTTCATTTTGTTCTTAGAGAACAAGCCAATATTTGTATCTTTTGGATAAAACCCTTTTGTCAGTCCCAGATTCACTTAACATTTTAAATGTAAGTACAGCACACAAGTGTTTAGATGGTACGGTAGAGAATGCAAGGAATAAATACGTATATTTCTGCTCATGACATTGCAGGTAACTACACTAAATACAACTCTGAGATCTTACACTTCCCTTGTAGCGAGGCAGAGACGGTCTTTTTGTGAACCGGACAAACCCAGAAGTAGCATATGACCAAACAGCAAGTTCAGAAGTGACAGTGATGGCAAATATTTCTCAGATAGTTGGTCACACCTGACTAGACGTTAATTTAAAACCAATGACCTGAAATTAAGCGCTTTGTAACCCCACATTTTTGTCAATGGCTCATATATTTCTCAAGCATTTTTTATTCTGATTTCTTTATTCTCAAATTTCTCCAACTTCTCCGTAGATCTGCCTGCTGTATCTGAAAGTGCGCGTTGTCTTGTCACTCCTAACGTCAGCTCTAACTTCGCAACGGTCAGAACTCTGTATCTGGTAATAAATAGTATCAAAAACCACATTCAGCATGAAGCTGTTAAAAATACCTGTATATGTTACAGATAAACGTAAAGATTCCTGTGATACAGAGAACAAAAAAAGTTTGTTGGAGGACAGAAAGGGAAAGGAAGAGACAGGCGTCTTGACGCATAGACCACTTAAAGAAAGCGTAAGAAGAAGTAATCTGGAATGTAGGTGCATTTTTATGTCTGCGTCCTTTGTCCGTAATACCTGTTTGACATATCCATCATCTGTTTTTTAATTAAGCAATCCTCCCCCACAACTTTCAATGGAGAGGAATAAAGTTTGCAGATGAAATTTTGACCTGGCAGAACCAAGCTCTCCAAACTGACGGAGAGTAATTAAAATAGGTCTCCTAGAGACACCTTTTTGGATCTTAATTCTTCTTACACTGCTGTAATGACAACTGCACAACAGCGAACAGTATCTTGACGTTGATTCCAATAGCATTTTTGCTGTTGCCCACGGAGGTAATTAATTCAATATAAATAACACAGAAGGCATCTCTACTTGAGCTCTTAGCTCCCTGAGAACAAAAATAACACTGTTATATATACAAAAGAATGAGGCAATACCATACCTTCCCCTCTAGAATCTGACTTTGCATTAAAAAAGGAGGAATAAAAAAGCTGAGAACTTCTAAAACTCAGAATATCTGATTTCTAGCTGAAAGCTTGTTTTTAGCTGGAGAAGAAAACATGTTTGAAGCTGATTTCTTTTCTACAGACAAGTTTATTTTAATAGAAAATGTTTGCAATAGGTTCCTCTCCACAGCCTGACTAACAGCAGGAATATCAGGCTTCTGCCACCTTCTGCACTGACTCTAGACCAAGCCCAGGGAGACCATCGCTAGGCTAACGTTAGCTTTTATGAATATTCCCCCCCCCAATACTAATCAGCTCAGGCCTCTGGCTAGAAAAAGTTCTTTCTACCTTATCATTGATTTAGGTCTCATATTCCCCAGTCTTTTTAAAACCCTTATTAAAAATGGCTTTTTCAGCGACCTGTAATGTTTAGTGGAAGAGAGCAAGATACATTCCTTTCAATTCCTTTCAGGTCTGGCATGAAACTCCTGTTTCTAAAATTTCAAGTGTGCCTAAGCTGGAGAAATCTTCCTTGATGTTAGAGTGGGAATGGTGAGTGCAGGCAGGGCAGCTGCTCCAGTTACAGGGATGCATTAACATGGCAGCGTATCCTTGTTACAATTCTATTTTGCTTTCTACCTTAAGACTCCAACAAATAAGTAGGAGAAGGCCCCATCAGCATAAATCATTGTGGGAGATTAATAAAAACCAAAAGGCAGTTTGCTGGATACAAACCATTCCTATCTACCTTTATGATCACATAGTTATTTTATCAACACAATCAAAAAACATTAATCTTCCTTGCTAGGAGCCTGTCGCTTGCAACACACGAGAAGCAGGTCAGCTGTACCTGCTGCATTTTTTAAAATTAATCCACAGAGGGAATACTGTTACTGAATCGTTTAATCACAGCGCTATCATACTGTTCTGGTAAGCATATTTTTCCTTCATTAGGTTGACTATATAATCTCATTACATAAATCTGACACAGGGACTAACTCATAAATCAGCCCGGGCTTTTGTTGGCTGCACCGTGGAAAGCAGCACGGGGATCTGCTCTTTGAAGGGATGCACTCGGTTCTTGCAAGAGGGATCACCTGAAAACTCAAGTGCTGCATGCTGCTAATGCACTTTTTCTGTCTTATTCTTTCACGGTACGTGGCGTGCAGCCAGCGGACGCGCTCCCTGAGCCTCCAAGAGCAAGGGAAGCCACGCGAGATGGTTTCACTCCAGGCACTCCATAGACCACAGCCCAAACTCCCAGCTGTGTCCAGTCCGCAACGGAGTGAGCATTTCTGTTTGTGTGCTTTAAAATCACAGGCAAGAACTCATATTGCTGAAAAAAAAATCCAGAGGAGGGGAAAAAGGCTGGCATGGGAGGGGGTGAGTCAAAACGAAATTAAAATGTGCTTTTGAATAGGTATAATGGGAAAGGTGACAGCCTGTACGTATATCTCAATTTATAATGCTCAAGGTGGGCAAGGAGTTGACTCAGACATGCTATTTTAAAATATTGTTATAAAGATACATTGCTAAATATGCCGTTGCTAATGGTACATTGTCTGATTGTTAAAGATATAATCAGATCCCCAAATAGGCATACCTTTATCCCTATTTTTGGACGAATAAGTATCTAACATTAATTGGAATATTGTTTTTTACCTCCATGCAAAAATTATGAATGAATCAGCATTAACAAACCCAAAGGTTATTATGTGGGCTTATATGGTAGTTTTCCAGTGGGGCAGTGCACACAAATGACTTAACTTCAATTATTTTATGGTAAGCAGAAGTAAATGATCTAGTTGAAACTCAACTCCTAGTCCCCTGACTGTAAAGCTCAGCAGTACAGGTGAGCAGACGAAACTCATCCTGAGCTTCTGTTTTCCCAGGCAAGTCAAAACCTGAGGATCCAGCCACAGATCTTGTTTTAAAAGTACACACTGTATGTTTCTCCGTATTGAGAATTAGGGTGTTCCCAGTGCCACACCGGTGAGATTTACTTGTTTTCCAATGCACAGACATTCGGAAAGTCATCACAAGTGCAGCTGACACTGAAAAAACATTTTTAGCTGAGATTAGCGGAAATGCTGTTTACAGTGTTTTGCTAACGTGGCGCCCTGATAGGCAATATCACATTTGTACCAAACTCTTAGAGGAAAGCTTGCAGTAATTGCAAACAAAGAGTACAAATGAAGAGATCTCTTGCACTGCTGAGTGCTTCTGATCAAACATCACTGCACGGCATTACAGAAGCCCAGCCGCAGCCCGCCCCAGGCTTCAGATGATCGCTTTCACGAAAACCTAGAAGAAAGGTCCAGGTCTTTGAGAATTGGCTCTCAGGAGTGCTGCTCGGACAGCAGGCTGGGAAACACGGATACAGTCCTGCCTGGAACCACGGTCTCTCTTATTTGCTTTCAGTAGTCACACCTGAGATTGCCGGGTGAGCTCTCCTCAGTTTGCTGGTTGTGTGGCCTCACCTTGGTTATCACAGCAGCGTCTGAACCCCTGAACATTACAGCAAACAAGGCTGCAGTTTTACTGTTCTCCAGAGTTATGGTGAATCATTAATACATAACGGTGCTCTTTTTCGTTAGTAGCCTTTGGGTATGATAATGTAACTGTGAGATGTTACTAACAGAAATATCCTTTAGATCCACTAATGAATCATCTTTACACACTGGAAAAAAGGATTTAAACTCAAGCTCTATGAAGAATACAACTGTTAGTTAACAAACATGTAACATTTACGCTGTGTCGCTAGACCCATACTAAATGCAGCTCAGCACCAGATTCACAACTTTCTGCTTTCTCATGATATTGTTTGCAATCAAAAAAGGTGTTGATCTACAAAGCAAAACATTCCCTAAACTTTCAATGTTACATCATTTCATTTTCCCAGTACTCTAATGATGTTTATTCCAGATTCTAAAAGGACCAGCACAAGTACACTGCATCAGCAGAACCTGAACAGAGACAAGACAACCCTCACTACATTAGACACACAAGGCACGTTGTAAAAAGAAACACCACCAGAAAGTACAGGAACAAATCTGACTGAACTTATTAAAGATCCTGAAACTGGTATCTGCTGGTGAGTATTTTCTCATAGCAGGTTGGTTGGGCAGGTCGAATATTTCATCCTAACCACAATCTCGTCACCTCTGAAACAGCATCATCTGTTATGACTAAGTCAGTTAAGAAATCTATCTATAAGAGGGTAAACTTTCTGCTCAGAAGCAAACGTGTTTGTATCTCTGAGTGGAGCTCCCAAAAACTACAGTAGGACAAACCACCTTGTATCTGCTTTCCTTTGCCTTCACTGTGATACGCGTCAAGGTTAGAGATAGAGAAAGGAAAATAGATTTATAGAGAAAGCAAAATACGTGTTTGCATTAGGGGTACATGTAGTCTGTGTGCTGGTGATGGGATTCAGGAGATACGTGTGTTTGGAAATACACAACTAGACCAAGATTTGGAAAGGAACAGGGAAATCATAAGAATCTTGGCAAAAACTGAACATAAGGGCATGTACACATCTCCCTTGCTTGTGGGAGCAGACAAGTGGTGCATCAGAAAGGATCAGCATATTTGGCGACTCCTCATTTTGAGAAGGAGACTGAGAGTAGAAGAGCTTCTTAAAGGAAAAAAAATTCAAAAAAAAATAGAAAAGGAAAATTCAGTTGCATAGAAATCACAAAAATAAAAAGAGCAAGAACAGCTTCAAGGGCAATTAACAGACTACGGAAAAAAAAATACTATGAGCACATGGGTTCATCACAACATACCCACTTCCTAGCAGATGACATTTGAATCTCCGCTGAAGCGGAGTAGCTACGGAAACACTTTACTCCAAGGACATTTTGCATTTTCTCCTCTCGCCTCCCCCCGTCTCGGTGCGCGCACTCGGCACAACTGACAGTAAAGCAGCTGCTCTCGCCGCGACTGGGAGAGCAAACGGGCGCCAACAGGAGAGGACCAAAACTCCCCGCTGCGGGGAACGTCCTGCGGGCTGCGTCCAGCGGGGGCTCCATCCCGGTGAGCAGCAGCGCTGCCCCGGAACCCGAATCCGGCCAGACTGGTCCTTCTCGCCCTCAGTTGCGGTTCTTCACGCACCTTCCTCCTTTCACTCCAACGCAAACTGCAGCACACGTTCCTGGCATCTTGAATGACCTTGCCTAAGACAAAACCAATTCTAAGAGAAGTTTCCTCTGTAGCTTTGGCGATGTCACACAAAGCCGCATGCCCATTTCTGCCTGCGTAAAATCGGGAAGGTCTGTCCGAGAAGTGCTCTGCCCTGCTTCTCCTTCCCAGCGACTCCTGCCTCTGGCCTGTTCCCAGCAGCCCGCTCCCCGAGCAAAACATACCGCCTCTCTGAATTCTGGTTGCCCACATGACACTGTTGGGTCTCTGTAAAAGTACATAACTCCCCAACAAGCAGAGGGTAATACAGCCTCTCCCACACAGATCTGATCCTCCTGCTCGCAAACCTTTGCTTTCGGCATTCAAATGCAGAAGTCTGAATCCCACTGAAAAGGGAATAAAAGCAGCTGCACATAAAAGGATTGCACAGAAGCGTTACGTGCTCTTCAGAGCTGCAGAAATACAGCAGGGTTGTTGTATTATAAAGTTCTAAGTATCGGGAGAAGCTCGCTAAGCGTGCTGGAGACCTGACCTTCGGGCATCGGGGACACAGAACCAAGCAGGACCTGCAGGCACGAACACACTCGTAACCAACGCCAAGGGTTATTCCTCCTGCTGACCAGAGCAACAGGCCAGGACTGATAAACCTTCCAACTACCTCGCTTGGTCAAAAGATACACCCCAGGGAAGTTATGAATCCTTGTAGGACTCTTTCACACAATTACCTTTATTATTTATAATTATAAATGTAACGTTAAAGTCTTATAACTTAGCCTTTCATGTTCAAGCATTCAAAATTAAGAACACTTCTGAAAATAGTACCAGAAAAATATATGCTACTGCAAAACAGCACATCAAAAAGAAAAGCCCCAAAGCACATGTCTTTGTAAAAAGGAATTATCTATTCAGAGGAGCTACAAAGTTATCTCACTTCTTCTTCTTCTTCTTCTTCTTCTTCTTCTTCTCATTTTAGCAATCTAATTCAGAAGTGTTTTGCTCCAGCATTTCTATTTCATGACCTCGGTAGCTCCTGGGTGTACTGATTTACTTGAACAAGTCAAACCTCAGAAGGAAAACAAACATCTTTTCTGCTGGAGGAAAACACAGCACAGCGTTCACTTGCTGCCTGAAATCCAGCACATGTACCCATTTTGGAGAGAGCATCCAAGGATTTTTTCAAATAAAGGGTATATGTGCAGGGACTAATCTGCTTCCAATAGCTGCAAAATGTACAAAATCAGCAAAAGAGGCACCTGGAGACATCACTAAGGAGACAAGAAGAGAGCTGACAAATGCCATTTTTGCAAGTAATTGGTACAGGTGAAAAAAAGGTGCAGGAGAAAAATGAAGTGACAGATTTAACGTGTTCAAACAGTGCAAGGGCAGAATGACGAAGAGGCGCATAGTCTCCGACTGCACATTTGGGGGGCAGAAGGCGACAAACACAGCGCAAACGTTCCTTCTCTCTCGCGGCTGGTCCGAACTGGAAAGAAAAGGCTGTAGCGGCTTCCGGGCAAAGGAATCGCTCTCCACGGCGAGGAGGTGGAGCTCCGCACGCTCGTGGTAAAGCACGCCAGTTCAAACTATGCTAAACACCTCCCAGCTTGATTGCCAAGATAAATCGCAGAACTCGCTTACTTGGAACTTCATTATCTTTTCACTAAATGATAAATCAGAAGCAGGGCACCCCCAGCACCGATACGTTCGGTATTTCTTCTGGCCTGTAGCCACACCAGTGCGGAATGACTGGTCCAGCCAAACACACCACATCTTGGTGTGTGAAAAGGACATTTAGGTGACAGCTGTATTGCGGAATGAGAACAAGCATTGATCTAACACACAGAGAGTTCAAATAAACAGGTTAGTTTTATGCAGATCTTGTAAAATCTACGACTCCCTGAGATTGCCTGCAGATAAAGCAACGTTTTTGGAACGCGAGACTCTGGAGATCAGCAGATCTTTCACGATGAGCCTGAAAAAACGGTAGCCACAGTGACTACATGAAAAACACTCAGGGCACCCCTGCAAGAAGCCACTTAGAAATTCCTCTTGACTCAAACGGCATTGGTTTATCTGCCCACGCCACTTTGTTAACACTACAGTTTAAAACAATGTAAGACAGTCAAAGTGCTCAAGCACATTGTTATATGGGGAGGCTGGAGAGCCAGCTCCGAGCGACTCCGCAGCTCTCCTGCCCGGCCCTGGCTGCTCCTGCCCAGCTGTTGAAAGGGCTGTTTGTTTGCCCGTCAGCTGGCTGTGGTGGAAACAAGGACAAACATTAGGAAAAAAGCATTGCATTGACAATGAGGGCTCTCCATAACATTCCAGAGTTGCCAATGCCAGGAAAAAAGAGCATCCAAAATATATTCAGTTCAATGTTAAATAGCTTAGCAATAAAATAAATAATAAAAAAAAGTGACTGTAACAAAGCAAAAAGAAAAAAAATGAGCTCCCCATTACCCTGAGTTGCACAACCAGACATCCCAATTTGTGTAATTGGTTGTGTTGCCCTGAAACACGTAGCGCTAACAAAACCCACTGTAATGTCTGTAACATATTTAAAAGACTCTCACTTCTACGCAAAACCATGTCCTTTTTATTCCCCACTTACACAGCATAACTGTGAGATCTAAGGCTTTTTATTTTAGCGTATTGAGCAATAGCATTAAAGTGGTTTTTACAAGCACTGATAATCACAAGCCTTTTTTGCCTTTGAAACCTGTTCTTTGTTTGAAGCTCTGCGGAGTGGTACTCCAGGCTCTCTACTCTGTGTTACAACCGCTGCTCTAACACCTGAGCCATGATCTAGGCTGAGTAAAAAAAGTTCAGGGCATTGAAGATGAAGTACTGTAGGAAAAAAGAAAGATAATACTGAAGCAGACATTTCTCTCAAAGACGACAGGCGATGAAGGGCAAGGAATGAATACTAGATTTGACCAAAGATGAAACAGCATATAAAATAAACTACATCTTGGTTCTGGTTTTGTGTTGTCCATGCTTCTACGAAGCAGTCGCAGGCTTAAACGAAAAGGCTGTAATTGAGCAGATGTTTTCTAGATTAAAGAGGCCCTACGTATTATCAGACCGTCATGTTCTGAACACAATCAGTCCAGACCAGCACGTCCTGTATTATCCATAGTAACAGTATAAAGCATGAAAAATTAAAATGATGAAGTTGCTCTTAAAAGCAGCTAAAAATCTGAACTGAACAGGGCCCATTTATGTCTCTGTGTGTCTGTGTGCAATGGAGAGAAGTGGCAGAATTTTAAAATGCAGAGGAAATAAAATTGGAGAAGAAATTACTAAAATAATCAAATGACCAATTACAAGTAGGCCACTGCATGGTTTCACTAGAACAAAACCGACATTTAGAGGCTGTCCTGTTTCATTCAGCAGGGTATGCTGAGAACTGATAAACGGAGATTAAAGGGAAGGTAATTTGGTACTTCTAAAATCTGTAAGGACTCTTGGGTAGAATTTCATGTTCTACAGGGGTTCAAAACTGCTTTGGCCACACAGGCAGCCACTCACTTCCATTAGCCCAGTAACCGCTGCTGTAACCTGTGGCACTTTTCACCTTATGTATAGTGTTGGATAGTGTCTAATAAAAAAAATATTCATTTCCTTGCATTCTTAGAGGAGTAACAGAAAAAAAGCAGTAAGGATGTACATACCTGGAAGACGTGCCTATTTCCCCAGCTAAATGAATAACCTGTCCTCAGTCTGGAAGTGGGGCTGCAGCTGACAGAACCTTCGCTGCCCACAGACAGACTTAGACAATGAAATCTATGAAAAATCATCATCTGTGCACGATTCACAGTGTGGCTTGACTCTGGAAATGCTTCTGGCATTCATATGTGAGTAGGGACTTCCAAAGTGGTATCCATACTTAATTCTGTACTGCTTTACGCCAAAACTGATCTTATATACAATTCTACATGGTAAACACTCATAAGTTAGATATTTGTGCAATTCTTAACATCTCCAGAAGATGCTGGGGGAATATATATGAACTGTCAGTAACACGTTGCTTTCTAGAATAGGGGATTTTGTCCCCCTGAGATGTCAGTATTTTAAAGGTGTAATTCATGACGAGCAACTGACAATACATGGCAATTCAATCAGGATTTTAAGATCTTAGATCTTTAACATTTGTCAGGTGGCTGTCACCCCAATGACCGGAAGGTTACATATGCCCTACTGCAACTGTAGAGTTAAGAACTTGCATTATTCCTTCACAAAGCAAAAGGAATTTATTTCACTGTGCCAAATGCAATGTCACCTAATTTTGTCATGTCTAAGTTAACGATTAAATTTCTTACAGCTTCCCATAACTTTATGATTTTACAAACGTGAATGTTGACTGCAGTGGTTGCTTAAAAGCCCTACCAGTCTACAGGAAGAGCGTACACGTAGATAAATTATCATTGAGCCATATTGCACATACCCGAGCTCAGTCTTGAAAGTGAAATGTCTTCAGTGAAAAATGAAACACATTTATTGTATTTGTAACTAATGTACCTTAAAAGTAAAGCAAATATTGATATTCCAGACACAAGACTCAAGATCTATAACTAACTGTATAAAATGCATGCTGTTTGCATTTAGTAATCATACTGTTTTCTATAACTAGAAACAAGATTCATTGAAGACTATAATTCAGCAGCCTTTTTTGCGATAGTGTTTTACTACGATACCATTATCCTGCCATATTACATTTTACTGTATGTGTACAAGTCCCATAAATACACAAGCCTATGTAAAATAGGCAGCAATGACTCTCACTACTTTTGGAATGCTTGCAGCTTTTGAATTTTATATGGGTTTCACATTTTGTTGATGTGTTTGCAATGGGATATGTACTGCCCAGAAGAGAAATGATTTTACATTTCCATTAAAAGCTATAGCGGTAAATAAACCATTGGAACTCGTGCAGATATTCACTGGAACATCTACAGTAGTCCATTAAAACGTCAAAATCTGTGTTAAACATTTGAAAAAGTAGCACTGGATGCAACGCATTTAGAACTTAAATATATGCATATATTAAATGATAAAGATATTTTTGAGTATTCCACAAACCTCTGCAGAGCACTCGACACAAGTTTACATTCATCAGCAATAGTTTAGCACAACAGCTGCCCTTTTATTACAAAAAACCTCCACTACTAAATCAGGCCATAGATGTAGAAAGAGCTGCAAGTTGCTACTAATGCTCAAATATGAGCTATTCAGAGATTTGGTCTCAGAGTATTTATTTATAATAAAAGGGATTTAGAATAAATTTTAAGGTCAACTTCTGCTCAGATTTGCACCTCATGCATCACAATGGACTTCAATGCTGTTACCCATCAGGCATTTCTAGTTGGAAATTGGCTCCCCTGAGCTAATACCACATTCAGCACAAAACCGCAGGTCTCCCATTAAGCTCTGCAGCATTGTTCGAGGAGAGATAAGCGGAGTTTAGCAAGCTAAAGATTTGGGTTGTTCTTATGTATTTGAAAGCCTCAGATTTATAAACATTTATATGAAACATCATGGTTTATATGGACTGGTATTTCCAAGAAACAGTACAGATCTACAGTAACTACCGGCGATGACAGAATTTATTAAATTCCCCAAGGGCCAACGACGTGCATCCAGCAGCAGTTTCAGAAGGGGCTCCATTTTACAGGAGTATCAGCTTCACACCCTTCTTCAAATTTAAGACGTACTAAGTTCACACTAAGCCCAGGTCTCAAGAAGGTGATAGAAACTCCTTCTGACGGTTAATTTCAGCACAGAATATGGAAGCTCACTATCCAATTAGAGAAATGTTTAAACACCTGATTTTATCAAGTGCGCGGAATTAAACAGGAAGAACCTATGACAGCTTGAGAAATTTAAACCCCTTTTGTCACTGGTGGAAAATTTAGTAGTAATATGACTCTAACATACCACAACCCCTGTCTAAAAAGATTACTAGCTACAAAAACAAGCACTTTTTTTGCTCCTATACTAAAAATAATTAATATTTTACCCTCTGAAGAAGTAATAAAGTAGAACATACAGAACAGAGATTAGCCTAAACTTAATAGATATTGACTGACTATTTTCCAGGTTACAGTTCAAGATTGGCTTGACAGCAGTCACAGAGTGCATTATCATGACTAGCAAGAACCAGACAGCAAGAAGGAATTACCATCAGTGAACTAGAGAGGATGTTATAATTTATCCTGTTTGTTGCCTCTGTCGCAAATCACCAGGATCTATTAGTCACATCGATTCCAGATGTTACACCTAAGCCGGCACAGAGCTGCATAGAATGACAGAATCAAGTTGTCTTCGTTGTTTCACTTTGAAAGTAAATGGTTGTGTCACTGACAGGCGGCGACTCCAGCACTCAGTATGTTCTTAAAATTAATAGAAAGAAAAATATCCTTTGGCAAGAGTACAGGAAAACACTGAGGTATGATTAGGGTTATCAGCCTGCCAACATTACGGGTATGAAATCTCACCAAAGTTGCTTTTTATAGTCAAGGTAATAGGCAGGAACAGCACTATATCACGTTAATGGCAGGGCTGTAATACATAGAAAATAGCAGTACAGCATGTATTTCTCAAGGATGAGGGCTTAATACCTGTTTAGAAACTCACAGCTTGCCTCTCCATTGCTTTGCACTTTGCGTATTGATTTAAAGCTGAGATTTGGAAAAAAGCAGCCGGACCCAGCCTGGCTGGCTGGCGAAGGGACCCAGCCAAGTGGAACTCCTTTAAACATCTTTGTGAACCTACAGGCAAAGGGCTGCAGAATCTTACGTGACATGGAAGCTTCTCGAACTCTTATCGTCAGACTGAACATGGCATCAAGCACAAAATCCCACTTTAGCCCTGCAACCTGAACCACGCAAATGCTGTTTTACACCCATTGCGGCCCCAGGGGAAGCCAGCTTTATGCTGATGGTGAAGAAAAGGACCTCAAAGACTATATGCTTTGGAGAAGAATTATTTAAATGCAGGAGGAAGGAGGAGAAAGCATTAAACAGAATGAAAGAGAGACTGAAAATACTAATACTCAGCATATACGCAAAGACCAGCAAGCTTGTCAAATGCAGAAAAAAAGGAGGACCTGTTTTTGATGTCTTCCCCCCGACACTCCCAAAAAAGCAGTTTCAAGAAACTGAAGAGAACACAGAGTAGAGAAAAAACTATTTAAAGACAGAATAAAAGGTCAGCAGAGAAGATAAGGAAAGACTATGTCAGGAAATTCACTTGAGAAGATACATAGAAGAAACTAAAGGCCCTATTATATATTGTACTCTATAGAACGGAGCACTGCCTAAACCCCATCAGAATTACAACAGAAAGGAACATCAATCTATTCCACCTGCTGACTGAACCCTACAGAAAGCTCCAACTTCAGTGTGCTACTACTCGTGTGATTGCAAGATGGGCTGCACAATCGGCCCTCGATAAACCTGTTTCCAGGACTGGGGTGAAGGAAAACGCCTGAGCACTGGAGAAGCTGGTGGGGAGAAGGAACTCCCTTAGGAACTGCGCAACACCGTCTCTCCTGTTCTACCTCATTTGCTCCAGCCAGTCTTCATTTCACTTCTCCAAGGCTCAACTGTGGCCACACACAAGCCACACGCAGGACTCCAGAGCCTGACTCAAGCTGAATGCAGAGTATGGGTTGTGCAAGGCCAGAGGTCAAGGAAATGCCCCAAAAGTTGTCTAGAACCAGCACGATACTTTCTTGACGTGAGACAAAGGAGTGCACCGTAACTGCTGTGTCTTCTTAGCAATAATGCAAAGTAATAAAATAAACTTACCCAACAATAAACAAACACAAAACACGTATACAGAAAACAGCACTGGGCATTGCAAAAAAACCTCAATAGCAGAATGCACTTTTAATAGCAGCTGAGGCTGCTCCTGCACGGGGCTGGCTGCCCGCTAGGACCAGAACCCGTGGAAATAGCCCACGTATTTTCGGAGACGAACCGATGGGCTGTGTGCGCTCACAGTGAGCTCCGCACCGACGCCGCATCCGTCCAAGCCGCGGGCGAGGTGTCTGCTGGAGAAGTCTGTGTGAAGGAAGGCTACCGCTAACGCAGGCTAGCAGATGATGCAGCTCCAAGAAATGCATCCTGTATTATGTCACTGTCAAATACATTGCTTTTAAAAATGCCATTTTAACAGAGAGAAGCCGGTCTTCCCTTCACAAATTCCTTCCAAATGTTCGAAAACAACAAGCTGTATATGATGAGCAAGGTTAGTGTTGCGAGGAGACGCAGACAACCATCGCAGCAAAGCTAAAGATGTTGCTCTGGCAAACTCGATACTCGACTCCACGTTTTCCGAGAGGAGAACTCGGCCCTCCCCGTTCTCTCGTGTTCATCACGCCAATGAAAATCAGAAGCAGCTCCTCTGCAAGGCACGGAGCGCAACGCTCTCAGCAATACAAGAATCGGGGCCGGAGACGCGAGCCTGCGGCGCTCACCTGCCAGCACACAGGGAGTCATCGGGGAGTTTAGCTGATTCCTGCGCCGCACATCAACTGCCTCATTGCACACACTCCAAGCTAAATGAGGCCTCTATTGCACACAATTAATAAATGGATCTATAGGGAGAATCTGTTGTGGGGATTGAAAGCCAGAACTGTCTCTTCCCTAGGCCAACTCCGCATCAATAGTGAAAGAAATGGCTCTGGTCCCATCAAGCCTGTGCCAGCAGAGGCTCTGTTATATTTAAATCAACATTTGCCGCAGCAGGGGATTATCAGATGCTCTACTTAAATGCTGGATTTCCTTTTTTATTTTGATGTTTAACTCATAAAAACCTGAATTTATTTGGGCCGGGTGCTGATGCCTGCACTCACAGATGCTCACCAGCTCTGTTTTGCTTGCCATGTGAATGCATGCAAAGAGGATTTAAAAGCTTTTTCCAGTCTGCCTTGCATCAGGATTTGGGTCTCTTCCTCTCGTACTGCTGTGACAATGCACCCAGAATGCCCCAAACCCTGGGCAAGCTCCCAAAGCAGAGACGTGCAGAATTTCCTCACGTTCCCTTCTCCACAGAGGTGAACTCCAGAGATGGGAAACCTGCGGACAATGGCTGCGGAGGCAGGAGTAGGGGGTGGGCTCCCGCACGGCCAAGGAGCAAAGGGACAGGCAGCACGTTCCGGAGCAGAGCCGAGGCGCTCCAAGGGATGGTATGTGGCATTTCCACAGTTAGAGGTAGGGGTTCTCCTGTCCAGACAGAATTCAAACCAGTGTCATTATTTCCTAAGGCCACCTAAACTATTTGAAAGGGCAACACAATAGGTAATACCTCAGTTACTCCATTTTCTTGACTGCTGTTGCCACATGACGTTTATTATTCGTAAAATCAGGCACATTCAATAATATTTCATGCACAAGAGATGGACTTTGGCTCCATGAAGACTGTGATCACATTCTTGGAAAGAGAATGCAGATTTAGAGAGATGCCCCTTTCCATGTCTTTCACGTAAGACTTGGCTGACACAAGCAACTGAAACTTGCTGCTAAATGAATCAAGACAGTACAGTGCATTTCAAAGCAGCATTAAAATCGGTGCTCACCTCAGCAGGATTTGGTGCTCCCGATTCATGCCTGCATAACACTAAAGCCGCGTTAGAATATTGCCGTTCTTTATTTGTAATCCTCCAGGATTGTTTGCTCTCACTGGTGTGTTATTCAGCTTAAAGACTATTTACCAGAACTGAACTGTATGGGCACGCAGAACATCGCCAATGTCACATGAGCACCCATTATTTGTACATTAAACAAGCCACGTTTTAAGCCATATACACTTTAGATCCATTTAAACTATGGAACCAAACCATCCATATTCTCCTAAATCCTTTTATATCCATTGTGCGCGGAAACTAACACACGCAGGCAAACTTAATCTGGGTATTTTCATTGCTACTGGTGATGAGATATGGAAGCCTTACTCATTCTGGAGTGCACGGCAGAAACAGGAATTTCTCCCAACAAAACCAAACTCGATCAAGAGGAATTCTCTCTGGAGAACCTCTTTGCAAGGTTTGGTCTTGATCGCTGAATGATCTCCGTGTAACCCCTGCTGCCCCAGCCCAAACCCAAAGCAATAAAGGATTAGTGCTGAGGGGCACCATTGGCAAAGATGCTGACTGTGCTGACAGCTTGGGAATTCTCAGATGTGGATCCCTAATGCTGCTAATGGGTTAAACACTTTCTCCTGCACAAAAGCTCAGCAAGGGGTTGCCACTGATGGCACATAATGGCATAAATAAGCCTGGGAGATGCAGACATCTGTAGTAACAAGTACTTCTGCCTACCAAGAACTGTGGAGATCCAGTCGTTCAGTTTTAAGGCAACATTAGCAGTGGGTAAATCACTTACGTGAGAACATTTGAGAAGTGACTAGAAACGTGGAAAGGAATAGTGGGAAGGAAAGGCTCTCCCTCCTGGCAATTCTGAGGAAATCATGACGTCAGCCATCATTGCAAAATATCCTCATTTTCCACTTCCTATAGGACTAATGACTTGATTTTTCAGATTAAGCTATGGTGTAGACCAAGAACATTTACTTTTAATGCTTCTATCCTTAGATTTAAGAAATCTTCAGTACCTCTAAGCTGCTGAAAAACAATTCCAGAGATGGAAAGTTTATATTCTTGATGATGGGGCAGGCTCACATAAATAATTGAGCTGAGCTTCAATTTCACGCCAGTTGTAAAGAGTCTGCCTTTTACTGAGCTGCACTGCATGATTAGAGGTTTGGCTATATGAGTCATTCACAGCCATTGTCAGGACTAGATGGCTACATTAACTTGTGACTATGGCAAGTACAGGAAATACCTGCTTTTTGGGAAAATAATGTTCCTGAACTTCTGCACTTGATAGAATAATCAAAATCTTCTCAAGGGATTCAGACAGATATTGGCTCGGTAACACGAAGGGGCTGGAGTCTCCCATCCCTTTTCTTCTGTTTGCATTTCCAGGTCCTTGCAGAGTATGGATTTAAAAAACCAACCAAACAAAACCCAACAATGCCACAATTAGCATCTATTTTGCATCTAATGTAACAGAAGAGGAGCTTCTTTGTCCGTAGTTATTTCAAGCCTTATGTTTTCATCTAGGGCTTCATCCAAACTCTAATGAAATAAATTCTTGGATCAGAACCAGAGATTCGTTGCCAGCACAGGGTTTTGAAACCTTCTACACTTCTCAGTACCCACATAGCAATTATTAAGTAAGACTTACTGGTGCTCTCAGTTATTTCTCATCCTCACGTTTAACAGGACAGGTCATCTTTAACTTGAATATACCAGAAGAGTTTATAGTTATAGAGTCAAGCTTACTGCCACAAACCAGAGCCATTACTTACTTGAATCTGGTACCCAAATTCTAAAGACACTGAATTATTTCCAGTAGACTGTTTACCTTGATGAGCAGAGAATTACCCTAGCATCCTGAGCCTTTATGGGAAATTTTATTGTCCAAAGCAAATATGACCTGTTAAGATTTACAGGCTTTATTAGCAGCAATAACAATTTTACAATCAACATCAGAAAATCAGGGTTTATTGAGAACTCTACAATTTTTATCTGTAGAAAGCAATTAAAATGTAAGTTTTTCATTGGCTATAATTCCTAACTCCCAGCTCCCAAGGCTGACGCATGCCACCAGGACTGCAGGGCAGATATATTTCCACAGCCAAGAACAATATTTTGCAGTCAAATAGTGGCCACATCACACTTCACTTCACTTGGTAACTGTTAGTTTTCAGCCTTTTTCCTCTAACTCTGCACTTAACTTTGGGCATTTCATTAACAAACATGCACTTGCTTCACTCTTAAGTCTGTCTAGTTTTGTGGAATGAGAGGAACCAAGGTGAAAGGAACAAGCAAAGTGGAAATTTTTACCACAGAGAAAGCAAATTTGTCTGAGAAAGGAGGGATGTGCATTCAGAAAACCTGGTTTAGCAGAGCACATTGTCTGCGAGAAAAAGGTCTCCGAAGTTGCCAGCTGGTGGCTTTGGGGAATCTCTGCAGGCAGCCGTTAGCAACCCTCCTGCAGGGTCTGGGCCAGGAAGCCCTGGCAGAGCAAGGATGATCAGGCAATTACACCTTGGGAAGTTTCTTTTGTCCACAAAACAGTTATGTTTACCAGAACACACATTTCAATCATCCTGGCAATTCTCTGTAAGGCAGTATCCATTTTTCTAGTAATGCTAAACAGAAGTAAAAAGAACGCACCGCTGAGGAGAATGTAGCAGCAGAAACCTGGATGACAGAGTAATGCACATGAGATGCTTAGACACAAAGTTGTGTACTCACCATTGCTATTTCTAATTCATTTTCCCTGTGGTCTTTTACACTTCTACCTGACTTTCAGTGTCTTTTGCACCTCGGTTTGCTGCATTTCTCCTCTATTTCCAATTCCATCTGCTCAACGCGCTCCTCCTTAACTAGAAGGACACGTGTTTCTTTGGAGTTTATTTTCCCTTGCTTCTTTTGTTCCTTCAATGAGCACATCCCACAGCAATAGCGCAGATAAGGGGCAAAAATAACTTCTGAGTGATACTATTTGTCTTACTCATCAGGAGGCTGAGGAGCACACGCTGCAGAACGGGCACGTGGCAACACGGCGCGGTGGTACCGGGGCTGAGCCCGTGCTGCAGCTCACAGGGGGCGGGTTTGAACTGCCGACGGCAGCGCCGGCCGATGACCACCACCACCACCACCACCACCGGGCTGCCAACGACCACCGCCACCAGGCTGCTTTCGGTGGGCAAGAACAGAGTGATGCCCTGCCAGCTTCCACCACCAGACTGTCTTTTTTTTTTAATGCCTCTCTAGCAGATTTTTAAACACAACCCACTTACAACACCCTCCCCCAAGAACAGTCTGGTTATTATCATTTTAAGGCATCCCCATTAGTTTCCGGTTAAGATTCAACTCTCTTGACAAAAAGCATGTCTAAAGCTAAGCAAAAAACCCCCCAAATTATTATTCGCAGCCAATTTTCTCTCTCCAGCAACAATTTATCAGAATATTTGTAGGGGGTTTTTTTTGTTTCATTTTTTCAATAAGAAAAGTAATTTCTGAAAAAATAAGTAACAGCCTGTTTTGAGTTTGTAAGCCTAAAACTTGGAAATTGTATCAAAACTAAGGGGTTTTTTTCAGCAAACGCTCCTGAATTCTGATAGAGCCATACTTTTAAAAAAAGCTTATATAATAAAAAATAAATATTTAAAGCAGTCTGTGAAAGAAGACTGTAACCAACGCTGGGCCTTGGAAAGCACAGGGCAGCCGAGCCCTCTTTGCTTCCCTCCCATTCCTGCCCGGCCGCGACGCGGCACCAAACCTCACCTCAGCCGCAGGGACTCCCTCAGGTGGCCGACAGTGGAGAACGATCATCCCTTCGATAGGAACCTCCTTCCCCTGCGGGTCTTGCTCAAAGTTTTTCCGTAGATCTGCAGAGTTTAATGCAATAATTCATTACAGCGCCACAAAAGCCACTCGTCCCCACAACACCCCCACGCAGGCTGCAGAAGCGAGCAACGACACCGCTTGGTCGTGTTCTTCCTCTCACCCTGCGCACAAAGCGAGGCACTGAGAGCAATTCCACACCTTCCAAACTGGCTGATTACAACCCATCTGGGATACCATGGCCAAGCTAATAACTCAGGGTAAGAAGCAGGGCACCTTGTCATAGCGTCACACTGACGTGGCCGCAGCACATAAAGGAAACCCATATCCAGTACCACGGCCCTAACCCAGACCTGCCCATGAACGTGGAAGGTTGTGCTGGCTGTGAAAGGAAAATAAAACGGAAGGAATGTTGCTTACTACATGAGCTCTGAGAGTCAGGATGCTTCCATTAAACATACTCATTTTCTTCAAACAGTGTCCCAAATTCCACAGTGTGGATTTACTGATTTAATTTTCTCCATTGCTTACACTTCATGAAATACACCCCCTTAAACAGCAGAGGTTCGGAATCTGTTACACTTTAATATATTTCATAAAATACATTAATACTTATTTTAGCAAGTCGGTCATAGAGAAGGATGCAGGCAGTGTGTGTGTTCTCCTTGTCATGATTTTTTGTTAATGTTGATTTTTTTTTTCCCCACACAGGTAACCAATATCTTTTCCAATACCCTATTTAAAAAGTCATTCATTAACAGTTAGGCTGCAGTTGTGCCTACAAATGCCTTTATTAGGATGAAAAATGGAGTAAGATCCATCTTTTCATTTTCTCTGCATTCCATGCTATCATGAAGAAATACTTACCTGCTTTTTCAGAGAAATATAAAGTGCTGTAATACTCTGGACTTGACTCACAATTCAGAATCTCTAGGCTTTAAATGAAAAGAAAAAAGGCAAGAAAGAAAAAGTTGACACCACCACAGGACACATCACAATGCCAGGTGGAGTGAAAAAGTTATGGGTTCTGTATGCTATCACAAACTGGCCCTACACAGTCTCATCTCGAGTCCTCTGCGGGGCACTCCCAAAGTCAAAAATCCGCCCCCAAAACTAAGTAGGTGGTTCTTCACCACGGGCAGGGTGACACAGTCCACGAAAGGGTGAGTCCTGGAAGCTCATGGGGGTGTTTCACAGACATCTGTTGGCAGCTATTCTTTTTTTTGTGTCTGGACTACTAACAAGTCCCATCATCTCTGCGCTCAAGAATTGCTGTTCTTTTCATAAAAAACCATGGCTTTGAGTAAAAGTACGACAGCAAATGGCCAGTACAGGGACACAGTTCTCAGGTGAAACACCCGGCCCCCCAGTCCCTCACATCACGCAGAGATGCGGAGCGCTCTCTGCGGCGCCTGTAGGTTAATGCGGTACCTGCAGTGATGGAGGGCCGCCGGGGATGCGGTTTGCAGAGCTGGTACCACCGCGGTGGGTTTAAACGTCCCAACACAGCTCCACCTGCTTCTGCTCATTCTGATTTTTACTCGTATTGCCACGCTATGAGGTTGGGAAATCACAGTGCGGAGAAAAGTCAATAAAAATTCAATTCAGAATAATTAGCTTAGCAATACAGGGGAATTACTAGCTCGTTCAATGTTATGACAGTTAATGCCATAAAATAAAAAATTGAATTCACACATATTTATGCATTCAAACTGAATCAGTCAACAAAAAAAAAAAAATCTGTTATTTATAAAATCAAGGAGTTGCTACATTGTCCTACTATTTGTCTCAAATGTTTGGTTTAAGTTATCCTGTTAAAAGATCTATCAAGAATTGCTAGAACGCTACCTGGTAAAGTTACCGGTCAGAGTTTCTTGCATGAGCTTCCCCAACCCTTTCCTCCTGCTCCTCATCCCCTCCCAAGAAGGGCTTCTCCCACCTCTTTGCAGCTCCTTGCCTCTTTTCCAGGGACTGGGTCTTTAAAGACCTGAACTGGTGATCTAAAGGAAAAGGGTTCTCAACAGCCTGGGGGAAAGTTGTTTCCTGCATTCCCCGGTTTCAGGCTCTGATTCTGTTAGAATGCAGCAGAACAAGTTAACTGTAGAACTTTCACCTTGTTCCAAGAAGGAAATTTTTCCTAAGCTTAACTTCTCTGAATGACAGATTCAACCATCTGATCTAGACTTCACGTCAACGACATAGATAAAAAGGTGGGAGACTACCTACCTTGCTGATGAATGATTTTATTATCTTCAGTAGTGGCTCTCAAAAATATCTATATGAACAGTGTTTAAAGTTATTTTTTCCTAAATAATGTACACTTATTACACTATACACATAAAGAAATGACAGAATTTCTGTAGCAGTTTTAATTCTGTTTAGGATGTTTGTATCTCGTTTCCTCAGAGAAAGGAGGGAAGGTATTTTTTCCTCTGCTGATTAGAATTATTAAACTTTTCCTACTTTTATCTCATTTTCTCCACAGCTTATCATACCTGACGACCAATGACACGCTTCAATATTGAAAACCAGATTTAAAATACCTACAAAATGCTACAAAAGTTTCTAATGTATTCTTGCATTTTTTTTCTACAAAGTGTAGAAGACAGACATTGTTAAACGTTTTAAGGTATTTTTAGACCCCTGTGATCAACATGGAGCAAAAGGGCACTTTTCAGCGTATTTCCCATTTGCATTAACCTTTTTTATTACACGGCACTGCCACGACGCTGTGGACATGCAATCCAGGATCTCCAAAACAGACTTGCCGGGTGTAAACGCAAATTGATCAATCCGCATTGAAATAAAAAGAGAGCTCTGAAAAAATCCATGGCGTGCTGTCCGTGATATTCCCCCAGCATCTCACAGGGAGGGCTTGCAAAGACAGCAGCACCTCACCAGCATCCGTTTATATTTAAGCCCAAAAGAGCAGCACGTTTCCACACCTTGCAACACCCAGGAGAGCAGAACGGCCACTCTACTCACAAGCTATGCGGACAGACGCCTTCCTGCTCTTGGAGGTCCCTAGATGGCTCCAGGCAACACACTGGCACCAGTAATCTTCAGGCCCATGAAAATCTTCCACCTGCTGCCTCGTCACGTTGATGAACACCTCTCGGACTTTCAATCCTGAAGGGGAAAGACACAGAAAATGAGCTGATGCAGGCTGTCTTACTTGGGCATAAAGCTAAGGTTAGCCAAACCTTTTCTTTTAATTAAACAATTCCATTTTTGATCAAGGCAAAGCTTTAATTACTTTGACAATAATGCATTGCCAGTAATTAAATTCTAAAAGCTGAGTAGGTCATAACGCATTGGGTTACAGGAATTACCCATCTACTGTGGTCTTTGCAGGAATGTGACACCTCCCTCAGAAACCTTGCCTCTTGCGCCTTTTTCACCCAGAATGTTTATCTGGAATTTTATAACATGATATTCAATACAATTGTCTTCCCATCTAACCTTTCAGTGCCCTTGAAAACCTTTCTGAAGTACCCCGGAAGGCTCCCAATCAAGTCCAAGAGCCAGAACTATTCGTGTATGACAGGAACTAATCAAATGCCCCACTGAATTCCAGTCTGTTCCAGCCACTACTATCGCAGCTCCATCCAGCAGCCGTTTCTCCCTACGGGAGGGAAAAGCTGTGTCCTGCACCGCAGCGCCGAGACAGCCAAGCTCAAGCCACTACGGTCGGGCAGGAGGAGAAAAGAGAGAGAGGGCAATGAATTTCACAGCTCACGAACGGAGACGGTCCTCTTCGCCACCCTGTCCTTCTGGGAAGCAAGCGAACCAGCTGCAAAACCGAAGTCGTGCCTGCCTTGACTTTGACAAACAGAAGTGTTTACAGCATCAGGCAGATAATTTGCTTGTTTTGTACAGTTTCCCAAAGTATAACCTTGCATAACTCATCTGCAGCGTTGTTGCTGCCGACTGCAAAAATGCTTGTTGTCCATCAAAATGCACGCACACCTCCTTCCCCAGGTAGGGATCAGTTGCACCTCAAGAGCCGGGGAAAGGATCTAAGGGAATAATCAAGGCTAACCAGGACCAAGGATGGCCAAAGCCCTGTGCTTTTCCTCACTCTGCTGCCATCTCCATAACCTCCTGCGCACCGGTGGAATCTAGCAGTGCTGCACTGCAGACCAGAAGCATTTCCTTCAGACAGAGCTTGAAGGTAAATACAAGATGTCAAGAAGCCTTATAAACCTGAACCCTCTCTGATACCCGGGGGATGTTGGCCATATCTGCAACTACCTTCGCATGACAGCCTCGGGGAGAGGAAATGTAATCCAAATCTGGGTTAAATGGCATTAGGAATCACCTGAAAGAGCTAGTTGGAAAAAAATTAATTTGAAAATAGAAAACATTCATGCCTACTACTTTCTTCTTTCTCCTCCTGTGCAGTCCCAAGATACTTATTTCCCCTTCACTGGAAATGAATGAAAACTCAATCTTAAAATATTTCATGCCTGTGAAGTTTATAAAGCAGCAAGAAATTTCTAAACCTGAACTCCATAAAAATTGGCTTCCACTTAATCTCAGGCATCATTAACAGCTGGGTATTTCACTTCTGAAAGGCAGGAGGAAGTCAGCACGTTCCTCCGGTAAACAGGAGAGACGAGGCCCACGGGGGATGCTCAGTGCAGAGGGGTGGGAAAGGTCACACAAGCTTTAAATACTATAAAGCAATGCAAAATTTCTGCTACTTTTCCAGCTACAGGCAAAGGGGATTTTTCCTGTTTGTCTTGCTGTATTTTACAATGATACCTAAAGTCATGGACAAGCCTGCGATCGCTTCCTAACGTGTCTCAATAATCACTTTAGTCACTCAAATATTTATTCACTCTGTAAATAAACAAATAGAGGTTTCCCGGTTGTTTTTATTTGCATTTTGGTTTTTTTTAAATATGTTGGTGCAGTTTTCAACAAAACTGTTTACAAAACATCCCTTTATTTTCCGCCATGGTGAAAACAAGCCATTATGAAGCAAACAGGGCACATGGAACTCAGCAGTTCTGTCACAAACTCCTCTCCCTGCTGACACTGACCGTAGAACGCGGGGGGGAAACGCACCATCTCGATTTAAACATCCAAGCTGCTCTGCCGGGGATGCAGCCTTGGATAATCAGCCATACAGCCATTTTGAGAGCCATCGTTATAGGTTAAAGAGCAGCTACGGCAAGTTCCATCAGAGAGTGTCTGTGTCCTGGTGACCCAATGCAGCAGGTCACAAGTGGCTGAAGATCTGGCACCCACCACACTGTACGACACCGACAGACAAGCGCCTTCTCATTACTTACCTGTGGCAAGTCAAGCTGCGTGCAGTCCCTGAGGGATCTCCATCAAAGCTCCAGAGCCTCCAAATCCAAGCTAATTTGCAGCCGTGTCCAACAAGGCTGCAATGCACCTACTTACAGACTTCCTCAACAAACACTGACCTTTCAGGATGGCCCGTCTCCAGCCACCAGTCGCCCACCCAACACTCGACTCACTGACACGCGCTTCTGTGCGGCCACGGGCTCCTACCTGCCGCTGCGCATCCGCTGCCTGCAAGCACAGGCTTCTCCGCACGTGGCCAGGAAGGTGCAGCCTCTCGCTGCACCTGACATTCCACAGAATCCCAGAATCACTTGGGTTGGAAGAGACCTTCAAGATCATCGAGTCCAACCATAAACCTCTGCCAAAACCACCTCTGCCAAACCCACCCCTAACCCATGTCCCTCAGCACCACGTCTGCCCGGCTTTTAAATACCTCCAGGGACGGCGATTCCACCCCCTCCCTGGGCAGCCTGTGCCAATGCTTGAGAACCCTTTCCGTAAAGAAGTTTTTCCTAATATCCAACCTAAACCTCCCCTGGCACAACTTGAGGCTGTTTCCTCTTGTCCTATGGCTTGTTCCTTGGGAGAAGAGATTGACCCCACCTGGCTAGAACCTCCTTTCAGGGAGTTGTAGAGAGGGAGAAGGTCTCCCCTCAACCTTCTCTTCTCCAGGCTCAACAATCCCAACTCCCTCAGCCGCTCCTCATGAGACTTGTTCTCCAGACCCCTCACCAGCTCCGTTGCCCTTCTCTGGACACGCTCCAGCACCTCAATGTCTCCCTGCCAGCAGCCTATGCCCACCATCACCTCGAAGCAGCACCTTCCTGGGGACAGAAGACCCTCTGTCACCAGCCATTAACTACGGCCTTGCCGACAGCGCTGCCGTCCACCCACCTGGTTCTGGCTCCCTCTCTTCTGAACTCTCCCCATTTCTCAGCTACTCCAGGAACTTTTGGAAGCAGCAAATAGAAACAAGGGTATGAGAACCACATATCATACAGCTTACTGCTGCATCCATGCTAACAAGGACTGAACCGTTACAGATACCAAAAAAAAATTCATGAGGATGATTTTTTTTTTGAGAAGCAGAAGGCTTCAAGGCTCATTGGTACCATAAAAATTCTGAGCAGTCATCAGTAAATACAGGCATTTACAGCTTCAGATTTATTAAGGCAGAATATTCTTCAGTCCAGCCCTTCCTTTCATTGACACATTATTTAATTAATCTATATATCAGCCTGTATTTTCTGAAGCAGCTTTTAACATGGTTTGAATCAGGCAAACAGGGAGCACGTGATTTCGAGAGGCTGGTGGTTCAGCATTGTGAGAATGGGACAGGCAGGAATTCAGGTCTTATTAAAGGTCTCCCAATTTGCAAATAGACAAAATAAATGCATCCAAAATAGCAGAATCACAGAATTGCTGAGGTTGGAAGCGACCTCTGGAGAACATCTGGTCTTTGGGGAAAGTTATGTTTTGTTTATGGGGAAAGTACACCTATTTTCATTTGTTTTAGAAACAACTACAGAAAGCAAACCTAGTGGGAACAGAGGCATATAGTCTTCATTTATCATCACTATATTTCATCAACAAATATAGTCACCTACCCTCTACATCTCAAGAAATACCAGAAAAATTGCTTGTAGGAAATGACAGAGAATGAAAAATCCATGCAAATAAAAACAGGCACATGATAAACAAGAGCAACATTTTACCTGTGACTTGTATAACTCTAATAAGCACTACAAGTCCAACCCTTTAAATTATTGTGCAAATTATAACCATCATCTTTTGTTATACAGTACAGCCTTACAGAATATAAAATTATGACTGTGGTACTGATATGCTAATAAGCTTTCTGCACTGCTGGATGGTTTAGCTGCAGATAGACTAATGCTGGCAGCAGATGAATAATTGCTCTCCATGTACTAAACATAACAGAGCTGCACAGAACTTCAGCATTTGTCAGCTTTATTTGTTTAAATGAGAAAAACACTGACAGCAGTTATTGCTGTAATCCTTTTATTTATCAGAGAAGAAAACTCTAGTTACTCTTAGCAGGTCCGATCTTCTGGTGAAACCAAAAGTTGAAATATTCGTAAACTGATTCCGAGGTGCACGCTGCGACGGTCAGGCAAGAAAAACCAAGCGGAAGGCAATTAATCAAACCATAATTGTTGTATTTTTATCACAGTAGCCTCTACTAGCTCAGGCTCTCACTTTGTGAGGCAGAGTGAGCACAAAGTTCCTGTTCTGCCACGTTTCTGGAATAAACAGAAAAGACGGATCGCTATCTTTCCTGCAGCTGAGGGAATAAGGCAGGAGAAGACGGGAGGACGTGGTCTCTAACTGCCCAACTGCCTGTGGCAGCGCCGCGGTGGGACCCGCATCCGCCGCAGCCACAGCAGGTGTCGGCTCGGCCGCTCTGCTCGAACCGCAGCGAAGCCGCAAGAGAAGAGACCTCGGTGCAACCTCTTCGGGCCCCTCACCAGGACCCGTCCCATCCTCAGGCAGCCAACGTGTGTCACAGCCCGGAACTACAAAACTTCCAGAGCCACAAAAATCCTTCCTCTCCTGCCGCTCCTCCTCTACAAACTAACAGCGGCTCCTGTGTCACTCTAAGATTTTTGCTTCTCTCTCACAAAACCAAAATCACGCGAAATTGGATTCCACGTTCACCACAATGACAAAATATACCCTTGTTTACCCCCAGCTGTCCTTCCTGTCCCTTTACACGCACCCAATCCAGTGCTGTGGGTACAACCCATCGGAACAGGGTGCCTTCAAGTGCCATTGCCAAGTCCTTCTGGCATACGCCTGGCTAAGAGCCTGCTGGCAGGAATTTATAGAGATGCTACGATACGTTCCTTCTATTCAGCTTTAAATTTTCTCTTGTTTGGGTTCCTTGTTGCTATTTTTCACCACTTTTCTCTACATCCTCTCAGAACTTTAATCACATAACAAATAGTGGAAGGATGGAAAAGGACAGACCCATCTGAACACAGTGTAACTTCCGTGCACACGCCAGAATCGCACCCTCTCACCAGCGGCACCGTTCCTGGCACAAATTCTCGCGCAGTTTTTCACAGATGGAGCCCACACAGTACCCAGAACATCGTGCCTGCTTGCTAACAGACGTGTTTATGCCCCAGATTTGACTCCAGAAATGAGGGCACTGCCAGGATGCACAGTAATTCTAAAAAAACCCAATAGTCTGCTGTTTACTGAAGGCTAAAGGAAGAGTTCAAAAATAATTCATGACTATGGATAGATCATGGGGAGAGAATCTCCATGCCTGGCCTTCAACATTACCCCACATATAGCCCCTAGCTGCACTTTTGTGTCCTAAGGATCACTATGGTAGTTTTTGGAACACGCAGACACACCGCACTGTCTGGACCACGCTTACGTTTAGAAAACAACACTTTTAGGGTTAGCTCCAGCCCTGGGCTAAATTCAAACCTGCAACATGGATATTCCAGATCCCATTTGCTAAGCGTATGCCTCCATATCTCAAACCTCAATGTTCCTGGTGTTATTTAAAAAGACCACCTGATGTAACTTTATCTTTTTTTATTCTGTTATTAATCCAAGGCTTAGAAAACATAATTGCAGTATTCACAAGACAGATTTTCATTAACCATATGGAAGAAAAACATTTAGGGACGACATTTCTTCTATATTGATTCAGCAATGCCTGTAGAAGTAAAGGTTATGCCTATTAAATTATTTTTGAAAAGGTAACTGTAAAAATTAAAATTCATCCAGATTAGCATTTACAAAAAGCCTTTAGTATGAAATTTCTTCAGAGTGCGTCACTTGAAAAGAATGCCAAACACCACTTTAGGAGATGGAACTTCTTTTTCAATGGCATTTTTTCCTCTAAAAGGGAATTTCTTGTATTGATAGAGAGGATGTTATGCATAGACTGCAATTTCCAATACAGGGAGTTGCCTAGCAATCTTGGAATTTAAAAAGAGGAGAAAAGCAATAACAAAACCGAATTGTGAAATTACAAGACGGTGCAGCATTAAATTGGTTTGCAACACTTATCAAGATGCTTCTAAATGAGAAAAGATATAGGGTCTGCTGGGAGCACGATAAAATCTCTTGATCATTTTCAACTTTCTCCCTTCTCATTCTCTTCTTGTAGACATACGCTTTTACACACTGGCTTTCTCCCACTTAGCTGTATTACCTACCAAATACCTGTCTCTCCTTGGGGTGGAGGCAAATTTCAACCACCACATTGGCGGTTTTCAGGGTTCGTCCCGACGGGAATTTGACAGAAGCATGGATCTCCCTGTTGCTAGTTCCCACTGCAAATGACACCACTGAAATACCACTGAACCACCGTTCCCTCCAGAAACTCCTGTTTTCTCCCCGAGAGCTCCCTGTCTGTGGCTGGTGTGTGATCAGGCCCTCTGTCTCCACCGGGAACAGCTGGGGATGCGCATCCAGCTTGTCACCGTCTCTGTGTAACGCCTCCTACATCTGCAGTCATTGTCATTCCCTATGTCTCCCCCATTCATTCCTCTTCCATCAGGATCTGTGCATCCCTTCCCTGCCTGTCAGCTCTGTTCTCTTCTCACCCTCTCCCATCCACCGCTTTCCCCGCTTGCATTTTGGGAAACTGCTTCTCCCCTTCCTGTGGAGCCGTGTCTGCGTGGCGCGTGACAACGGGCACGACCTGGCTTTCCGACACGCTGAGCCAACCAAACCCTGCGTCGCAGCAGCCCGGCAATAAGCTTGTGCTGCCACGTCGCATCCTCCTGCCATGGCTCATCGGCGCGCAATTCCGAACCAGAGGCGGGTCCCTCTCCCCCAGCTCCGAGCAAGGCTGCCACTGTCTGCCACGTCACAGGACGCCCCTGTCGGCCTGTCTCCGAACGTGACCTCCTGTTCCTTGCTCTGCCCTGCGCGCTGTTGGCAGACCCTGCTTTCAGCCGCATCTCCCGAAGGACACGTCAGCCCTTACCTGTCGTCTCATCCATGCTTTCCTCAGACACGTGCTCATTTTGATGGACCCATTCACCATTGCACTTGAAGAAAATCTGCATAGCTGGCATAGCTTTACAGCGTAAGACAATGGGGTTGCTTTTTATAATGTAGGCATCATCTGGTTCCTCCATAAAATGAGGCAGTGTTCCAGGAGCAGATGGGATAGACTCTGGAAGGGCTTCACTGTTATCATTTCCTGCAAGGGAAGGAAAGGAAAATACACATTTTTCATGTTGTTGCATCCTTTGTTTAATTGATTAAAATACTGTTTTGGATTTTATTAAAAACTAATTTTACTAGAGAAACACCTCTAGAACTCAGCAGCTGTCAGGACTGAGCTTTGCAAGGAATTTGACACACACACAAACACATCAAATAATTTAACAACTGTCAAGAAAATTGACAGAAAAGAAGCACCAGAATCATCAGAAAAACCCATCATCTCTCTTGCCAATTTTACAGGTGGGGAACTGAGGCACAGAAAGATTAAATGAGTCACCTAAGGTCACGCAGAAAGTCTGTGGAAGAAGTAGAAACTAAACCTTATTCTCTTGAGTGACAGCCCAGTGCCTTAACTACCAAATCTTCCTTTCTTTCAATGAATTTAATTTCCTTTAGACAGTTGCTGCAGATTTAACAGGGATCAGAGTGTTAACCACAGAGAAATATATTGATATGAACAGCATTACTGTAGCATCAGAACACTGGAATAAGCAAACCGTGATTTCATACCCACTTAGAGGAAATTTTCGATATGCTTTTACACTGTTCCCATTCACTGCAGCCCCTTTAAGGCGATACAACAGCGGAGAAGTGGTTTCTGCAGGGCCAGAAACTGCGAGACAGAGTGCTGCCTCGGATCCAAGGGCATTCACTCAGCGCTGTATAAGCCTAGGTGTCTTATTTTCCAAATTCTTCTGCTTAGACATGGACACAGAAGCACTGCTGTACAAGTTTTTCCTTTACTACAGCTTTTCTAATTGAGTCGAATCCCAGTTGCTGCTGTCAAAACCAGGAAATTCCCATTGATTTTGAGCAACGCTGGGATTTAGTTCAGTAGCTTGTCAGTTTTGTGAGAAAATTCAGAGAACAGCAACAAAAATAAGTCAGAAGGGATCAATTTATGAAGGAAGATTAGGAAGTACTGAATACATACAGAACAGCCGAACGGCAACAGAGGACATTGCCTATGTGCAGATGAAGGGAATACAGGATATATATGTGATTTAACCAAACTCAATGAAATTAAGTTAGGCAAAAGGTAAGTTATGATGATATTAAGTAAGTCCTTCACAGGTGTAGTAGATTATGGAATAATGAGAACACACTCTATTTCTATTAAAACCAGGTATCTCTCTCAGCACTCAGTGTATCTGCGTGTGCAAATACACACTGCATCTGTGCTGTGAGATCGTTACAATTTTCAAATGGGCTCCATGTTTTACACGACATTCGCAGTGTACTTTATAAAATATTATCATAATTTTTAGCACTTTACTACTGAACACTTATGCCAATTTCCATCTTGTCAATCTTCAGTAATACCGCGTCCCTGCAGGCTTTATTAAATCCATGCTTTATAGGAAATAACAAAAATGTCATTATAAGATTTTGGAGAGGCTTGGAAATCCCATGCTGCCAGCAAAGCTTTGAGTGCTTCACAAGGCACCAACGGGCCGTGTTGAGGAAGAATAACCCGTAAGGATCCTTCAGCAACAGAACTTAGAATGACCCATTGTTATTCCACTAAATTTGCTATTTAGGGCAAGACACAGCGGATGAAATCCCAGCCCCGCTGATATTAACGGCACAATTCTCCTAGCAAGTGGCATTCAGATTTAAGGATAGGGCTTTCCATTCTTGTTAAGTGTTGCTGAGGAGCACCTGAAAACAACAGATCCTGCACCTCTTCTGGGACTGCCATGCTTTTGCCCAGCTCACCTCACCCCCAGATAAACTGAGCCAAGCACAAAGTATTTCACGCTATCACAAGTGGGTTTGGGCTGTGGAAGTGGCTTGAACGTAGAATGTAAAGAGGTAAGTCAAGGTATATATTTTCATGTAAATGTAACTGTCACTACAGTAAGTGTCCTTGAAAATCAAACTACCGAAGCTCACAGTACACAAAAGGAGAAATGATTTTCTGTATCCAATCCCCAACAGACTCCCAGATAGATACTGCTGTATTTTTGCATGCTGTACAAGTATAATTGCTTGAATTCACTGTTGTACGACATTTCATCACCCAGATGAAATCAGCATCTGGCAAGAATTTACTTCGCTGAGTCCAAGTTCACACAGCTGTCAGCAGCAAAGCGACTCCTCGCCCGGTCCCTGCGCGAGGCCGGGCTGGAAGGCAACCCTGAGCCTCCAACAAAATTGACAAAGCATTTGGGTTCCTTGCCTTTTTTTTTTTCTTTTACAGCGATATTACTTTTCTCCGCATGGCTACCTAATCAGACAGGGACTGCAATGACACCCATTTAAAGTGTTGTGATATCTGGAAGTTTTGCTTCATAAATATTTACTGTGATTTATGATACTCTAGACTTTCTTCACTGGTGCCTTCATCATGCTTCAACAAAAGAGTCACACAACAGTATTTCAGATGCATTTAAACAAATACCCTTCTGCATTTAAATGTGCCACTCGAACCCTAATTACGGTGACATTTCCTGCCACGCACACTAAAAAACTGTTTGACAATGAGACAAAGTCCCAGTGTCTACAGCTCCCGGGAGCGAACAGGTATGATGGCACTGAGCAAGCGCTACCGTCTACTTCACCACAGCTACAACTGCAAGTTTAGGGGTGAACTGCAGATGCGTACTTGTGCCCATTTTTAACAGCCTACTGACGCCAAGAGTGAAGCTAGATTAACAGATGAGGGGTTTTTCCCTTCACTTTCAAAAGCCACCCTTTTCTTTACTTTTTTTTTTTTTTTTCCCCCATCCATCCTGGATCCTCTACCAGCAAGGACTCCTTTCTAGCCTTGGAGTCTTCCCAGCTTTCTCCTCAAAGCCAGACGTTCCTACCGATCCACGTAAGTGAAGTTTGTCACGCTGAAGAAAGGACAGGCTGGCACAGAACTTTGCCCTGCGAGGGCTCCCAGAGTGCTTTAACGAATCATAAAACCACCGAATAAACAAGAAGACTTTGCTGTGGCAGGAACCTGTTTGTTTCACACACCGCCTTCCCAAATGTCTTTACAGCAAATAAATGCATTTAAACCCAATCAACATTAAGTCTGATCTCTGAAACGTTCCTGTCTAAAGACCAGTTAGGAGAAGAAAACGTAGCACATGTACAAGCTGTGCAGCGCCAGACACTCAGGCATTCATCGACAGCCATCGGAATCGGCGCCGTTCTGCGATCACCTTCCGTTTCTTCAGTAAATGCTCAGATGCACTTTCTCTTCTGGTATTATCATCCACCAGAATCAACAGACTCCACATGCGCACGCAGGCCTGGCAGGCAGAGCTTTCAAACTTAGATTTTCTTGTGCTAGGAGATACCACTCTCGTGTCCTGGTTGGGACGCGGCAGTAAACTTACAAGGACTCCTCGCAGTACACTGAAGTTCCTTCAACCACACTGTGGCATCAATGAAATTCAGATTTGCTCCATCCTTCCCCCTGTATTTCTGCAACCGTGAGAGGGTGAGTGCTGACATACCGGCACGGCTCGGTACCAGCCATCACTTTTCCAAGTTGAGGGGCCATTTCCTCAAGACCACAGCAACAACCGCTCTCTCGAGTTCACACTGCGTCGTCTCCCTCATGGCTCGTCGCGAGGCGCCACAACCCAGCGGTCACGCACAGACCTGAAGCTGTTACGTGAACAAAGAGACTGAAGGCAGGAGTAATTGGCCCAAAATGTTATTTCACGTTCAAGTCCTAAGCAATCTGGCGGCTGCAATCAACAGCAAAGCAAGATTAGACAAATTATTTCGGGGCCTTCCAAGTCTCTAAAACCGACCCAGCAGTAGTTGGGGGAAGTTCTAGAAATACATATGCATTTCAGGATAAATAATATTTAAGCTGGGATAACTAGAGCAGCTGCTGACCAAAGCAAAGCCTCTCCTAAAGTGCACTTAATACTTGGGATTTAAGGTAATGCATCTTTCTTTTGTGCATCATCTTCTTTGTACCCTAACTTGTATTCAAATTAATCCAAAAGCCTACTAGAACTTTGTAAGGGTTTTGATTTCAAATTATTACAGTTTTTCCATACATAACTGTCAGTTTTCAAGATTCAGGCCATTCACAGTTATAGAGAAATGGCTGTTTTAGTGCAACAGTGAATGACAGAAGACCAAACTATCAAACACAATTCTTATATTTTTCATTCCTGGAAAATTACCTTTCAGGAAGTGCTTTGTGTTTTATGTTCTGCACACTAATCCAATAGGGACTTTAAATCTTTTTATGACAATAATAGGGGGGAAAAAAAAAAAGGAACGTTATGAAAAAACACTGAATTCTTCTGTGAAATAAATATACTGCTGTTAGTTTTCAGATCACATTAGAAAATCTTGATAGCAGACATGAATCCTTCAGTATTCCAAAATTGATTCGGATATAATTTAGATAATAAAGTGACATTTTAAAACAATGAAAAACGATGAGAACTAACCTTTTTAAAAAAAAATAAAATTAAGAATTACTTACAAAAAGTAAGTACCGTTATGTTCTATATTTTCAAAAAAATACTGTTAGAAGTGTCCCAAACAAGCCAAGTAACTTGCTGGGAATGAGTATGAATAATCTCTTTGTAACACTCACCTGCAGAAGACAATTCCATCCTCTAACGCTGCCCATCATGGAAGATTCCATTATTATCACCACCACTTTCAGATTATAAAACCCAGGCTAAGTTGAAGTATTCGCTACGTCCTTTATCGCTCCATCTCTTCCCTCCCTCCTTCCCCAATCCGTGCAAAAAAGCAGTTCCTACTCTTTTGCTTCCTTCTCCAAAGTCCCCTGAATTTATAAATCTCGGCACTAGCGTTTGGTTTATCAGGCTTTTGGATATTTGCTGCGCTCCAAGCCTTACTCCCCTGTGCACAACTCCGAAAAAACCCCAAACGTTTCCCCAGGTGTAACTTTTCCTCCTTTTGGACAGGTCTATGCCCGAGCTGGAAGACAGTTCGGATGGCAACAGCTTTCTTCCCTTTCCATGTCTGATGCTGCTCATTCCTGTTGAACTCTCAATCACCCGCAGTCATCATTTTCCACAAAACTCACACCAACTGTCTCCCACCTGTATGCTCATTCGTAGAGGAAAGTCAGAAGATGAAAAAAATTGGTCTTACAGAATACGTAACTTCCTTATGGTGGAATGGTTTTCACAGTGAAATCCAAATCATTATTGAGTCAGAAAAGCGACTTAGTGAGATTTGTCTCCGTTCTTTTAATCAGATGACCCTGCCCCATGTGCAACAATGCAGCTTTTTTGGAAGCCACTCAGATATTGATGGAAATGGGAGATTTTGTTGACCACATGAAATCCTTTAAAGCCTTTGTTATTTCCTCTAGTACATGGATTTACTGGAGCCTATAGGGACGTGGTATTTAGCAAAGATTGACAATACAGGAGCGGTGAGAATGGTCAGTAATAAAACACGCATGCTGATGAGTTTCACTGCATAATTTTTCTTTACACTCTATACGTTGAAGGAGAATACAATTACTACTTATTCAGCACTCCTGGTAAATGATACAGAACTGCTTAATTGGTGTGACTGCCACGGAGCACCTACTGCACAGTCATTTCCATTCGCCTGCCAAACCTCTATCAAAGCTTCGTGGACCAGCCAAGGGGCACTGACTGATGTTCTGCTCCAGGCTCTGCAATCTCAGAGTCACTCTTTCCTCAGCGTTTCCTGCTTCTTCTACTTCAGTACATCCCCCAAAGATATAATTTATAAACCTTATATATGTATTTATTTTAAACTAGAAATGCTTTACATTTTTTTAATGTTTTTAACTGAATTCCTGGTTTCTTCTGGCTACTGTATAGCAAATGCCACAACTAGTTTTATTAATGAATACCTCCACGTGCACCTCCACAGCACCGGTGGCAATACACACATTTCTATATATATTATCCACGTACTACGACCACCGCTGTGCTGATACTACCCTTGCTGTACACCTTGCATGCTTTTTTCAATATAAGCCATTTTATCTGTGTAACCTGATGCGTAATTGCACACAAATGGAAAACTACTGCACACGCTGTTGGTCCTCAGCGAATTCAAGAAAAACCAATTAAGTCATAAAGGCAAAGAACTAAATATTTAATTAACTGGATTGGGGATTAGGAAAAATAATCTTTGATACGCTAAACTTCAATTATGTTCTGTGCTGCATGTAGTTATATATAATATATGCTGGGGAAGAAGAAAAATGTTGTTCTGTATCTATTTGGTGAGCACACGCAATCGATGCAAAACTAGACACCCAGTGAGGAAATTGTTGAAGACTGTAAACTATAAACTGCAAAAGCTAGAAAACATTCTTCATCCTGCTCCTCAAAATTTAAAATGATGACAATCAAGGTGGGAATGGTACACTCGAGTCACCTCTGGTCACCAGGATATGATCCTGTTGAGGCATTTGAGTGACCTAAAATGTTCAAAACTGTCCCAGTAACCTACACTCACTTCTGTTACCAAAGGCACTACCAAGACTTTATCCTTGTGGCCTTTAAATATTTGTACCAACAGCTCAACCACTGGTGACTCTCAACATACATGTCAAAAATAGTCCTCATTTGTTCCTAGTTCTGTTGGGAAAGAGAGGCTGGAGCTGGGAATGACGAATCCACACCATCACCAGCCAGCAGCTTCCGCTGGACAAAAGACGACGCCGTGGTATGAACACGCTACGGCAACACAACGAGTGAGGAAAGCAGCACTACTTACGTTCAAACACGATCAATATCCAGTGCTACGTTCCAGCAGATTCCACGTGACGATAATTTGCTTGAATTATGAATATTTTAATTCAGTAAATCAATATATTAAAAGCAACTGGGGAAGAATGTTCTCAGAAAGAGCATGTGATTACACACCTGTAAGTACTCTAAGCATTCACGGGTAAGAACCACAATGTGCTTAAACCTTTTCTCATTATAAATTTTCCCACAATGCTTGTAGAATGTCCATATAAAATTTAATGGATTAATAAAATCTGGATTAAATTCAATCAATAATTGATTTGGGGGAATCTTTGGCGTTACGTTTTACTGTTGGTATGAGAGGATTAAGCGTAGCTGTGTCTGCTTATATTTTTGTTGCTATGAATTAAGCCTACTTTATTTTGGTACATAAAGCATGTTACAAGAAACTGGCCAGTATTAGAAGGAAATTTTACTGCATGTGAAAGGTCTGGAATTAAGAACCCTTCTTAATGTGACTTCAGTGCCTAACCAGAGGTTATAAGATAGCAAAAACACCTTCAGGCATATGGAACAGGTAATTGGAACTGAAGCATGTGCATATATCATAAATATGTACATTTAGGGTCATTTTTCTTTCTCCCCCGAGATGTTTGTTCACTTCTCATTTCAGTAGGGCCTGAAATCATAATTAGGTTGCCAAGACAATATCCCATGAGTATAAGATAATAATAAAATACCAAAGCAGAAGAACATAAAGATGTCACTGATGTTTGAACTGAAATTACTTTCTGATATGAAAACAAAACAAAACAATGGCAGCGCAAGTCTGTAGAGACGGCGATACAATGGTAATGCAAAAACGTCAGGGCTAACACAAGTCTCCATTTACAACAATTTCCTCTACAGGAAATAGCACAATGTCAGTGGAGATGAATGTGATTTCTGTGAAAGCAGCTCTCGCCTATCTGCTCCTCTCGAATTTGCACACCGGCGTATCGCCCACGAAGGGGAATCTTCCAGAGGAAGACCTCAGAATTCGGACAACTCTCATCCCGACATTTCCCGACAACGCAGTTAAGGAAACTTCCCATTGCAACGTGACAACTGCCCACCAGGGCTTCACTGCGGAATAACGCTTAATGAACCAAACGCAACAATCATTATGTTATACCTGAGATACACACAAATGAAGAGTATTCCGGGTTTACCGTGACACCGAGGCAGAGACAACCGGGGAACTGTCAAGCAGATGAACTTGCTTTTGAATAAAAGATACCTCTGGAAGCAGCAGACATCAAAATAATGTATATTTGCCCTGGTTCTCTCTGTGTTGGTGTATTCTAACTATGGTTTTCAGGGTTGTGAAACACAAGTAAGATAAGCTAGAAATCAAAGGAATTCAAACCCAGAGTCATCTTCCACGATCAGCTTCGCTTTATTGAAAAAACCCGGCTAATATCACAGTGAAGATTCTAAGCTGATAAAATCATATTACGGCTAAATTATTTCTACTCAGTTTCCAGAATGGACTGAACCTCGTAGCCTCATGGCTTAGGAGTTAAGTACCTACCAAAAAGGCTTGTGAGGAAAAACTCTTTTTGATGATGTTTTTGTACCCAGCAGTAAGACTAAGAAGACGAAAGGACTCTGAACTCTTTCAGAGCATTCTGCAAAGTGGAGAGAATTTCAAATGCCTTTGCAACCCAAAAATACGGCTTTTTTTTAAACTGGATATTCACACCTACCCTAAAAGGAGGGGGCATTTCTCCTGCTTTTAAGTTACACGCTTATGATAGTTGCCACTTCTATTTTTAAGATAGTGTCTTAAAACCTGCCATCCCATCGGATGCCATCTCGCAGAGACGCCGAGGTAAAAGCTGCGCTGAACGGACCCCCTGGGATGCCTCTTGTGGGCCCTGAGAGGGGTGAGACCTACCCCTACGTGACAAACTTGACTGGGAAATGAAGCCCACGTGCCCGGGGAGCTTCGTCCAGCCCTTAGGACGGATGCGTTCCTGCAAACAAACGGGAGCGCTGCTGGGAAGTCAAGGATTGCTTAAAAACATACTGTACAACCACGATCATTTCTGTATTTCACACCTTGGCAGACAGGGTCTCCTAAATCTTCAGCACATCTCGGAAGTCCCAAGTGCTGCGTACACCTCTCCGCAAGCCAACTTTTGATATCGGTGTATTAGTTTCATCAGACCCTCTTGCTTCCTATGGATATAAAGTATAAACTTCCAGCAGCTGTACCATAATCCTTCTCATCAAATATTTGGGCGACAGGTGGAAAATTGTTCTGCCAGCTGAGGAAGACAAAATCCATTCCTCCTGGCAATTTTCTGCAATGAAAACTCCAAAAAATGAATGTGCAATAAGTTGTGGAAATAAATCTAAAATATTATCACACAAAAGCAGTGTGCTCAGAATCTTTAGCTGCAAACTAACCCCGCTTATCTGAATTTTAAAGAATCTCATTTCTTCTTCTGTGTGCACAGGACTAGATATTAAGCTGGATGCTTCTACCTGAAACTATTAGTTATACACCTGGTTTTTTTCCATTTTGCTCTGCTTTGAAATGCACCGTGGCTTCTTTGATCATTATTTTCTTTCGCATGCATCAAGGAAGTCTGACAACAAATCTGGGAAGCGCATCCTATCAATTTCATTTCACAGCAGGGTGAGCAGCCACTCCGCAAAAAATGGACTGTGTGAGTAAGAGCAAGCCAGGAAGCTCGGAAGCAAATGCTCCAGCTCCTCGTAAGCCCGCGCTAAGCTGCGCATGCGGCTGCTCTGTTACTGAGGCAGCTTCGCACGACATCGTCTCCGGCCGATTAGCAGGAGAGTGAAAGTCAATATATAATCACGGAACTAAGTTGTCTTAACAGGATTAAAAATCAAGACAAGTGTGAAGTATAATATACATACTTTTAAGTCCCTGTTTGTCTAATTCACTTTACCAGACCTCTCCCATGTAACTTACTTAACGACTACGAAGCTGTAAAGGGTTAAATGCTTTTTCAACAGGGATAAACGAGAGGTGCAAGAGGAAGCTCGGTGCCCACTGCCCACCAGCTCACTGCTGGTGAGGGGAACTGGCTGCAGAATGACAGAATGACCTGCCACAGTTGTAAGCAACCGAGTGAGCCTCCTTCAATAATTCACTGCTCCTCAGCCAAAAACCCACGGTAGCGAACCCTGTGCACACCATTTGTCCATTAAAAGGCAAGTCAACGCGTGAGGCTGAACCACCTATTCTTCCCACCGCCAAGGAGCGCTCGGGGTCCCTTAACCGTCGCTGAGCAGAAAAGCTCCGTGTTCTGATCTCTAGTATTTCTCTGAACAAACCCTTTCCCCCCACTTTTCACCAACCAGCAGCAACAACATTATCATCCAAACGTCTCCTCGCACAGAATCCATTTGAGAAAGGTCCCGCGTCAACAAAATTTTGCTGTGACAGTATTCTTTAAGAATGTAAAGCTCTATTCCTTTAGTAAGCAGGACTTCTTCCATGGAGAGGATTTTTATGCTAATACGAGCGAGGCCATTTTCTCAATCCTCATTTATTCCATCTTCCTTCCCTTTTAATATCTTATGAGCTCTAGCTAAGGGCTGTATACTTTCCTTAAAGCTCACAGGCCTCGTTTAATCTCTGTGCACATGGCAGAAAGCACAATTTAGTTATCTGTAGCTATTTATACAAAGCAGAATAAGGTTTAAAAGTATCACACCTTTATCCACAAATTCTAGCCTTAATTCTTCTCTGAATCTTTGTCAAACCCAAGTAAAAAGTACTTCTGCAGCTCTACAGGGCTGCACTTTCAGACGTTTAAGTGACTTAAGACAAGAGTGATGCCAGTTGTGCAGCTGCTCACATCCCCCCACAGCCCAAGACGGGACGCGGGCACGTTCCCAGACGGAAACCAGCCACCTCCACCACTCTTAACCCTGACCAGAGACATCAGCTCCCTTCACTCTGCCAAGTCGCAGTGGGATTAGCAAGCAGCCTCAGCAGAGCAACCAAGGAAAGAACAGTACATGGAGACCAGCTCCCATTCACCCAGCTTGAGCGGGTTCTTTTCATAAAATGAAAAAAATGGAAAAGAAAAAACGCCCTTTGCACTTGCACCACTTTCCCTCTAGAACTGAGTATCTGGCTGACATTGTTGTGCCCTTTTCCTCCATTTCACGAGAAACTTACAGATCCATGAAATTCATAAAAGTAACTTTCCATAAACCACACTGTTAATGGGCTGCAGGAGGGCAGGGCATTTATTTTCACCAATGAGGATTAATATGTTCATAAAACATTAGCGTTCTTTTCTATGCCAACAGAGATAAATGTGTTATCCTATTGTAATCCCTTATGTATTCTAAATCTATCTACATCTAAGTTATACATATTTATAAAAATGATATATTGCATTTATTAAATATTAAGTGGATTACAAACTTGAAGAACCTTTCATACATTCATACATTTATTTAACATCTAGATTATTTTTTTTAAGCAGTATGCAAGGAATATAAATCTTCAAAGGAAAAAAGAAACTCCAGCATTCTAAATAGATGAGTCTGTAACAAAGTCTTCCAGCATGCAACGTGCAAAAAGTATCAAGCTAGAAGAAAAAAAATACTTTAAAAATGCTATGAGAAAACATGTGGTAATCGCAGAGTTGTACGTGTAAAGAGAATCAAGTGGATGAGCACAATGATGGTATATTTAGCTAAAAAACATGACCAAAAAGACCAAGGCCTCAACAGATCGCTGAACAACCTCAAAGCAACCCTAAAATTGTCAGTACGTACCAAATACCTGCTGTCACATGCCAACCACACAGGGCTTTGTCTTAAATGGCAGCAGCATTAGTTAGCATTTTGAGAACCGTCTCTGGAAATACACTCTATTTATCAGGTGGCTGCAGGGGGAGCGAAGGGAAGCTCTCCCGTCCCGCTGTGCAGCCACCCATTTCCAGATGGTGTAATAAGACCACCAGGTGTGTCACCTTTGGGGTTGATCACCTTTGGGATCAACAAATTGCCTTGAAGGTTTGAGCTTTGTTGTCGCCTAGGATACTTGGCCTGTTTACGGTGACAAGAAATGAACTCTGAATAAATTAACCAGTATTATTCCTCTCACTGACGTTCCACGTGCCTCAAAGGGCTCCCAGCTATAACGGTTGCCATTAAAAAGTCAAATATTTACTTCCAGTTTCTACACTATGGAATAGGTTTTGCAGGCAGCTGGAGAAAGTCACTACTACAATTCAGCACAGAAGCGCAAAATAAAGTGGGAGATGCAGAAGTGAGAGAAGGCTTCTCTGGAGTGCTCTGCTCACATTTTCGACGTATTTAGATGATGGCTCACATTTACAGTGAAAGCTATAACATAATTCTTTAGTAGACTGGTCTTTGGCACACAAAGGCAAATAAACTGTCCTGCTAAAGTCTAAATTTAAGGGGGCGTTTTTTAGCTACAGGACATTTTTAGAAATTTTAATTTAAATTTTCAGTTTACACACAAAAAAGTAGCTTTGAACTTCAAGTGCCTATGACCCAGAAAGTGAATGAATTAGACCCAATCTAGAGCAAGACTCAAATGCTCATTTTGATCCTCAACAATGAAGGAAAAATAGTGAATTTTTTTCTACCTGTGAGATTATTAGGATAAAATCCCCAACAATTGCTTTACTAAGGATAATAAAGAGTGCAGCAAATAAAATATGTAACTGCTTGGATTCCTTTCAAGGATAACAAATAATTCCCCAACAGAAAGTGAATTATGTTAGGATAAAGTTAATGTGCTTATTAGCGTAAAGGTCAAGGGGAAATGATCACAACGTAACTAACTTGTTTTTAAATATCACCAACTCATTTTTATTAGGACCCAGCAATTTGCAGAAGCTATTTGAGCCCAAATCGAATCAGATATACACTAACAGGTTTAATCTGCTGCCCTCCTTCCATCTTCCCGCTCCCCAAAGACTGAAACCAGCTTCGAAACGCTGAGGATGGGATTCTTCAGCTGCCAGTTCTGCTCCAAAGATACTCCACCTCAATTGCTCCCCCTAATTGACAGGACTGTAATTATCATTGGGATCAGCTGCACTGCCATATACCAAAGAGAGTGACTTCCACAGGAAAAATGAACCTGAATTAAACTAAAAGCTCCAATTTTTCCACACATGATGAGAGTAAACTAGGATTTCTCCCAGCTACAATTACTGACTTAACGTATCTGCTTATCAAACCCAGGGCCAAAAGGCAGAACCTGCTGATGCGAGTGCTTCCAGCTCAGCAACAAAGCCATAATAAATATAATGAATTCATACCCAGTTCATAGTTGCACCTGTGGTACAATGCTTATTCTTAGCTACAGCAGCATTTTATTTACTGAATGAGCCACAGAGCTCTTTCCTCCAACTTACTTCACAAATCAATTGTCATTATTAAGGCAAAAGGCTTTGATGTGTCCAACCACCGATTCCGCTGCTGGGGGAGATGCTTACTGCAGAGCTATTCACATTCTGCTTCAAGCTGGACCACAGACAAGATTTTGTTTTGTTTGCAAGCAAGTAATAAGGCTGCTGTACAACTGCTGATAATGTATTAAAAAGAGGGGGCAAAAGTAGCCTACGCATATGCCAGACTGCTCTTCTCTAAAAACTACTGCAGCATCAAAGCTGTTCTGCAGAGAGATGTCAGTTTAATTTCTTTTGTCAATGTTGGAGGGGGAAAAAAGCCCCACCTTTCTTCCTCCACCACGGAATGATAATGCACACAATTCTTGACAACAGATGTGGCATAACAACAAAGCCCGGCAACATCTTCCTTGGCTGCCAGCAGCGGGAAGACGGGCAGCACTTCTCCAGCGCGACGTTTGTATCTCAGCACAAACTCTCCCCAGCCTGTCCATTCAAACCCCTCGAATCCCTGCATTCCAGTAAGAAACATATCCATGACCCGATATTCTCAAACACTGGAGGGCACACAATTCCATTGAAACCAAGAACAGAAAGCAGCTTACACCACCTTCGAAACAGAAAAACAGAAACATCAGGGAATCCTTATTTGTCCAAAGTCTGGTATTTGCATGAATAAAGTAGATTTGTCTTCAGCTACAGGACACCTCAAGACGGAGTTTCTAAATATGCAAACATTAACAGCAAGTCTTATTATTTCTAAATTCAGATAAAAACAACATCCTTTGACAAAAACATATGTAGCTGCTACTTGAGAGTTTCAAAATAATCCAGAATTGGGTGTTCTCATATTGGAAGCTTCATACTAATAAATATTATCATTTACCTCCTATTCCTTTGAGAAAGAGCATAGAAACCTCAAGGTTTGTGCTGAACCACAGTTAAAAAGCCAATTTCCTCCCTTGTACTTAATATTCAGATAAAACCTGCACTAATACAATGAAAAAAGCTCTGAAAAAAGGTGAATTGGTTCAACGTAAGTTGCTACAAAGCCAGCCCAGAGCTATTTAGTTGAAAGGCTCATTCTAGAACTTGTTTGCCTTAAGATGAGTTCAGGAGGCAAAAGGGAGGTGAGATCAGAGTTTGATCCCAACCCCACAGGGATCCTGATGTACATGGGAGTTGGGATAACTGGGGAGACAAGACAACAAAGATCCCGAGCAGTCTGCAGAGTCGGGTGAGCACATCGACCTCCCTCTCCTCAGAAACAGCTCCTATGCCTACGTACATTCTACTAACGCCAGCTAAAATATTGCTGCCGTTTGAAAAGTTGGCAGTTTTCATTTATTTTCTTCTTTGGCCTTGCACATCAACCCTGCTGGGAATCAAATTCAAATGTCAGTCACTGTCATAAGGAAATTATAGCACGGGAAGAAGTGAGTATGGTGTTTAAATCGTTAATATCTGGATAGACAATGGCACGATTCCAAACACAAAAGGAACTTCCCCTTCCACACCTTCCCTTTTTTAGCCATAGCCAGTTACCAAATACACACTTAATGTGGAACAAAACATGAATCCCAGGGCTTCTTTGGGTTTATTTAAAAGCATTGTTTTATAAAGGTATAAAGTAAATTAAAACCAGGACCTGACCTGAGACAAAACAGGTATAGTTACTATTCTGCCAAGTGAAATATATAACAAGGAGCAGAAATAAGAGGAGGTCGTTATTTCTTTCCCTGTGCCCAAAGGAATACTAGTAACTACACTGACACGCAGTTAGTCCATCTTTTGTTAAAATTCCTGTGGTACTCACTAAGTCAATCTGTTACCCTTAATAATTCATCCTAAGAAAGTAAAAGAGCATTTCTCTTCAGAAGTCATTAAAATTTCCCTAAAACATACTAATAAGCAGCGTCTTCAGTGCACAAAGGGTTCACTAGCAAACGTTTACCCTTTATTTTTCTAGTCATATTGCCATTTAATAGCAAATATGGTCCTAGTACTGACAGACACAACTTCTGGAAGAAATGGATTAAAAAGAGGAGGATGCCCTAAATTAACTCATCTGCTACTAAAGATTTTGTGTTTCACCTAGAAAGTAATATCCTTTCCTGCTACGTTCAGAAGTCGGCGTCCTGTCCGTGCCTATGATGAGTCCTGGGTTCAGTTAATCTTAATTACTGAGATAATGATATGGAAATGCTCACTTGAAAAAAACATAAGTGAATAGAGAAATACAGTTTTGTTTCTTCTAGACTAAAGTGAGAAAGCAAGCTCCTAAAAGTTATGTCCTTTATTTTAATGCTAATAGTTTTTGAGAGCACTGCAGTAATGCATATATTGAAACACAATGTAGGTGCACTCGGTAGCCAAGAGTAAGACATTACAGTGTAATTCTCATCAACTGAGTCTTAAATCCCTAATGATCTAATTAAAATCGGACTAAAGAATGCTGTAGTTATTTTTGCTTCTTCGGGTAACTCAAATTTTATAAGAAAATAGGTAACTAGGTATTAATATACATGATTCCAACTACAACATACAGAGCACAATTTAGATAGGAGTTTAGATGGGAAGAATACTAGATTTCCAAATTCCTACAAAATGCAGAATAGCAAGTCATGCATTAGCTGTATTTGCAAGCATTTCAATTACTTGTGGCACTTTACACATATTAAAGAGAGATGAATTAAAGCTAATCATGGATTTGATATTCTGAAATTTTATTTTATTGTGACTGGGAGGGGGAAGAGGGAATCTTTCTCCGCAGCTAAATAATACAGTTTTAGAACTGAACAGTTGTAATGCTTTTTCTTACAAAAAAAATAGATATTTGAAATACTTCATGAAGTATTCGGTATCCCTCATAATGGGAAAGATCCAATTAGCAGAGATTTTCTACACACGTAGAGAGACTTGAGTCATAGAGGTTTTTTGGATCTTTCTGTAAATGCCAATCAAAGCAACAAGTGACATTTACATTTTCAAATATTTTAACACGAGTGTTTGCAGCAACTGAAGGTAATATAAAAAAGGGAAAACAAATAGCCAGTGCAATGGGCATTACAGACATCCTTGTGCTTCCATGTTAAAGGACAAGTCTGTACTGGTTATTCATTTTATACCTATATACTTTTTCAAGCTATCCCCCTGCTTCAAATATTTTATGAAATAGACACATATGACCAACTGCACCAGCTAAATGAAACAGAGCCAAAGAGAAGTGGGACAAGGACCTAGTAAAATAGACATCTTTTACAATTTGCTGGAGTAATGGCACTGCAGACTGGTTGGTTTTTCATTAACGCCCCTGCCACGTACTGGTTGTTATTCATCCGCACCCCGTCCCTGCCCCGCGAGCAACCCGACCCGTCTGCACGACTACTGTAATTCACATTCCGAAACCAGCTGAGATGAAAACCCCAAAGGACAGCCCAGAAACAAAACCACACTCGGCCGTTCCTGTGCTCCTTCTCCAATTAAGGAAATGGATTCACCAAGTCAGACGTAAGAGGGGAGGAAAGATTAGGCAACACAAGGAAAAAGAACCAACAGGAAAATGGCACTAGAAGGAACATCAGACACGGTTATCATTAATGTTTCAAATTAGCACAACCAGTCACCTACATAAAGTCGTGCTCATGACGTACGCTGCAAGTGAACAATGTGCAATGTCATCTCAAAACCAGACTGGCTTGCCACAGCCACTTCTGCTGAAACGATGCGTTTCTCAACAACATCTGGCAGTTAAGTCCCAAAGCAAACGGAACCCAATTAACCTGTGGTCTTTACTCTTATTATTTCCTATTGACTACACCAACTTAATCTGGTGTCAAAAGCTTGGATCCATTGCATGCCTTCCTCTGGCTCCTGAGTATCATGGAACTTCGGGAAAGACAGCCCTCAAATTCACGTGCTTCCCAACAAGGGGTAACCAGTTAATAGGCTGAAAACTGGAGACATTAACTGCCAGGAGAATAGCTGTGCTCACTCACCTTAATATCACTATTTTCAAAGGATTTTCTTAAATGAACCTGGGGTTTGCTATTATTCTGCTGAAAATATCCTGTAGCTTTATTGGCTGGTTTGATTAAGCCAATACGTCCGCAGTGTCACGGCATGAGAATATTTTCAACTTTAAGAGCTTCGTGAATGTCAGGGTATGACTGAGGCCATTTTCCTACCCAATCCAGCTTAAAATTTGCAATGGATGTTAGTCAAAGATCTAAACTCCACAGAATGTGTACCATCTATACACACACATAATTAAGAAAAAGCTTATTAAACATCATTTTCATGCAGAATTCCAGAATCAAGTCTTACATGTAATAACAACGGACATTAAAAACAAAACACAACCCTCATACAGGAAAGACATTACGGACAGAAAAGATGAAAAACATGCGTTTATGAGAATATTATCTGTTAGCATTGCCCTCCCTTTTAGAATTAATTGCTATCCTAACCTCCATACAACTAAAATTGAACCAGTAAAATATTTTGCACACTGTAATATTATATATATGGGCCTGTGAGGCATTTAAATTTATTTATGTTACTATGGTTCTCATAAGTGGTTTTCTGCACTAGAACACATTACGATTTCTGTAGTGCCCTCCAGTTAATTGTTTGAACAAATAAATAGTTTGTAATTCTTCTTTCATTCTTCTTACAATCAGATAGATTTTCCTAAACCCTGGAAGAATTTAAGCAAAGACGTCTTACCTGAAACAGAGAGAGTAAAACCTCTACAGTTATTGCTGAACTTAAAGACGAAGCCTCACCGCTCACTGCTCAACACCCATGCGGACACCCCCGGCGGCTCCGAGCAGCCGCCTCCCAGCCCCGGACCTGGTGTGGGGTGGACAGGAAACCACCCTGCTCCTGGTCCTCAACGGGACACGGGCTGACAACAGGCGCTTCCTCCTCTGGGCCTTGAGGGAAACTGGAACCACTTCACTTTTTGACCGGCTAAAGCAAAATGAGACTCGGACGGACTTTCCCAGGAACTACCCGCTACCAGCAGAAAAGAACAATCAGACATTCCAGATCCCAACGTTTGCAGATAGCTAGTTTAGCCTCTCCTACCAAAAATCAAATTTCTGTAATAACTTGGCACAGATACTTCCTCATTCAGCTGCTTCCCAATTTCTTAAATAATTCCATCCCCCTCTCCCCCTTATGTTTCCCTTTCCAGTGAATCAGAACCCAGGGGCGGTGACATCCCAGGGTGATTCTGACCGCGCCGTAACTAACTCCCCTCACTTTTCTGTAACTTTTGCTACCTGGCAGCTGCTGTCCTAATCATGAACTTAAACTGGCAGCTTATTCAGCTGCTGGTGGGGGGAAAAACAAAAGAACCCCAAAACAAAGCAAAAGAGAAAAACAACGAAAAAAAATCCATTTGAAAATACTCTCTCTCAAGAACCTCCTACACTAAACGCCCCTACAGCTGACAGTTTTGTGCAGCACAAAGATTAATAATTTTCAAAACCTGACATTTTCCATCTGAATCGCACGCTACTTTGTGAAAAATCTCTTCTATATCCTGCTCCACGCTGCTTTTCCACGAGAAGGGCATTTCAGGCTTTGGCTGGTTTTGTCACGTCAAAGACCTAAAGAGCTTTACAGCTGTGGGCTCTGCAGCGAGCTGCTCATGCTCCAACCTGGGACTTGTGGGTGCGACTGGCAATCTGTGTCTGAATGGGTTTCCCAGTCACGCGCATCGACTACGTTCTCTTGTACTCAAGTCATAAAACTCATCCGCCCTTTTCCCTGCCTCCCCCCAACGACATAAAGTACTCGCCAGCGTTACAGCTCCCCCCTGCCCCGATTTCATTGCTTTCAACTTTGCCTACCCATGTGGTTTCATGCAATTTCACTAAATGCTGGACTTTCTGATCTTTTCATAGAATCCCAGAATCACTTGGGTTGGAAGAGACCTTCAAGATCATCGAGTCCAACCATAAACCTCTGCCAAAACCACCCCTAACCCATGTCCCTCAGCACCACGTCTGCCCGGCTTTGAAATACCTCCAGGGACGGCGATTCCACCCCCTCCCTGGGCAGCCTCTTCCAATGCTTGAGAACCCTTTCCGTAAAGAAGTTTTTCCTCATATCCCACCTAAACCTCCCCTGGCACAACTTGAGGCCGTTTCCTCTTGTCCTATTGCTTGTTCCTTGGGAGAAGAGACTGACCCCACCTGGCTAGAACCTCCTTTCAGGGAGTTGTAGAGAGGGAGAAGGTCTCCCCTCAACCTCCTCTTCTCCAGGCTAATTTTGCAGTGCAGAATGCTTTACCAAGAAGCCTACAGCTGACCGCTCTTTAATACAAGCTCTGGAATCTAGACCATTTCCCGACATTAAAAATTCCAGTGTGTAGGGTAAGGAAGCGTGAGCCAGAGAGTGCCAGGCCAGCATCCTGAGAGCATACCTCACCTCATTTATCCTCGAAGCAAGACTGCAACAAACTTTGGGGTGGGATTTTTGGTTAATTTTGAAAGGAATATTTTTGCTTTTCCTTTTTTTTTTTTAGATTCCATGAAATCAGAACTTTGTCTTCTATTGCTCAGTTAGCAACCCATATTTCTTCTCTGCATGGGAAAAGAAACACCATGACCCAAACAGTTTTTCTCAGAGAAAAAAGGCTCTTGGGAAAGAAGCCACAGAGCAGTGATTTTCCTTAAGTCTTGGTAAGGACTGTATTTTTTGCAGAGGACAATGCAGTCCCTTCAGATTCCAATTCACAGTTCAATTTTTCTAAACTATACTTCTTGTCCAACAATACAAGACATTACATTCTTCTTCATAACTTATCCTAAAATTACTGGCAATTTTTATGTTGAACAAGCCAAATGAGTAGATCAACAAAGCACCCTTTGTAGAGGGTTTTTCACGCCATTATGAGCTGGACTATTTCAATTTTGAAGTGGAGGCTACTTTAGGACTTGAGAGGCAGCGCTGTTAGGTATAATGCAACCTACACGCTGAAGAACTGGACTAAATCAAGAAGAGGTCAGAAATACAGACTCTGGTACTGAATGCTGTATATTTTTATAATGCCCATGATAGGCACGTATAAGCCAGAGCTAGAAACCATACCTGATAATAAACTACTTTTTTCCCCCCTCCTAAGAGGGAAGGGGAAGAGAGGGAAATGGCCACCTTCCTGCACTCACAGCTCAAGAGCTGCTCTCAAAACAAAAAGCAGCGATAACACCCCAGAACACTTCCACTTTTTCCAACCGTGTCAAAAATTATGGGGAAAAAAAAAACTTGTATGACATTAAAATCCATCTCCTTCAAACTCCACAAACATGGTATTTAAGTTCCATTTCCCAATGTTAAGAGACACCGGGCTTTATTTGCTATAATAAATGTCAACGTTCAGTGAGCAATTTGATGGGTAAGATACCAATTACATTGACGGCGCTTCCCACTGAAACCCGGTTCAGTCGGGTGTTGTCACGCAGCCTCTCACTGGCAGGTAAAGTGACGTCCAGGTGAGGGACACTATGGAAAACAGGAAATTGATCCAACAATATTCCCCTAATTCATTCATTTACCATTTGAAGCAGTAAGCACATATTTATACCCTGCAAACCCTGTTTGTGCTTCTAGTAAAGTACTGTTTATCTGATGACCTCTAATTATCAGCTTGCAAAAGCAGGAAAGATGCGACACTTCTAAGAGAAACAGCAGCACAACAACCTTAAAGGGAGGCTGGGTTGGTCTCTTCGTCACTATGAAGACACCAAGTGTCTAGAACCTTCTTCTCCTGATACTGCACGAGCAGCTAAAAATAAATTCAAACTGATGACAGTGAAACAGCATTAAGTTTCCAATTTAGCCCAGAACAGCACTCGTATTGCTTTTAAAAAGTCAATGAGATTTAAGCACATGCTTGACTTACAACTTACGCTTAACTCATTTGCCAAGTCCAGTTAATCTGAAGAATTGCATTCTCTCAGTGACTGATGCGTCTGACCTCCCTAAAGCTGATATCAATTTATGACAGAATGTTTAACTCCGAAATAGGTTTTTATTTAGACACATGAGTGAAAGTTCCAGTCAATATCATCCCTCTACAGGGCCCCCCGTCCCCAAACCACTTTGGATCAGCACCGTGGAACATGGCACTGATGGCCCAGGCTCCCCCCAGCTGCCCTGTGCTGTGACACCTGGAGTCCTACTGCTTCCCACCTCGGTCCCATTGATCTGTGTCGTAGGAAATGAGGTGAAACACAATACAATGTATATACAAATACGACACACAATATATTCCAAAAGACAAGTACCTATTACAAAAGCATGGCAAATCTATTCTGATGCTTAAAGACCTCAGTAAACTTGTCATACAGGTAGAAGTAGCTCTGCTAAATCAACAAGGACTCGCGTATTTCACGTTGGGAACTGAGAACAGAAAGAAATTATACTGATAACAATCTTTTTATTAATAATGTACAAAGCCTTTCCTCAATACCTTAGATAACGTGTCAAAGACAAAGGCATTTTCAGACTTTTTTTTTTTTTTTAAAGCAGAACAAAGTGCAGGAGTTTTTATCTTCCTTTCTAAATGCCAACTGATCCTCAAAGTCTTGCAAACGCTACCGCACCTTTCCTAAGGAAATGTGGTTGAGCACAAATATATCGCCACAGATACTCGACTCACTGAACTAAGTCCTGAACGATGACATTGACAATGACTCCCTAACACACCGTTTACATCCATCTCCTCATGCACAGAGTCTCCAGTACCGGGGTTTCTGACTGGTTTCCAAAAGAGGGGCTGCAGTGGAATTTCCCCCTTACCACCTTGTCAGCAGGAGGCAACCTGATGATGATGATTATTATTAACTTTTAAGAAAAATGAAGTAAAATAACCATAAAGCCCTCTATCCAGACAGTGGCAAGTTCGTAAAAAACCAGTCATACAACTATTAAATGAATGCTATTAAAAAAATGAAAAAAAAATTAAAAAAAAAAAGGAAAAAAGGCAATAATCCCACCGTGATTCTGATCAGATTTTCTTTTGTCCTTAACATCACCAGAAGTTTTCCAAGACAGTGAAGAAAAAAAGGCATTTAACTTCTCAAAGTCAGTATACTTGATTTCTATTTCACTTGCTTTTCCTCTTAAGCTTCACCAACATTTGCTTCTTTCTGTATTTTCCCATATAAATTTCATATAAATATATAAATAAATATTTTGTTAATTATTTCAGAAAGAGAAACAAGTTTACCCAGCACTGGCCTCATGTATGAGGCAAAGAGGTTCGGTTTGAGTTTCTGGTGCTTGCCAAAGAGAAAGTGAACGTGGGTTTGAGCAGGTACCTTGTTTCTGAGCTTCTGTTTCTGATCTGTAAAATGGCAATTCCCTTCCCCCATTCTCTGTACTTTCCATGGTGCAACCTCCTCCCAGGAAAGCTCTCGTGTCAGCACCGCGACGTGGATTGTGTAACACAGCACACGGCAATTTCAGCCTGTTGGGAAACTGCAGCATCCCGAATACGAAAGCCATTACGGCAGTAAGAAAGGAAACAGGGACCATAGAGAGAACAGAACAAACAACAGGCAGAAGTGCCAAAAGCACACAGTTTGGGAAAAAAAAAAAAAAAAAAAAAAAAAGGGTTTGGGGGGAGGTTTTTTTTTGGGGGTTG